>JBAWJQ010002575.1:0-600000 GCA_037783105.1 Bactrocera zonata | reverse complement strand
ACAATCCACCCGAAAAACGACGATTGGTTTTACCTTCGGTTGCTATTGATTAATGTACGCGGTTCAACTTTATTTGAGTCATTGCGTACTGTGAATGGTTCCATGTGTGCAAGTTTTGGAGAAGTAAGCCAGCAATTACAATTCCTGGAACACGTTAATCACTGGAATGAAAATGAAGTTCGCATACTTTTCGATAAAAACATCGACATTGCCAAAGACATTTTACATTGTCTTCGCTAAAAATTGGAAATGGTACAATTTCGGTTGATACTTCCAGTGGTTCGATATCAATTCCATCTTCCTTTTATCAATTCACGAAAGATGAACTTATAACAAATGTTCGGACATTGGCCAAATTATCGTAACTACTATTCCTAAGTGCACGCGCAATGTTAGCTGCCAAAAATACCGATGTTTTTGACTTAAACTGGAAGTTTCAAAGTCGAATTCCGGAAAACTTGGGCTCATACAAATCGATCGATCGTTTTGACAATGAAGACGACGCCGTGAATTATCCAGTGGTATTTCCAAATTCTTTGGACAGGCTTGGTATGACACCGAAACTGTGTAATGGAACCCGACTGATTGTGACGCACCTACCGAATACAAGGGGGAGAATGCTTGATGAGTTCCAACGATTTCCCATTTCAGTTCAAACGTATTCCATTTCCAGTGAAAATTGAATTTGAGATGACAATCAACAGGACCTAAAGATAGTCGCATAGTGTGAGGCATAAATTTGGAAATGCTATGTTTTTCACATGGCCGTGGCGTGCACACGAGTTGGAAAACCATCTTTTCTGTACGCCGGAACAGAAACTCAAAAATATTGTTTATAAAGCTGCGTTACATTGAAAACAAAAAAAAAACACCAAAAATGAAATGATGAATTTAACTTTCTTTTCATTTCAAAATACATAAATTCACGCAGGGCAACGGCTGCGGGGTCAGCTAGTTCAATATAAAATAATAATAGTTTTTACGATATACTTATTGAAAAATTTATAAGGGTTTTGTATAACATAAATACTGATTGTTATTTATGCTAATACTTTGTTGAGTTTAAAGATACAGTTATCTTCTCAAGCGCTGTTCAAACCAACAGTTTTATATCCTTATAAGTTTGCCACGAAGTTAGTAACATACAGAAGGACATGTTGGAGATCCTATAAAATATATACATATAGTCATGCCTGTATGTTTGTATATTAGCGCACTAGTCTATCAGTTTCGTCAATTTAGCACATATGATTGTCCAAGACTACGCTAAAATCTCTGAAAACTTTTTTCAAATCCATAGCAAAGCTGACATACATACAAACTGATTAATCAATATCCAGTCTTTGCATGAAAACTTTTTCATTTTTTGAGAAACGTAACAACTTCCAAAGAAATCGTTCAGATCGGACTACTATAGCATTTAGCTTTCATACATAGTGACCGATCAAAATCTATAGTGAAAAATCTTTTTTTTTTAGCCTCTTAAGCTATAGAAAAAGCAGCTGTTGATGCCATTACAGTTTTGGTGAAACCGAAGTTAGCGTATTTTCTTGTTTTCACAGCCTTTAATGAGACGTGCTTTTAGTCATACTAATTGTCTTACACATTTTATAACGGAAACTGAAACCTTGCTTAGAGTTTTTGACTTTTTTCTATATTTAAATACAATATCTAACCGCCACAATCTCGTTGTATGAATTTAGTCATTCTTATTGACGACTTTATTCTTTAAATGTTGCGACCGAAATTTTTATTCTTCGACATAAAGTGATCTCAAGCGATAAATTGCTACCACAAATAATTTATTGTTTGGAAAAATGAGACATTAAATAAATCCCACACAAACTGAGAAGGAAACACCCAACTAATGCTGACAACGCATCATTAATTTAGAAGTATTAAAGCACACTGCCACAAAAGCTGGGCGGAAAGGCTGATAAAAATCTAAATATTCTAGATAAAACAACAAACAAGAGCTGCCACAACGTATGAAATTGAGTAATAAAGAAATCAAATTAATGGACATATGCAGATTAATTGAAATAAAATATTTAATTTAAGCTTTGCTGAGCGCTCTGAGAGTATGTTAGTATAAAAGTTGAAAAAAATGGATATACGAGTTTTACACCTACGTCTGGCTGATCGGTGAACCGATTGCATTAAATCATTGCTGCGGTTATTTGATATGCAGGCGATAAGATTGTCTTACTGTCTAGCATAGTTACTAAAGCCATATGTGATAGATACTGTATGAACGACTTACACCTGTGTTAAAAATATTTAAGATATTCACATATATTGATATATATAAAGTATATGTATGTATGTATAAAAACATTAGGGTGTGTTTAAAAATCTGTGTATTGAAAATTTTTCCGCTTCGTATTCTGAAAAATTGGTTAAAGGGCACCTCTATGAGCAGCTCTCCAATTCTAACGGAAAGGTTCCCTGCCTAACGGTTTTCTATTTTTTCTTATTAAATGAATAAACCGTTTTTCGGATTATTTAAGAATACGATTTTTCACCATCTGTTTGAAAGATATTAACGACTAAAATTTGATTATTTTAAAGAACACAAATTTTTTTTGTACATTAGGGTGGGTGAATTTTTCGGATTATATAGGATAACGATTTTTTTATAACTCAATTCATTTAAAATATGTTAACGACTAAAATTTGATTATTTTAAAGAACTTTTTTTGTACATTAGGGTGGGTCAAAATAACATGTAGTTTGTTTCGCTTCGAACTCGGAAATGATGGATAGACTCCTCTAGGTGAAGTTCTTTAAGTATGAGCTCTTGATTGTAAAGGAAAGGTACTCCGCCTAACGGTTTTCTATTTTTTTCTTATTATCAGCTGGAAAAATACATACATACATATGTACATATAGACCGTTTTTCGGATCATGTAGGAAATTGAGTGCTTTTAAACAAATCTCTTACGATTTTTTAGTAAGCCTAACAGTTTAAAAGCATACAATTAAGATTTGATTATTTTAAAGAATTTTTTTTTTTTGTACATTAGGGTGGGTCAAATATCCACATGGTGTTTTTCACATCATACTCTGAAATATTGGTAGATAAAGTATGAGCTCTTAATTGGAGAACTAAATCTATAGGAAGAAGCGAATTTTTTTTACCCACCCTAATACACATCCATTTTTTAAATACATTCCATTTCATATTATAAATCGTAAAACTCTAGTTTTATAGTAAGGAGCAAAAAACAGACATTTTTTTGACCCACCCTAATGCACATATATCTACCTATAAGTGCATATACAGTGTATTCCATTTCATTGTTGCGTTATTTATCTCCACAGCCGACATTCGTCAAATTAGAAAGGCTGTAATTTGTAAGCTGAGTGAAAGTACGCGCCGGTCTCGATTGATTGCATTTACTCATTCATTCATTCATTCGCTCAATCATACAACCATTCATTTCGTCATATGCAAGCAAACACAAATACACACACATACCTTCACCGACCGCACGGTTCAATGCATTTAAATGGCTGTGAGTGATGGTAATCACATGTGCTAACAAATTTACACATATTTATGTGTGAATGTGTGTATGTATGTGTGCATGTACTAGAGTGTACTTTATGTAATTAACTGCAAGTTATGTGGCTTAATTTGGCTTCATCGTCATACTCTAATTAAGTTCGTCGCAAATACTTTGATGTATTTATTGCCAAGCACACGAACAGACAAACAAACAAGCAAACACGAGGGCCAGGACATAAAATAGAATTTAAGTGCCCCTTTATGTGGTGTAGAAGACTAATTAACGGTTACAATGTACTATCTACTAGTACGCTTAGTTGAGCAACATTTATAGTATCATAAGGCTCGACACATAGTGGAGCGGAGTGGAGTGCAGCAACAAATTTACGAGTACGAGTACTACTAAAATAATATTATTCTACACAACACACGCTTTATAAACTTTTTGGCTTCGTAGTCATTGAATTGCTACAGCGGACTGTTGCTCCCTGCAACACTATGTGCTCGGCCTAAGATGTAGAGTTGCGCCCATCAATGATTGTTTTATGGAATGAAATACAGATGTATTCTGTTACGGTACCAGGTAAGTAATTTACGGAGTTTACTGCTGTACTATAAAACGTAACCCGATATATGTAAGTTAGTTTAGAGGCAGGCTAGTGAGCCACGCATAGACCAGATTTTGGGCCTTAACGGAGGCAGATGAAGTGCGGTTATGTGGTTCATGCAAGCGCTTGATAAGAATTTCAATAGATTCTGCGGTACCATCGATACCTCTTCTATGATTGCGCCATCAATTGAGACATTTCCTTGCCAATGCAGCACAAGATGTTGCATTTTCCCAGATGCCTTGCTTTTGGTATTTCCTGCAGTCATCTTGATCTGCCTTTCTCGTTCCGTAAGCTTGTGCCATAATTAGACTGTGGCCAGGGAGTATTTCAATCATGCTCTTCTAAGAAGGGAGAGCAGGAACTTTGTGTACCTCAGATCCACCGCTTTGAATATGACTTTTGTAGTTTTGCATGCCGGTAGATCGCTTCATCACACTTTAACTTTCTTTGAAATACTCTTTACCATTGCCCTGCTGCTAAGGACACTTCTGGCCGATAGTCATAACCCGATATTGTTCCATCACCGATTTTTTTACTTCACTGCGTGCTGGACGTGATCTTTTCGGTCGAATATTATCCAGTAATGAATGCTGGGTGTCAAGATGAGTGATGGTGTTGCGAATAGTTCGCTCAGTAGGCCGATTGTGTTGATCATAAGTTGACCGTAGCGCGCGAAACACATTCTTTACAAAACGTGAATTTTCGTAATGAAGTTGAATGTTTGTAAACGTTGTTCAGACATAAGTAGGTCTTTCCACGATGAAATACCAAACAATAACAATAAAAATAACATGATAACTTGACACGACTCACGGTTGATCTATCAAAAAAAAAAAAAAGAAAATCTTTTAAAAAACGTAACTATACTTGGATCATATGTGAAGTCTATCCTTTGAGTTAAAATGTGGATACACTAACATCAGGTTTACAATTTAAGCAGTCCACATAACGAAAATAATTTTTGGGATCCTAGTTTTTTTATTTTGAATAATTGACAATCGAAGAAAGCCATGACTAAGAAACATTTGTACAATTAATTGTACATTCGTTTTATTTGGACAGCATACAGGACCAGTCTGCCAAGTAAGAGCGTGGTCGACTTTACCGACAGTTAATGAAAGATTTCGCTCTAATTCCTTCGCGAGTCGATAGAGGGAAGCTTTGTCCTTGATGCATTGTCAACAAAGATTCAGTTGTCGTTGATCTTTTGAAAGAGAATCACGTTAAACGCCACGCGTCGCGCTACGAGGTTGTGTTCATTTGCATCCACACGAAAGGTCCCAAAATGTCGCAACCAGCGGCTGCTAAATATAAAAGAAAGTCGAAGGCATTGTGTGAAGGCGAAGTGGATACAGCGATATAAAGTGGCTAAAAATGTCGATGATTTACCAGAACGTGGTCCGATAGGAAAAGTGAACAAAAAGGATGAAAAAAAGGATAGTAAATCTGTTTTCGCGGAATCCTGCTTTAACACTGCGGCAAGGACTATCCGAACCCTTCTTCATCCTCATGATCTGAAATGGCGCAACACAATAAAGAAGCCTTTGTTGACTGAAAAACTTGTGGTAAAGCGACTCGCTTGGGCGCATGAGAATATTGATAGAGATTTTGAAAATGTCATTTGTACTGATGAATGTTCTATATGGGCACGTTCTGTCCTCACGCGAGCCTGGTCAACTTCCACCAATAGGCTTGTTCAGCGGACCGTAAAACGTGGAATATAGGTGTATCTTTGCGGCTGCTTCTCAAAGCTGGGATTCGGCACTTTGTACCTCTTTACTGACAACCTAAATGCCGAGGAAATGATAAAAATCTACAAAAAGGCTTTACTGCTATCTGCCAAACGATGGTTCATCAGAAAAAATAAAGATTGGATTCTGCAGGAGGACAACGATCCTAAACACCGCAGCAAGCTTTGTACTCAGTGGAAAACTCAATCGTTACATTGGATTGGACGTCGCAATTGCCCGATGCAAACCCTATTGAAAATGTGTGGGCATATATGAAACAGAAGCTTCGTAGAAGACGCACATACACTTTGAAGCAGTTGTCATACGAAATTCGGAGATTATTGCTACTAGAATATGCCGTCAAATTAGTAAAGAGCATGCCTCGGAGATGCCAGGCAATTAGCGACGCCGGTGGTGACTGGATATTATTGACCAAATTGCATCATTGTTTGTAATGTGTACAATGTATATATAAATATGAAAGTTTTATAAAATACATTTTTTTTTTATAAACTAACACGACCACGCTCTTACTTGACAGACTGTATGTATATACTAGTTAAAGAGGAAATTTGAAATTTTCCTTATACTATGGTATATCCAGAATATGTTACCAAAGTTTCAAAGCAATCGCAAAAAAAGTGTAGAAGATAGAACCTTTGGGAGAGCGGCCCATTATGCTAGACCGGTCGGCTACATCAATATTTGATTGTGTGTTTCTCGAAACATCGTTTTTAAAGTCGGTGTTTAGGCTTTCTCAAAACACTGTTAAATGATTTTAATGAAATTTTTCAGAGTTCTTTTAAATAGCAGGAGCATGACTTGCTGATTGATTGAAGACTATTTTTTATTGCAATTATTTTTTCAAGACAATTTGTGTTAAAAATTATACCAAAAATCATATTTTGTTCGCAACTTTGACAAAAATTAAAATTGTTTTTTAAATATTTCGATTAGTTACGGTCTATACTCATCTGGAACCGATGGAACTTTCATCTAATGATAACGATGAAATGTGATTTTTTTGAGTTTAGATGAAGCCTTCGTCTGTGGGGAAATGGTCAGCAAAACAGACGTTTTTGAGCTGTGCCTCCGGAAACCAGCTTCCAATGGCTGAATTTCCATCTTTTTTTATGAAAATATATTTTTTCACGAAATATTACAAAAATTTTGCTTTTTGGCATGCTCAAAGTCAACTCGGATATAACTTCTTAAGCGGTGCCTACGCCAATGAAGAAGATGCAGATTTGCTCAAAATTTATAATAAATTAATTAATTTATTATATAAAGAAGAGGTGAAAATAGGCATTTAAAACCCACATAACCTCTTAAATCTTTTAGCTGAGAAATATAATATTCTCCACATGTTTTGTGGAAATATATTAAGTTAAAAGACCACAAGCTGTTGAAGTTTCAACAAGCTTACCTCATGCGGCACAATTATTCATCAAATTACAAGACACCCTGTCATCATGTTCAAATCGTTAATGTTAACTGCCAAGTGTACAAGCAAATTCTAAAGAATTCTTCAAAGGGTGTGTCTGCACAGAAATTTGGCAAGTTGTGAGCACTTTCTGTTTGTAATTCTTAAAGAGTTTGTACAATTTAGTTGACCAAAGCGAGTTATAACCAGCAAAGCTTGCGCATTTAAATGTCTTTTATAAATATACATACAATATATAATATATATATTATGTATATATGCATATGTATACACTTGTGAGCATAATTACACCTTAACATATTTGCTTAAAATTTTTTGTGGTTTTACAAAATTCCTTAATCTCGCAGGTACACAAACGCGCACATTTACACCGAAATACACACGTGCCACTTGCGCTTAATCCGTCGTTTTTCGGTGTCTTTTTCCAACTTGTCTGCAGTTTCTTAAGAATCACAGTCGCTTGGTCATAAGACACCGCCGCCTGTCGGCTTTTGGACGGAAGTCATGTTAACACTTTGTGCCCGGCTAAGCCCCCAGCAACAACAATAATAACAGCAATAAATAAATGCGGAGTTTAAGTTGCATGGAACTTAAGGTTTTTTTGTTGCTTGCGGTATTTGAGGGATTGCTGCCTGCTGGTCTGTCACCGGCAGTGTCGCCACGTAGCGACAGGTTTTTTGCCCCGCACAAATGTCTATTTTTTGCAATATTTTGTTTTAAATGCTTTTTTGCTCGTTTTTTTTTCGTTTTTTTTTCTGGTTTTTTTTCGCTTTTTTGCTTTGAAGTCAACAGGAAGCCCTTCAGCCGCAGTTCGGTAAATCGCTGCCACTCGGTTGACACTTTGCCCACAACACATTACGGCGCAGTGAGTCGCAAAAAGTGGCCGGTAATAAACTTGCAACAGTAATGTAAATCTACTATTATTTATTTATGCAAAAAATGTCAGCAAAAAGTTCATTGTTATGCGGTTTTACAGTATGCACAGGCATATTTAATTTTCCGTTGGAGCGTTTAATGCAGGGGTCGCTTGAAATTTACTCGTACCATACATACATATGTACTATGTATATGTAGATATACGGGTGTAAAATAGCAGTTTATTATGTAAATACATACATACATATATGAATATTGTTGCAGTTAAGAAAATATTTAAATTTTAATTTAGTGAGGAAAGTGTTACAAAGTTCATCAACAGTTCTTAAAAAATACTCTGTAATGCAACAAGCAACATAAGTTGGTTAACACATCCTACTGATGTGCAGCTTTAAGAAGATGTTTAATTTTATTATGCAATCTTTAACAAAAGGCCAGTGCAGATAACATATATTTTCATAAGAAGATAAGTTTACACCAAATTTCATGAAGGGAAAAATGTTTATACAAAATAAAAATAAAAAACTCTAAAAACTGGGTTATGCCAATTTTTCATATAAATTTTGAGGTTATTTGAAAAAAGTCTGTATTAAAAAGTTATAGAACTTTTCGTCAGCTACAATATTGCCATACAACATTTTTCTATAGGACTCGTAGATTTGCCGGAAATTCCTTAAAAATTCATCCACACCCCTCCACATCATTCCCGACACCTCGTTTTTAATTTCAGAAGAAATTCAGAATTCTCTTTTTTCATATGCGATTTTGAATATAGAAACTTTTTCATATCAACCTTAAAGTTTGTGGTATTTTTAACTAGCGCTTCTGTCTTTATATTTCAAAATTTTTTCACTTTCAAACTTTTTTATAGGTTTATTTATGAAATTTGCAAAAACTAATCACTTCTAAAAAATTGTTACCTTTTGAAACAGTTTCAACTTTGCAATAACTTTTTTGAGCGTTCAGTTGGCATTTTTTTATTTGCAATGTTCGGACCTCTGTCGATATATTTCTAAAAGCTCTACTTTGGTGTTCGAAAACATTTTTTTGAAATTTATTAAGATAATTTGAAGAAACATTTTTTTTCCAAAAACCCGGTTTTTTGTGCTTTTCCCCCAACTATTTTTCAAAATTGACCTTTCCATTCGATTGCTCGTTAAATTTTACATAAGAATCAGTGTTCAAAAATATGGGACTCTGATCCCATGAACAGCAAAAAAAAAAATGCAAAGTTGTCGCTATACGGCGCATATTTTTATGAATGAAGACAGTGATTTCTTCTTAATTCAAGTCTAAGAATACAATTTACACATTTACCTCTTTCACGCAACCTTCTAAGCGAACACACTGCGCAGTATAGCGACAACTTTGAAGTTTTTTTGCTGTTCATGGGATCAGAGTCCCATATTTTTGAACACTGATTCTTATATAAAATTTAACGAGGAATCGAATGGAAAGGTCAATTTTGAAAAATAGTTGGGGGAAAAGCACAAAAAACCGGGTTTTTGGAAAAAAATGTTTTTTTTTGGATTTTGAAAATTTTTTTGGATTTTGAAAGTATTTTTATCAGAAAGCTGAGATTTTTTTACATAAAATTGGATAACTTAAAAATTTTTTTCACTCAATTTTGAGGTTGTTAATAAATGAAAGAAAAAGGCATTTTTTTGTTTGATCTCAATTTAAAGTGCGCATAAAAAACAACGGAGCAACTTTGACCACTAAAAAGTTAACAGATATTCTTCTATTGGTCTATATTATGATATTCTATAGTTTGGTCAAAATCGGAGAACCACGGGTACAAAACCATGTCGCCAATTGATGGAATGGCCCATATATAGTAATACAGTATATATAAGCATATCGGCCAGAAGTGTTTTGGTAAGCAGGACAGCTGTGGAAAGTGTTGCCAGAAGTAGAGCAATGAAATAGTGGACGAGAATACCAAAAATGGTGTATGGCTAACATCCGAAAACATCATCAACATTGGGAAAAGCATGCATCTGGGGTCCCCACAGTATGATACACTGGAGAAGGTATCGACACTGAGGCCAAAGAGTTTGTTAAATTTCGCGTCAAGCGCAGGCATCTTAAACGATGACTACTTAGCAAGTGAACTTCATCCAGTAACGCAAAGGACCAAACTGGTCTATGCGTGGCTTATTCGCCTACCAGATCAATCTAACCTTACCTACATATGTATGTATTTATAGCTTTTTTTTGGAGGTGGCGTGAAATAATTGTTTTGGATCACTTTAAAAAGGGAAAATCCATTAAAAGTTTCAATTATAGGACGTGTGTGGAAGGTGTGTACGACGAAGAAGTGGAAAATCGATCCGATTTAAAAAATAATAAATTGCTGTGTAATCAAGACTATGTGGTTAGGTCAAGAATAAAAAAAAAATAGTGAAATCACATAAAAAAAATTGGGGTTCAAATTATTTCTGCGATCAACTTAATGCCCGGATCTGGTCTTCAGTGATTTTTTTCGTGCCAAGACTTCAAGATATGCTTGCTAGAATGCCATGTACTCGATGGTACTGAGTTCTAATATGCAAAAGCAAAAGTAAAACCGAAAATTGTACTGAAAAGTTCGAAAATTCTTTTAAGGGCCTAGTGTGAGAGCATAAAAAAGGCGATATTTGGGAATTAAAACAAACTACTCTCTCAGTTTTTTTATTCACAATATATATATATTAATACTTTGAGAATGCACATTAACCTTTATGAAGGGAGAAAAATATTTTTGAGTTACACACGATCTCCGATGGCGCTAAACAAGGTGGTCCTTTACTGATACAGACAATGCTTCTCCTTAAAACAAGATTTATATCTAGAAGACATTGTCCGTTCAATGAGCACTGATCTCTCGAAGACATTGTCCGTACGATGACAAATGATCATAAAAAAAATTTCGACTTTTTTAGAAAAAAGTTTAAATTAACCTAAAATTTTAGTCAATTCTTTTCCACCAAATTTCGATATCTGATTAAATCAGTAAATCATTGTATAAATAAAAACTATATACAGAGTATACTGAATGAGGTTATTTGTCTCTAAGTAATCACTCTAGCAAATCTGAAAAATTCTGTTTCGAGAAATACAGTGAGTCAAAGTGAAACTCATACAACGCATTGAATGGGCATTGACTTATAATGAAACAGTATATATGTGATAACTATGAATATTTTTCCTCTATTTTTTAATCACTGATTAGGTGTCTGTATGCAACATAAATCATTATTTTTTTAATCATGCACAAAAATAAATAAAATTCAATTTTTCTCAAAGTCACTCAAAATTGAACATCAAAATGAAACTCATACAAGACATTTTTGAAGGTGGCAACTGCGTGTTAAGTACCGTTATGCATTGCTTGCTATTTTATTTCGTTTCTTTTGTTTCATTTACTGCATTCCATCAGTTGTGTTAAGTATTTTGTTACAATGGGTCGCCAAAGAGGACAAACTTCTGTATCCGAGCGTGAACTAGTCATTTATCATCACAAAAAAGGGAAAACTCTTCGCGAAATCGGTGAAATTGTGAACAGAAGCTTTTCAACAGTGCAGTGTATAATTAACAGATACAAGAAAGGTCAAGGAGTGAAAAATAAAGAAAAACGTAGTACAAAAAAAATATTTAGTGCTGAAGATGAACGCTGGATTATAAGAGAAGTGAAGAAAAATCCTACAATAAGTGCTCCTAAACTTGCATTGGCAGCACAAAAATATTTGCATAAGTCCGCTAATCCAGAGACTATACGAATAATTCTACGAAAAAATAATTACAATGGGCGAACAGCTAGAAACAAACCATACATAAATGAACGTAATAGAAAAAAACGACTGACCTTTGCTAAAGAGTATTTAGGAAAGGATTTCGAGTATTGGAGAAACGTTATTTACGCTGATGAAAGTAAATTTAACCTATACACATCTGATGGTAAAGTTTGCGTGTGGAGAAAACCGAACCAAGAGTTGAAACCAGCAAATTTACGTCCTACCGTGAAACATGGCGGTGGAAGTGTAACCGTTTGGGGGTGTATGTCTGCTAGCGGCGTTGGTAAATTGTTTTTTATCGACGATATAATGAACCAATACACTTACCTAAACATCCTCAATCAAAATTTGAAAAGCAGTGCAGAAAAATTGGGCATCCTGGATAAATTTATATACTACCAGGACAATGACCCTAAACATAAAGCCCATAACGTACGAATGTGGTTATTGTTTAATTGTCCAAAAGTACTAGAAACGCCCCCTCAATCGCCAGATTTGAACGTGATTGAGAATTTGTGGAGTCAATTGGAAATTGGAATCAGAAATTATCATATAACTAACCGGACAACTCTGAAAAAGGCACTTCAAGAGGAATGGGACAATATATCGAGCGAATACTGTACAAAGTTAGTTCAATCAATGCCAAAACGATTACAAGCAGTTAAGATTTCTAAGGGATTCCCCACAAAATACTAACGTAACATATACTTTAATGTTTTCTTTATTTCTTTGTCTAATATTGCAAATGTATGAGTTTCATTTTGATGTCTAATTTTAATTATTTTTTATGAATGCAATTTTTGTTTAATACTTTGTAAAAAAAAATTAAAAAAAGTAAGCAAATTATAAGAAGATATTTCAACAATGATAAAATAATTGGAATATATAAGAAACAAGTGAATTAAATATAACTTCTCAAACGAAATTGTTTTTGATTTGTTTTGTATGAGTTTCACTTTGACTCACTGTACGTGTTTAAAGGAAAATTGATGGAGCTGACTGAGCTGAGCGGCTACACTTTTGAAGCCTGCAACTCAAAAATTATTAAAAATTGTATTAATTTACAAATTAACATTATTACAAAAAAGCACTCGAAAATTGTTATTAAATTCGCCGGTCAAATGATATTTCAAAAAAATGTATTTTTCTAATTTGGTGGGATTGTCCTTAATTATTATGCCAAATATGAGTACGAACTATCAACCAGTTCATTTACAGCAGCTGCTTAAGTTGGTACACCTCAGTACTGCATTCCGATTTTTAACGGGTGATTTTTTTGAGGTTAGGATTTTCATGCAGTAGTATTTGACAGATCACGTGGGATGTCAGACATGGTGTCAAAGAGAAAGATGCTCAGTATGCTTTGACATTTCATCATGAATAGACTTACTAACGAGCAACGCTTGCAAATCATTGAATTTTATTACCAAAATCAGTGTTCGGTTCGAAATGTGTTTCGCGTCCGTGTCCGATGAGCGATGAGGCTCATTTCTGGTTGAATGGCTACGTAAATAAGCAAAATTGCCGCATTTGGGGTGAAGAGCAACCAGAAGCCGTTCAAGAACTGCCCATGCATCCCGAAAAATGCACTGTTTGGTGTGGTTTGTACGCTGGTGGAATCATTGGACCGTATTTTTCAAAGATGCTGTTGGACGCAACGTTACGGTGAATGGCGATCGCTATCGTTCGATGCTAACAAACTTTTTGTTGCCAAAAATGGAAGAACTGAACTTGGTTGACATGTGGTTTCAACAAGATGGCGCTACATGCCACACAGCTCGCGATTCTATGGCCATTTTGAGGGAAAACTTCGGACAACAATTCATCTCAAGAAATGGACCCGTAAGTTGGCCACCAAGATCATGCGATTTAACGCCTTTAGACTATTTTTTGTGGGGCTACGTCAAGTCTAAAGTCTACAGAAATAAGCCAGCAACTATTCCAGCTTTGGAAGACAACATTTCCGAAGAAATTCGGGCTATTCCGGCCGAAATGCTCGAAAAAGTTGCCCAAAATTGGACTTTCCGAATGGACCACCTAAGACGCAGCCGCGGTCAACATTTAAATGAAATTATCTTCAAAAAGTAAATGTCATGAACCAATCTAACGTTTCAAATAAAGAACCGATGAGATTTTGCAAATTTTATGCGTTTTTTTTTTTAAAAAAGTTATCAAGCTCTTAAAAAATCACCCTTTACAATGGATAAAAATATCGAGCAAAGAATTTCTCTCAAATTTTGTATTTCTGATAAAATTTTGTGTGCGGAATCGTTGGAAATATTGGAAAAGACTGACTGTGATCAAGTTTTATCAAAAACAAGATATCGTTGAAACCGTGCCTCGCTCTGGACCTCTTCAAATGATGAAAATATTAAAAAAGTAAAATATATGGTGCTTGAAAATCGGCGGGCTTGACATCTCTTGCAAGTCCGTTCGAATGGTTTGATGGATATTTTGGGTATGAAACGTATTCTTGCTCGAGCTCCAGCTGATTTCTTTTTTAATGTATGATTGTGAACGAATTCAAAGCCAAAAACGCAATGAATATCACCGATCAACCACCATATTCAACAGATTTGGTTCCGAGTGATTTTTTTTGTTCATCAAACTGAAATTGCCGCTCCGTGAACTCCCTTTTCAGTTGATCGAAGAGATAATACAAAATCCGCAAGAAGCTGAAGACCATCCAAAAAGTGCATATGGAAAGTGTTTCCAGGACTGGAAAAATCTTTTGATCAATATTGATGTGCTAGCAGAATTTGATAATTGAAATCTTGATGGAGTCCAAACTCAGCCCTTCGTTAGGGGATGTTATTAGGCCTTAGTCCTATGGCCGGTACAAGTTTGAAATAAATTGGTCTAAACACAGAAAGACTTATGTATAAACATATATAGTATATATATTTATAATAGCCTGACTCAAAGCTGGCACTATTAGAACTAACTCAATATGCTTTTTAGTTAGTCCTAAACTACAAAAAGTGTGTGTATAAATTTGACAGCTGTCGGATCATTAAGACAACCATCATAGATTGGCAAGCCAAGTTTAGACGTGGTGAAATGAGCACCGAAGTCAGTGAACTCAGTCGACGATCAAAAGAGATTGTTACCGCCGAAAAATCAAACTATACAAATACTTTGTATGATCGTAAAGTGAAGTAGTCGAAATAGCAGGCATTCCAAAGACGATATCTTTATATATTGTACATATACATCAAATCATTCACGAATATTTGGGTATGAGAAAGCTCTGTGCAAGGTGGGCGCCACGCGAGCATGTCTTTCGACCACAACAACGACGAGTTGATGATTGGACCAGTGTTTGTAGATGTTTAAGCGTAATAAACCCAAGTTTTGACGTCGATATGTGGCGATGGATGAAACATGGCTTCATTACTTTACACACCACGTGAACCCGCTCCAAAGTGTGGAAGGACGCAAGAGTAGGCTGGCAAAGTTATAAACCTTTGTATTTTGGGACACATATGGAATAATTTTTATGGATTACCTTGAAAGAGGAAGGACTATCAACATCGATTATTAGATAGTTTATTGAACCCTTTGAAGGACGAAAACACCGAAAAATAAACGCATTTGAAGACAAAAAATTCACCGTGTCACAAGTCAGGGAAAACGATGGTAAGAATCCATCAATCGAACATCGAATTGCTTCCGTATTCACCATATTCTCCAGATTTGGCCCCCAACGACTATTTCGTGTTCTCAGATCTCAAAAGGCGAAATTTTAGAATTTAAAAATATTTTCAACTAAAAGTACTCGGTTATAAAATGTTTAAAGCTCAACAAATTCAAATAATTTTTGGGAGTTAAAAAACTAACGAAAACCTTCCAAAAATTAAATACAAATACAATGCTGCTAGAGCAAATGCCGCTAATGATAATCAAAGATAGCCTAATAGGCCTCATTAAAATTACAATGGCATATATTTGCGAAATGTTGCGGCAAAACAACAACAATTAACAACAAAAATGAACGAAGAAAAATGCAAAGCTATTTAAATACATGCGCAGCTGATAGCCGCTTCACACGCACGTCAATAGGCTTAATTAATGAAAACAAGTTCCCAAATAGGCCTCAAACTAATTTTAGTGGCATTCGCATGTTTGGGTGTGTGTGTGTGTGTGTTGAGTCGCATGGTTTGGACTAAATTAAACAAGTTGGCGAGCAGTTTAGCGGCAGCTGTGCGTCAAAGCCGCGCCAAAAGCGCACTTGTGCTTATGTGTGTGTGTGTGTGTGTGTGTGGCGACCAAAAAGGCGTGTTGCGTGCGGAATTTTATCAGCTATTTTGTATTTATATTTATTTTAACAACAAAAGGTGGCTTTTAACGAAACTTATTTATGCGCGCTGATAGCCACATCGTTAAACATATTTATGCGTGTGGAAGAAAAAAGCTAAAAAACAACAAAGTGCAGTGAAATGGTGTCGCCAATGAACTAAGCAGCTGATAAAATGGAAAGGTTAAATTGCAATAAGCGGTTTTCAATGTCACAAGACGCGGAAGACACCAAAAAATATAAAAATATAACGATATATGTATGTATGTATGTACGTGGATGTCTAGAGTGGTTGCCTTGCATGCTCCAAAAAGTCGTTGTTATTGCACTCATTTTGGTTGAAAACTGAAAGTCATTACACAATACTTTTTTCTTTACGAGCATTTACTTGCACGAATCGCACAAATGAGCATGAAATGCTTATACATAAATACATATTTACATGTATGTACATATATACTATTTATGTACGAAAGGATGTGTGTGTGCCTGTTAATCATAATAAAAAGTTGAAGACACTAAAAACTGAAATTGGTCAAGTTGTAATTGAATACAAAATGCAACTACAGAAGCTACTTTGGACTAAGTGGGCAATTGAGAAGTAAAGTCCTTTCTCGACGAACAAAAATTAAACTCTATAAGTCACTCGTTATTCCCGTCGTGCAGAGGCATGGACGGTGACAGTATCTGATGAGTCGACGTTAAGAGTTTTCGAGAGAACGGTTCTGCGGAAGATTTATGGTTCTTTGCGCATTAGCAACCGCGAATACCGCATTAGATGGAACGATGAGCTATATGGGACTGTGCCCCAAAAATAAGGTGACATTGTATTTATTTTGAAAATTCTTTATTTATTCTTCCAAATCAATTTTATCCCCTTCAAAGTAATCCCCTCCCGATGCAATGCACTTATGCCAACGGATTTTCCAATCTTCGAAACACTGGTTGTAGTCACTTTCAGGGATGGCCTTCAGTTCCGTCTTCGCTGCGGCTTGAATCTCCTCTATCGTATAAAAACGGTGTCCCCGGAGCGGTCTTTTGAGCTTACTGAACAGCCAGAAGTCGCACGCCGCCAGGTCAGGTGAATACGGTGGTTGCCGAACGATATGGGTTGAGTTTTTGGCGAAATGATCACGAATTACGAGGGCAGTATGGGATGGTGCATTATCGTGGTGTAAAAACCAAGAATTGTCTTTCCACAATTCCGGCCTTTTTAGGCGGATAGCGTTACGCAAACGCCGCATAACGTTCAAATAATATTCCTTGTTGACTGTTTGACCGGTTGGAAGGAGTTCATAATGCACAACACCACGATAATCGAAGAAAACAGTCAACATGACCTTGATTTTTGAGCGACTTTGGCGCGATTTTTTTGGTCTCGGCTCTCTTTTGGCACGATATTCGCTCGATTGATCGGTTGTTTCGGGGTCGTAAGCATAGATTCAAGTCTCATCGCCAGTTATAATGCGTTTCATGACACCCTGGTAGTCGGAAAGCATCGTTTCACACACTTCAACGCGACGCCTTATTTCCAAAAAATTCAATGTTTTTGGTACCAGTCGAGATTTGACGCACTTGAGGCCCAAAACATCCTTCAAAATGGTATTGGCTGAGCCTTTCGATATGCCAACTTCATCAGCAAGGTCTCTAATTGTTAATCGACGGTTTTTCAACACCAAATCTTTAATTTGTTGAACGTGAGCTTCGTCGGTTGAGGTTGATGTTCGCCCTGGACGCTCTTCGTCTTCGACACGTTCACGGCCGGCCTGGAACTCACTATACCACTTGTAAACATTTTTTTTTAGACATAGCCTCATCACCAAAGGCTTTTTGCACCATCCTCAACGTATCCGCAGCAGAAAATTGATTCCGTAAACAAAATTTAATGCAAATTCTTTGCTCAACAAATTTCGACATCGCAAAAAACGAAAAACTCACTTTTAGCAGCTCACAAAACGACACGTATCTCAAACACTAATGAATATTTTGACATGAAATTTGACACAAATGTGACTGACAGTACTACCGACCTAAAAAAGGAAAAAAATAATAATTCTCTAAATCCTTCGACGCGCGCAGTTTAAATTCAAACCTTAATTTGCCTTATTTTTTGGACACAGTAGTACAACGACATTGACATAGTTCAGCAAATTAAAAGACAGCGGCTACGCTGGCTAGTTCATGCCGTTCCAATGGATGAAAATTTTTTAGCTCTGAGAGTATTCGACGTATTACTCGCCGGTGATAGCAAAGTAAGAGAAAAATCTCCACTTTGTTGGAAAGACCAGGTGGAGAAGGACCTGGCTTCACTTGTAATATCCAATTGGCGCTAAACAGCGAAGAGGAAGAACGACTGGCTCGCTGTTGTAAACTCGGCTATAACCGCGTAAACGGCGTCTACGCCAATAAAGAAGAAGAACACTATTATGCAACTATTAACGTAATTTAGTTTCCTCATGGCATTGTTCATCACGTCATCGCATTCTTTACGCACACATATAAGTAAACTCGTATACTCATACATATGTACATATATGAAAATATGCATTGACGACCAATTTTGTAATTTTATGATTTACTTAACAATTCAATGAAGTACGATTTGCCTTTTTAGTTAGCAGTTAAATGCGTAATTCGCAATTAAAACGAGTTGAAGCGCTTTCAATTAACGCACACATAGTTCAAGAGACGCCCATTTACTACAATATACTACATATTAAAATAATATTGGAAGAGAATGCGAAAATGCATATGGACATGCATACATGTCAGTCAAAATTGCAGACACATACATATATACATACATATGAAGGCTTATCCATGGGCCGCTTTAGTGAACAACTAAAATAATTAAAGCCGATTATGAGTTGGTTGCTTCGATCTGTTGGCTACAAGTTGCTTTGAAAGTCTGGTGTTGCATGCGATTTCAAGAGTATACTCATGTACACACATATGCTTAATCGTATGTGAATTGTATTTGAGTTATTAATTATTATTTCACACTGTATTTAAGTAATTTGTGCAATCCGCTAACTGGTCTTGCAAAAAATAGAAAAAAAAAGAGTTATTTAAAAAATTAATTAATTTTTATTCACTCGCCACAGTTCATTTTGCTGTGGTTTTTAATTAATATATGTATTTTTTTGGCTTTCGCAATAATGCCATATTAATTTCATTTATTTCTTTTCATACTAAATTTTTAAGTTTTTCATGTTAAAAGTTAGTGGTGGCGAAGTTGTGTGGTGTTGTTGCATATGCTATTAATAATATTCTTGAACACGATTAAAAGTAGTAGATTGCAATTAAAAAGCGAATTAAAAACAATTATTTATGCTTCCAAAATAATAAATAACAAACCTGTAACTGTAATATATTTATTTGAAAAACAAGTTTTTTTTTCTTTAATAATCTGCATGTCACGTTGCACATGTGAATGTACAATATTCTCATAAAAATGTAAAAATTCTCTTAAAAATGCGTTTCTTAATGGTAAAATGTTCCACATAAACAAAAATTGAAGGGAACATATTGGTTAGATTACCGGTTAAATACCCAACAGCGCTACCAGAGATTTCTGTTAAAATTTCTGTGAGTTGTGTTCGCTTTAAACTGCTCTTGTTTACAGTAAAATATTCCACGTAACCAAGAATGAAAGGCACATATTGGTTAGTTCACCGGTTAATTACCCCATAGTGCAGCCGGTGATTTCTGTTAGATTACCGGTTAAATACCCAACAGCGCTACCAGAGCTTTCTGTTAAAGTCTCTATGAGTTGCTAATGTATGATCGTTCATCTCTTTTTTACACAAAGGCCTTATGAGTTGCACGGTGTGCATGTGTTAGTTTCCGCGATAGTTCTTTAGCCGTAACTAGCAGTGGTGAAAAGTCTAATAATAGGTTTTAGCTAGGGAAGTTTCAACCAGCTCTTCTTCAAAATTTAGGTTCAGAAAAATTTGATTTGATGGATATAACACATAAATTATATTTTATTATAGTTTCCCTCACGAAATCTTGACTTTTTAATCATTGAAATAAATACGAGGTTTGACAATTAAGTAATGAGACTGAATTTATTGCCGCGCTTGTGGTAAACCTGTAACCTTGAAATTCCCTTTCTCTTTTTCCGGCATCCCTCCCCTCTCCATTGATATACATATGTAGCTTGTTAGTTCGCCTGCTGCATCAAGTTGAGTAGAATTGTGTTTGCAGTGCTCGTCACGAAAATGGAACAACGAAATCAAGAGCAAACGAAATGACCGTCGCAGAAGACTGTTTCGAACAAGTGGAAAACGATCCCACGCTGCTTGATCCAGTTATTACAGGCGATGAGATCTGGTTATTCCAATACGACCCGGAAACCAAACGCCAAGGCTCACAATGGTTGTCTCCGCGCGCCCCCCGCCCGAAAAAAAGCTCGCATGAGCAAGTCGAAGGTGAAAGCGATGATTATTGCCTTTTTTGATAGCCGTGAAATCGTCCACAAACAATTCGTTCCACCGGGGAAAACTGTGAACCAAGTCTACTATTGCCAAGTACTCGAAAGATTGCGAAATCGAGTCAACAGGGTGCGCCCAGACATCGCTCGTAACTGGATCCTTCATCACGACAACGCGCCGTGCCACACCGCCCTCAGCGTGTCCTAGTATTTGGCCTCTAAAGGAATCGCCGTGTTGCAACAGCCGCCTTATTCGCCCGACATGCCACCCTGTGACTTTTTTTGTTTCCTACAACAAAATCGGTGGTCAAAGGAACCCATTTTGAGTCGATTACGGACATCCAGGCGGCCGTGACGAGGGACCTCGCGGACATCCCAGTCGAAGCGTTCCAGAAATGTTACGAATCATGGAAAACGCGCTGGATCCCTGTATAGCTGCCCAAAGGGACTACTTTGAAGGGGAAGGCAGAGTTGTAGAATAATTTTCAAATATAGGGTTTTTATGGATTCAGTCTCATTACTTAATTGTCATACCTCGTAACTAACTTTACTTTTCCATACATAATAATATTTTATTAACGCAACCCTGTGGTTATGTTATGTTTTCTGAATATCCGAGATTTTACCAAACTGCTTTTTTAATACATTATAAATAGGAAATGGAACTTTTTTATTGAAAGCGAACGAATATATTTATCAATTACCGAGCTTTTGCTAAACTCTTCTGATTTTTAATTGTCTGGAATTTTCTATTTTCCCTTTCAGCATAAACCAAAAGTCGAATGGTTTTGTCAGATATGAAGGCGTCTTGTGACTCCGCTCACCTTGTTTATTAGTGCTCTATGAAGATGGACTCATATTACAGTTTCGAAAATAATAGGTCAAGAATAACCTTAACAGCTCAGTTAGGAAAACTGAGAAAGCATTTCTAGTAAAGATTATTCTACGAATAAAATAGACCTGTGTCTTGAACCTCAGAATACAATCACTGTAACTATTGGAGAAATCTGAGTAACAGGTGAATAAATGGAGGAAAAGGTATTTTTATATATTTTTTTATTTATCTACAGTTAGTAGGAGAGCAAAGCTACCACGGCAATTAAAACAGGAGTAGCTATTTGGGAAAAGAAAGGAGTATGGAGCCATGTGTAGAAGTTTACGCAAGTGAGGAAAGTTCTCTGAGCACCATTCACTTGGGAGTGGCCAAAAACGATTATTTTACATATGACTTAATCAGCTCACGAATTCCGGTCTTAGTATCCTCTGGGTAGCCCCAAAACATTCGTTTGAAGGCGAGTTAATGTGAGAAGGCGAATCATCTCTCCCCAGTGTTGTGAAATGGGTTTCTGACCCGCCACTAAAAAACAATACCCCCAAACGAAAAGATAACTTGGCTATAACCACGTAAGCGGTTTTTACGCCTATAAAGAAGAAGAAGAACTATTTGGAAGATCTATATTATTTAGGTAAATAACAAAATTTTAAGAAATGAACGACACACAATACATTTTTTTTAATTCCAACAGAGAAAACATGAATTAAATTATTAATAGCTGCAACTTGAGAGTTCGGTATTTATGGAACAATGCAACATCCAATCAGCGGTCATAAAGTAAAACACAATTTCGAGCTGTTAAATAGTCTAATTAATGATTCTTAAACGCATTTTAATGGTGCATAATTATGTACTACCAATATTACATAAGCATTCCCATAAAACTGTTGAGCTTAATGAACTTTTATGACCGAACCACGAAGTAAGAGTCAATCGGAAAAAATGCAGAACAAAGCGCATATTGTCTTAAGACGATAGACAATAGCCAGACTAAATGGCTGCACAAGTGCCCATGGATATACAGCAATAAGACGAAAAATAAAAAAATGTCGAACGCGAGATGAAAAATTTAGAAGGCATACTTCCATGCATTCTGCGAAGTAGGAGAGAAAGTGTGAGTGAGATAGAGAGAACAACAATGCAATTAGTAAACGAAGGCAAGTTGAGTCAAATAATGGAGAAAATATGAACTTAAGACTCGTTAATGCCCGCGGCACAAAAAAGTGAAAGACAAATGATAAATAGTTGTTAAGTGTTGGAAAATGCATAAAAGAAGGAACATTAAAAGTAACAGCAGAAAGCGTGGTTATTGCTGAAAAAACACTCTCTAACAGATTATAACATAAAACACCGCAGCCTTTCGACACACTAATGACTGAGTACACAGATCTTTCCCATAGAATTTAGTACGTGAGAAAACGTAAAGTTTTTACTAACAACTAACGGAGTATAGGAAAGACAGTCAATCATTTAAAGAAAAAAATATCAGTAAACAAGCATAAGTAACCCCTTACAAAAGCTGGTTTATTGCTGCGAAGAGCATTTTAAGGATGATGAAAGTTAGCTGTATAAAGAGGTCCAAACAAGGACACGCCGAAGTTTCTTGTTCCTTAAACCGCATTCCTTAAAACTTGGATTACCTCGTCACGGAGGCTACTAGTGGTGGTTTTTTCTCTGCTCACATAGCGACGAGAAATATGAGGACGACGAGGAGTCGCTGTAGAAGAGACGCAGTGAACTTTTTCACGGATCGAACGCAGCCAGAAGCAAAGGTTGCAAGGGGAGTTTTTTTCCGACAATCTTAGCTTTAGGCTATCGGATCACAGTGGCGTTTTTCAAGCTCAAGTGGCTACTTTTGAGGAGGCGGTAGACGTGCTGCTACGAAGTGCAGCCCCTTGCAGTGAGATGAGCATTCACTCCGAGAGCAAAGTGATAATACTAATGCTGAGTAGAGTAACTGTGTTGGTAAAGGAGTGTCTGTTCTCACTAGAAATAGTATCAAGCCATTTACTTCATCATCAGACTCGTTTTGCTTAGTGCCTTGCCTTAGATGTATCGTTGATAAAGACGATGCCTGTTCTCTTCGGAACTGTGGAATGGGACCGAGTTTGATCCCTATTTAACTAATAGACTTCTCGTACGCTTAACAGATTCTGGTCCATGACGAGATCTTGTACGACTGCGAGATAGTTTTGGCCTAGGGTAGAACATGGGAGATCTTCTGGACTACTTGCGCTTAGTAAAGTTCATTTGGGCTCTTACTGGACATTGTTCAAAAGGCAATCATGCGGTAAGTCTAAATATTTTGTAGGACGCTAGTTGTAAAAGTTGTATGAAGGAGGGTGAGGTGGATACATCCATGCATTTTTTCCTCTATTGCCCAGCCTTTGCAAGACTATAGTGGAAACTTCCATGCAGTCTTACATTCGGCGAACTAAACATACCGAACAAAGGTGAAACTCATATTAGCCGCCTCAACAACTTTTGGATAGGCTAAACGTGCTTTGTTGGGTTATAAGAGTCCTTAGAATCCATTTTTTAGATGTTCTAGGTACCACAAAAGACCACCTATAAAGTTTTCAAGTGAGATCACTGTTAGTATCAACTAAATAATAAATAAGTACATCCCAAAGATTCAATTTTTAACTGATTTCTCATAAAACAAATAAACCAAGCCTCAAAAAAGTTCAAATAATAGGTGTGTAAGCGCCAGTGCAAGTAAATAGGCGTTAACGCTGTGCAATTGAATTGTCTGTTGAGTTAAAAAAAAACAAAAATAGAGGAAATAAATTTAAAATAAATGTTTGCGGTTTATCGCTGTAAGCGCCGCAAAGGGAATGGGTTCTATCAAATTTATGTGGGTTTTACACTATTTGACTTTTTCGCTGTTCGCAAGTGCTTGGTAAACATGGGTACATACATACATATGTACATATCCCTTAGTGAAACATGCGAGTAGCGAATAACAAGTAGAGAGGGCACAACTTCGGACGAAACCGAACAATGCATACCTTATGGCACATACATAATATTTTATAAGTTGTGAACGCTGTACTCTCTAGTAAGAGAACACTATCGTCGCCGTGTACGAGTAGCGAACTTTATAATAGAGAGTTATGGTCCGATCTTCTTTTGGTACTCATCTATGAAAAACGAAATTTGGTATATGGAGTTGAGGAAAATTATTCGGAATAAAATGATCATGAATACAAAGCCGAAAAAATTTAACGGGTGCTCCAATCAGATGTACTTTTTTCAACAGCCTTTTACAATTCATTGAACTTTATTACGAAAATTCACGTTCTCTAAAGAATGTATTTTGCGCGCTTCGCTCAACTTATGGTCAACACAATCGGACTACTGAGGGTTCTATACGCAACACCCACACCCATCTTGACACCCAGCATTTATTATAGTACAATATTCGACCGAATGGACAACATACAGCGCACAGTGAAGAAAATATAGCAGCCGTAGCTGAGAGTGTACAGGGAGACCGTGGAGAGTCGACTCGGCGCCGTTCGCAGCAACTCGGACTGACGTATAGAACAATTTAGAACATTTTAAGTCGAGATCTTAGATTGAAAGGGTGCGAAATACCGCTTGTGCAAGAACTGAGCCCGCTAGACCTTCACAATCTTCGCTCTATGGGCTCTTGAAAGGATCCGAGAAGATCCGACATTTTCGAGCCACACTTTGTTCAGCGATGAGTCACATTTCAGGCTTAATGGATATGTAAACAAGCAAAATTTCCGCATTTGGGAGGAAGAGCAACCTGAAGAGATTCAAGAGCTGCCATTTCAACTAGTAAACCCAACGGTTTGGTATGGCTTCGATTCAGTACTAGGAGCAAAACATCACGCGTGTCAGTTACCAGACGAAATGCTCGAACGAATCATCGAAAATTGGAGACAACGAGAGGCGTAGCCGCGGCCAACATTTAAAAAAGGTAATATTCAAAAACTAAATGTCAAGGAATATCCTTTAGAATGTTAATAAATATTCCCCATTAAATTTGAAGTTTCTGTGTTTTTTCTTTAAAAAGTTAGGCACCTCGAAATTGATCACCCTTGCATTAGACCAAATATGTACTATGTCTCTGTATTTTATGGAGTAGTACGATACTATTATATTTTCGCTGAAAAACTAACAATTTACATTTCAAGAGAAACACACAGCGTGAATTACTAGTTGCTAGTATGTAAGCAGTTGGCTGACTAATAGATTACGACGAGCCCATTTCACTGCAGGGAATTTACACGCTTGCGCCACTGATAACGCCAGTGACATGTGTGCGCCCCGGTTGCGTGTACTTTTTTGTTGTTATTATTTTTTTGTTGTTTTTTCTTCTTTTCATTACGACTCTACACGTAGATTTGTGAGTACGTGACCCAGGTGAAATGTTTAATTTTATTCACTGAAGCAATAAATTTCTGCCTCAACTCATAATTTGTGGCACTAACCTACCCAAAGGAAATACGACAAGCACAAAAACAACAGCAACAACAACAATAATAGTTGTAATGAAAAGTAACTAATAAAAAAGTGGCAAATGAGTGTGAGTAAATGAAGAAAATGTTGACAAACATAAACAAATTCTATACACATATATACATATGTATGTAAGTGTACATGTAATATTCATAAAATTCCTTATACATGTACATATGTATGTATATATGGTAAATATGCATGTTTATGTACTTACTTCCATCATTAGACTCTTACAGTGGGTTGAAACTGTAGTACTCCATGTTCCCCTACAATTTTTGACCCGCCCAGCCTGTCTCTTTGCCATTCAACCGTTCAACTACTCAATTACCTTTTGTCATGCAAATCTAATAAACATTTTCATTAATGGCGCACATTTGTTGGGTACGAATATGTATGAATAACGGTTAAAATAGTTTTTAAGGGAATATGAAATGTGTGATAGGTTTTCACCACTGTGATAAGCAGCAACTCAACAACACATTTATGTTAATAGTGCTTGTATTTTAATAGTTCCCTGTAGGGCGGTGAAGTAAATATGGAGGGCGTGAGAACTGTAAAATGAACGAAATTAAAACAACTACTTCGCGTTTAACGGTAAATGAATTAATTTTAGTTTAGCTAAGTGTCCGTTTTTAATACATGAATAGCAAATAATTTTTATTTTCAGACAAGTTACAAAAAGGTTATTTTAGAACTAGTTACATAACTCCTTAATTTGAAAGTAGTTACAAAAATAATTACTTTTGGTGTAGTGCCAAAACAGTTGCTTTAATATAACTGAGAAAGTTTTGTAACTAAAAATTTTCAACTATTTACTTTTTACTGTACTGGTTCGTAACTAGTTAGTTCACGTGCTGACTGGAAACCAGTTCGTTTAAAGTGAGTCACTTGATTAAACAACTTTATAGTGTTGTTGTCAAAATAAGCATTAAAAAGACCGTCTTTCTTTTGCAACTAGTTATCGAAAATGTTACTCGGAAACTATAGACCCTTTAACTAGTTCTTTCAGTAGTTTGTTTTCAACACAAGGTCGGATTAGTATTTTTGGCATATACTGTTTAGAATAAGTTAGTTTTGAAATGTGAGGGCAATCATTTGGGTTTTGGAGATGCCAACTTAAAAAAAAAGGAACAGAATTATTTTTGCGTTAGACCATAAATTTCTCAAGGAAATGAGTTTGTCAAATACTCAGTGAGGTGTGGTACAGCGTAAATGAAAATTTTACACTTTTCAATATTTCAATATTTCCTAAAGGCACACCTGTATAAATGCAGAATTTAAATCGAGGAATTGAAAAAAGTATAAAGGTTGCCACTTGTCCGAAAGCAGTAAGTCTAAATTAGAAGATAAAAAGGCATGTGTTTATCCAGCACAGGAAGCTTGAAGAAAGCTTATCATTGTTGTTACTATTACGAAATTTTGTGCAGATAGTGTTGCCACATATTCAAAATTTTTAATTAAAAATTTCAATTCAATATAAAATAATAATATTTTTGGATTGCACTTATAGTTGAAAATATTTTGGTTAAGTAGTGTTGCCAGCTTTTTAAACTTTTTTATTTAATGATATTTTAAAAAAAAGTGAAATGTGGTCATAATAACATGTCTGTGTATGAGCATAAAATTAACAAGCTTAGAAAAATGTTGCAAAATGTAAATTAGTTAAAGGGTTGCCAGATGTTTGGCAACTAAAAAGGTATACTCAGAAGAAAAGTTAATTGTCAAGCCATGGAAATCTGAAGAAAGCTTGCCGTCTTTATAACTATTACAAATTCTTGTTCAAATAGTGTTGCCAGCTGTTCAAAATTTTTAATTAAAAAAGTTCACTTCAATATAAAATAATGCTATTTTTGGCTTGTGCTTACAGTTGAAAATACTTTTTTTAAAAACTTTGCCACCTTTTTAAACTTTTGTATTTAAAAAAATGTTGTAAAATATATTTAAAAGAAATGTGATTAGCCAGTCGACGAAATCTGAAGAAAACTTATCATTTTAATTACTATTACGAAATCTTGCTCTAATAGTGTTGCCACCTGTTCAAGATTTATAATGAAATCACTCCACTCAATACCAAATAATGACATTGTGGATAATGGATTCTGCTTACAACTGAAAATATTTTTGAGAAGTGTTGCCACTTTTTTGAACTTTTATATTTAAAATAATTTTGGATTGTGCTTACAGTTGAAAATATATTTGAGAAGTGTCGCCACTTTTTTGAGGTTTTATATTTGGTTTTGTAAAATATACATTTTTAAGGGTTGCCAGATGTTTGTAAACTAAAAAACATATTTTCGAATGAAAAATAGCTTCCAAAATCATGTGTGCTTTTTAGAAGGTTGCCATATGTTTAGAAATTATAGGAAAACATAAATAACGTCATTTTTTTTTCAAACATAAAATTACTTTGAAACTCTGCATATTATTCCTACAGGCTCTAAAGGATATCAATGTACATACATACATACATTGAACTACGGTTACATTCACATATCACATACCAACGTACATATTAATGGGTGTGAGCTTGAACCCAATGTTTACAGTTATAAGCTCAAAATAAATAAAATAAATCGGAACAAGAACTGCCATGAGGACACGTGCTAATGATACCCTTTTATATGCATACCATACATTTGCATGTGTGTGTTTTTGCTTTGTTTTATTTGTAGACACGCCTGCGTCATACAATCGCATAATCGTATTCCCGAAGGCAATAGTGATATGCCATATACATTTCTTTTTTTTGGCGAATATTTGCGTTTACAGTTATGCTTTAATTACATTAATTTGAATTTTAATTGCTTTCCGCAAAAATACCGTGAACCGGTACAATTTGTAAATGAAGTAGATGCTAATTGGCTTGAGCTCGCTTGATTTCATTTCACTGGACGAATTTAGCGCAGAACTGCTTCAAATTTCAGGTTTTGAACGGTAAAAAGGATTATGGAAGTCTTGCGGGATTTCGTTTCAAAATCTAAATTTCATTTCTGAAATGAAATACTTACATATGTATATATAAAAAGCATACAAAGAGCAGTTCCCGTTTACCCAATACCACGGATTTTTGAAATCCTATAGAATTGAACTTGAATACGGTCCCGAATATTGCCTTCGCTTCCAGAGAAGAGTGGGAAGGGGGAGTGGAGGACAAGGACGTCTTTTCAGCAAAAGAGATACTAAAATCCCCTTCTCTCTGTCAAATCACTGCAGTGTATTTCCAGCGGATATCACAGTTACAGTTACACACTATTGAAGGAAGCTTTCTTGTTCTAGCAAGGAGTGCGCTCAGAACAAAGAATTTTTTTGTTATACAGAAAGCCAATCGGCTTTGAAATCATTGAAGTCTCCCAGCGTTTTGTCAAAGATACTGAAAGAATTGTTGAATCCTTACTAAGTTCTTATGGGGTTCCCGGACATAATGTTGTCTGATAACTGTGAAACAGCTGTTTTTGAGCAAGCGCCACTCTACATTTAGACTCCGGAAAAGAGGGAATTTATATTCCACTGGCTACTTGTGGATATTTAATCGACAAACATGTTATGGATAGATATACTTATGCAGCTGAGCATTGGTGAAGTAAATTCCTAACTTGTTCAACAAGTACGTTATGAATATGGGCCGCACATGCCGACTATTAAAATTCGATAGGAATGACATAAGAACTTTAGTAGGAGTGTTAACAGGTCACTGCTTAATTGGTAGACAATATGTAAGGACTATTTTAGAGGCTGTCAGGAGGTAGTAGAAGAGGAGACAATAAAAAACGCTACTATCGATCGAAGGTTTCTTGACAACGTTACAAAGGTTGCACAGATAAAACTTTCTGTACTGAGGAACTTCAAGTTCAGAGAGTTGGCTTCAAAATAGGCCTTCTGAAGGCCTTGGTACGTCGTCAGATAAACACTATACCCACCTACCTTTTACCTTATTATTGTAGTTGCGGAAAATATTACCCCAATAAATTTGATGAATACTAATGTGTTCCTAGTCCTTGTCCAGAAATATTAGGTTGTCAAAAAAGTCTTGTGGTATTTTCGCTTGTTGGCGCTGAAAGCGCGTAGTTCTAGTTTTGTTCGTCGCATCGGGTCATGCTATACCTTTTTGGAAAGCTCATTTCACGCGCTAACACGGGTTTGATTGATTGTTGTTTCTTTTTGTTCGTGAGTTACATGGAGCAAACATGGAGCAAAATAAAGAGAAAATACGGCATATTTTACAGTACTACTACGATAAAAGCAAAAATGCATCTCAAGCCGCCAATAAAATTTGTGCGGTTTATGGACCCGATACAGTTTCAATTTCCACCGCACAACGATGGCTTCCACGTTTTCGTTCTGGTGTAGAGGTGGTCAAAGATGCCTGTCGTCGAAAATTGCGATAAAATCGCTGAATTTGTCGAAAGAGACCAGCTTAGCAGTCATCAAACCGTTATAAACCATTTGAAGAAGCTTGGAGTCACTAAGAAGCTCAATGTATGGGTGCCACACGAATTAATTCAATAAAAATGCGGCAAGACTTTTTTGACAACCCATTAAATGGGATGTACATACATACGTAAAATCGACTATCGTGGAGTGAAAGGAAAACTTCCTGGGGATCTCCAGCGACGGCTAAGGAATATTTTGAAAAAAAAATGCTGAAACGACATATCTTTAATGATCGTAGATAGGTCATAGGTTAGTTAGGTGAGGATTCATCCTTGGAATGTTAAAGTCATCGCTTTGCGAATCTAAAAGTTCTTGGCTAATGTGTATATAATATACAACTTAATAATAAGCTTCGAAGGGAGTATATACATAAATATAGCGAACAGTTTGGAGGAAATTTTACATCCAAATTCCAGTAAGTTAGGAAACCTAGGACCTAACTTGGATATAGCTTTATTATTTTACACGAAGAGAGTCGTCAAATAGGACTTCCAGTAACTTAATCGTGTCGTAGAAATTTGTTGAACAAGATTTACGCTAATGCATATAGTTTCAAAGAAGGTAAGGAGTATTGGTGTCACAATAAGCTTTACTTATTTACTATTTGAGTTATGAGACCATCTACGAGTATAAGGAGCTTTCAGCATGAAGAAAGAAAGAAAGATCTTAGTATAGCCACTGAAAGTTCATGTATGCTTTTAAGGTGAACAATAATATATTGAGGAGCACAATAATATATTGAGATTTTTCGTTCTTCAATATACATATGTAGCTAAAAATTGATGAAGTCTAATGTTCATTGGTACGAGTAATACTCCTAAGTGAAGTAGGAAGTTTCCGTTTTCTTGAGAATAAGGAAATAAAATTGAATAAAAAACGAGTTTTCGCAGATGAAAGATCTTCAGAACAAACAATATTGTTTTTCCTAACTACTGACAATGTGCATGCATAAGCTTTTTTTACAAGACAAGGTCAGATAAAAGCATGCCCGGCGATTGGAGTGTGCTCTGCCCAATCCACAAAAAGTCGGATCCTGCAATCTGTGCCTATTACCGTGGCTTAAGCCTGCTTAATATCGCATAGAAAGTCTTATCGAGCCACGCCCCAAAACTTGGAAAAGACTCGTGAACGGAAGGTCGACACAGACCACCTCTTCGTCTTATTGCCCGGATGGAAGGAACTCTCCAGCCTTGAATTTTTTCAATTCAGTACCGGCCGATGGAAGCAGAGGAAAACGAAGACTTTTAAATAAGTAGTATTTGTATCGGATGGTGATAAAAATGGATCCATTACGACAACCCTTAACGCAAAAAATCATATGTGAAAACTGGCCATTCAGCCAAATATCCATGATGCTCAGATTATGCTCTATATTTGGGGACAACAGAAGGTGCAGTATTAAGAGCATCTGAGGCCGGGAGAAATAATTAATGGGGAATGCTACAGACAACAACTAAAGAAATTTAAACCAGTCATTGCTGAAAAACGCCAGGAATTTGCGACTATACACAAGGCATAACTCTCCATCATGACAGTGCTCGTCCTAATGCTGCAAGACTGTTTAAATAACTATTAGAAAATACTGGTTAGAAGGTTTCATCTCACGGCCTCATAGCCCTGACCCCCTAGAATACGGTTTAAATCAGTAAAGGGTAATAGAATTGGCTTAATTCATGCTGGGCTGCCAAGTCGGCGCTGTACACAAAGCTCTATTTCTTACATAATTTTGCGAAGAAAAAATGAAATGTAAATTTCTTCCACCTAAAGTGCGCTGCGCTTGCCATCATTTAAATGCAGCCGAGTTTACAAACTTAGTGCTAATTCATTTCCTTTAATTTTCGTGTTTTTGTGCTTACTTGGCGGCCCGTTAATGGATTTCCCAGAGCAGCAAATGTAATTATGAACACCAAATGTATAAAATCTGATTATGTCTAACACTGTGCTTGTGTGTGTACATTAGAATTGCATAGGGTACTTACTTGCGCGCCAGACGCTTCCTTATGCCGGCCAACATCGTGCTGGAGCTAACGCTACTAACGCTACTAACACCGCTGCTACTGCTAGGGCTGCTGTACGCCTCAGTGCCTGCTTGATTTTCCGGTCGAGTCGGCCGTTTCAGGCAATTATGCGCCGCTACCAATTCAATTCTCTCAATTTCTATGCTTTTTTATTAAGATTTCGTTTCGTTCTTTTTTGCTTTCGTTTTGATTTTTGTTTTTATAGCTTTCCGATTTTTCGTTGTGTGCGCGCGCGATCGATTAGTGAGCGCAAAAACACCAACAACACCAAAAACACAAGGAAAAATTGCTTTGCTACTAAATTTCCGCCGCGTCTAATGGGCTGCGCTGTTGTTCTTCGCTGTAAGAAGCACTAGTATAAAATCTATTGTTGTTACTGTTGTTGTTGTAGAGGCCAGTCACAGCCACAAGGCGAATTATGAAATTTGTTTTTCTTTATAACAACCGCAGCCGCAATCGCTGTTGTATCTGTTGGCGGTGAGTTCAACTGTTTTCATTCTCAACACTCGCGGTTGCTTTTCGCGCGTCGCCGCTCCAGCATCTTTCCGCTGATAGGCACGAATTCAATTTCACGGATTTCACTTGCGCGATTTTCAAGTACAAATTACTTTAGTTGAATTTCATGTGTTTGCGCGTGATTAACGCGCCGCGCGCTCGTCCGCGTTTGGAGAATGGAGCGTTTGCCGCAAGTACACGCGCACTCACGCACACGCTAGCTGCCTCACAGTATCAAATTCAACAATAACCGAGTGCGAGTTGGTAGACTGCGCTTCTGCTTGCAGGGACTATGCGGTCGGCAGGCGCGCTGCATGCGATTTATTTGCTTATTATTACAAGCTTTTTTTGCATTCGCAGGAAAAAAGTGTTATATATTTTGACTGCGTCTTTATTTGGTTACACGGCGCACCTCGGTCCGCAACACTTTGTGGCTATGACTCGAATTTCGTTGACTTTCTTGGCTACGCGCGCGCATGAAAACACTTGTTTGCGCCTTTGTGCGCCTTCCAAGCGGCCAGGCGCGTCGTGTCTTGTTGCAGTAGTGGCTGCGCCTCCGCGCTGCGTCGCGTTTGTAGTGACTCTGTAAATAACACAAGAAGAAGAAAAGGAAGCATAAGAAAAAACTCAAAACAGAAGAATTCACATATTCTTTTTTGTATTTTCTTTGCTTTTGCAGAGTGTAATTGAAACTGCTGCTGACAGAGAGAGGAAGAAAGCGCGAAAGGCGCGCGCAGTGTAGCGCGGCATGGCTGGCAGTCAACACAACGCGTTTGCTCTGCGCTGTGATTTATTGTGGGAAATTCGATATTTTTCAGAAAGCAGGCAGGCATACACACATATATATACATATTTATTTCTTTCTTTTCATACGCCATCTGTAAATGAAGTGTTTATGCCAACATAAACACCAAAATGATGATGTGCGAATCTCTCGTGTGTGCGTACGCTCAAATTAATTACGTGGCATCTCTTTCATTATTTTGCGCTGCAGCAAAGCTGCCTATATTTTATTTTCAACAATTCAACTTTGTTTAATGATAAACTTTCAGCATTTCAATTATTTTCTTTTAATTTTTTCATATAAATAAACGCGTTGACTTGGGTCCCTTGGCGCTGGGCTGCTTTTGAAGGCTGCTATAACGCGTATATGTATATTCTCTATTCTCATTAAGAATAGTATAATATGTACATCTATGTAAATATATATTGGATGATGTTTACTCGGTCCAAAAAATGTCATTGAAGCTCCTTTTGAAATACATACATACATACTTTAATTCATACCATAGTACTATTTAATTGTCATGAGTGATATTTGAGCTCTCAGTATAGAGTAATTGCTTCAATTTCACTCGGTCATGAAAACAATGAACAATAAAACAGCTCGTTTTCTTTATAAATGAAAATACAAATAAGTTTTTGCAGCTCTACAGTGTCGTATAATACTCGTAGTATAGTGCCTTTGAAATATAGTAAGTTAAATCTCTATTTCACGCCATAATTTATTTGATAGAAGCAGCTGAAGCTATACTAATTGAATAGAACAATAGACGCCCTGGCTTCGGCACTTTTCTACACAACTAGCTGAGCGAACATGCCATAAGTGGTTAGCACACGAAGAGATCGTTATTCAGCGGTCAAAAACGTTAAAGTATCGGAACCATTACGCGATGAAGATTGTTGGGAAACACAAAAAAAGTCAAAGAATCACTTAAACTGCCAGGTTTAAAAGCAGTCCATTTACTGGTCATTTGGAAAGTCTCCAATCTAAACCAAAGTTAAACACATTTTTGGGTAAAATTCGCTCTTTTTATTCAACTTAGTTCCCTTCAAGGCTGATACACTGACTCTAGCGAACCTCCAACTTTTCGATCTAATTTTTGTAGTACGATTTGTCTTTTGTTTCAAAAGAGGCCTCAGTTTCAGCGATCACCTCTTCATTTGATGAAAATTCTTTCCCAGTCAGTATTCTTTTGAGATCTGACAACATGAAACAGTCGCTGGGGAGCAGATCTGGAGAATGTGTTGAGTAAGGGAGCAATTGGAAGTTCGATTAATGGATTAATATCTTTAGAGTACTTGCTATCTTGAAAAACTTCACTTTATAGACATCCAAATTATTCTGTCCTGTGAAACATTAGCTATGACAGAGTACTAAAACTTGAAATGCTAGACGAATTATATTTAATCAGCTACGCGGACGACTTAGCAGCATTAATGACAGCCCGAGACACAGAGAAAACCCGGTTAGAGCTGAATCAGGTCAAGTCAGGTCGGAAGCATTCATAACCTTTAGCTCGCTACAGCAAAAACAAAGCTACTACTGCTAACAAACAAACACACCCCTCTCGAATTAATCATGCAGACGACTAAAGATATTTTAAGGACACAAAAAGCTGTGAACTAACTACTTAGGCGTAATACTGGATGACAGATTAACCTTCTAGGTATAAATCCAGCACGTTACAGGAGAGATCAGATGGAAATAAGAAGAGCGCAATTGACCGAATAAAGGAAGACAGGATACTCGCATGCCAACGAAGATGGGAGAATGAGAGTCGCGGCAGATGGACGGCCAAACTTATAATATATTTAAACTTATGGTCAAGTCGCGAAATCGGAGAAGTCGACTTCTGCACAACTCAGTTGCTAGCCGGACACGGATATTTCAGAAAATAAATTCATAGAATGGGTAGAGTCGAAGAGATGACATGCTTATATTACGACGCAGACATTCAATAAATGCGTGCAATGGCAACAAAAACGCACCGCCGTAGAAGACCTGGTTGGCCCAATAAATGTGGATAATTTAATTGGTGTCATACAGGAGAGCTAAAAAACTGGGGGTTATCCTGAACACGTAGCAATTTTGCTACGCCGAAAAAAACGTGACATGGACGTACTGAGACAGGAGCGCAGATATAAATTTCTCAATGCGAGAAATGGAACGCCCCTATAAAGTAATGCAAACGCGGTTTCAAGGTGGGCGAACGTTCTTTAGGGGGCAGCGGGGGCTTTAGTGACCTGCACGTGGCACATAACGTTGCTGTGACGACATCTCTAGTGATGCAAATGGCATTTTCTACCCCCTCGCCCGCAAAAAAAAAAATATTTTGTGGGCTTTTTTGATGCCCTCGTCAGCAACAACCTCTTTTGGGTGTCCACTGGGTTCAGCGAATTCTGTGCTCATTCCACCACGTCTACCAATCCTTGGTTATTGATTCTCTTGGGAATGTCCGGTGCAAAATTCACAAAATAATTATCTGAAGGCTGTCTAATTTATTTATGAAGGTTAGAGCTAAATAAAAATCTTATAGATTGAATTCTAGTGCCGCATTCGCAGAAACGAAAAAGCCGATGAGATTGCCAAAAGTGTCAGCCGCAATGGCTGCCGAGGCAGTACAGGAAATACGCACGTCGCTAAATCCGATACACAATTATATTTCAGTAAAGGATGACAAACGAATCAGGGTGAGGTGGATTGCCTTATGGGTATGAAGGATTGTCAAAATCATCTGTAGGGCTACAAGTAAAACACGGTTTCAAAAAGACATCATATAGACGAGCTATATGTGAAGCTCCATGAAAAGATGTGTAGCCTTGTTCGAAGTCTTTATACTTCGTGAAACTTCGAAGTAATTCATATGTATGTCTTCGTTTTTCATCTCACAACATCTTTGGAGAGAGCCCAAAACTTTAGGATTTGATTTTCGAACTTCGAATAATGCTTTCTAGATTCAGACACACATCAGTAAGTAGTTTTCATTTGAAGTACTTGTATGTGGTCTGACCTGACCTTTTACCATATTTTTAAGCACAGTGCCAAGGTAACCCTGTAATAACAGTTAGCGCAGTTTTAATATCCATGAAATAGGACAACCAGATGTCTACAATTTGAGTGCTATTCCGCGGGCATAAAATTTCAAATTTAAGCTTTCACAGCATAAATGCACTGAAACCGCCAAGTTACTTTAAGAATTGCAAAAACTTTTTGCAAAAAGAAAGACACATTTGATGCGCGGCAAAAAACTTTCCACCGCCTAATGACCACTTTGCCACAGAAAACCGCCATAATTGAAAAGACAATGCGAAAAAGCAAGTAAACGGCGTAACCGCCGTTAATTCTAAGCCTATCTCAAATGCAAAGTGCAGCATTTCCTGGCAAGTGTTTTTGTTTTTCACTCGCATTCTGATTGCAAAGCACTGCCTCACCACAACGCAAAAAAAGCGAACCAAAGCAACATCAACGCCACCACCCACTCACCGGGATCAGCGAACACACGTTTGCCGGTCGGCCGACCAACGCTCCCAGCTGAGTAAACCAGATTTTAATGGGCACCTCAGCATTTCAATCTCGGCAGCTATAATTTCATAAACACGCCGCGGAAGAGTTGCCATGGTGGGATTGTAATTTATGTAGCCACAGCACGGAGATAACGAACGTAATGCGAGTGAGAACATAGAAAAAATACAACTTACTTATATGCGAACAAGTCTATATACAATTTTGTTCGTAAGAGTACAAGCAGGCTCGGACACCGATTCCGACTCCGCCACAGACTAGATGTGAGTAAATGAGTTGGAATAAAGCATTTGAAATACCATTGTCAGAATCAGCTAGACTCACACATATGTACAGGTCCGTATGTTTGTATTTGTGTATGTGAAAGTACACAGTTGTTTTTCTACATAGTCCGGGTTTCTGTGGTCTAGGGTTAGTTTGAACTACAATGGAATTGCTTACTTTGAAACTAGTCCAAGGCTAATGTTGATTAGACAGTACAGCTTTAATATTCCCGAATTTTCGACGATATTCAATGATAACATATTGTGTAGAGTTGCCACCTGACCGGAAATGTAAAGAATTTAGAAATAAGTATCACACCAAACTAGTTTTGTAAGCAAGAGTTTAACGGAAGTTCGAATGCAGCTTTACTAAATATCTGACCACCTGTTTTCAATATTAAAAGCCTTGTCAATAGTCATATTAATTTCAAAAATATTCTCTAAAATTATATGTTCTAGAGTTGCCACTTGATTTTAAATAGAAAATAGTTTTAAAATTGAATAAAGTACCAATTCTCATAGAAAGTTATTGAAAATGTCTCAGTGCTGTTTCAGAAACTTCAGTGAAAGAGCGAACAAAGTTGCCACTATAATATAAAACCAAATAAAAGAAAGTAAAAACTGAAAATGTAGAATGATGTGTAGTAGAGTTCCATAACGTATTCGCTTAAGAAAGTTTGATTTTAAATTTTTTTATGGTATTGCCACCTATTTCTAATTTTAAATGTTTGTACATAAAAATATTATAACTAAATTTGCTTTAATAAATTGAGTTTTCACAATTTTGCTCAAGAAAAGCCAGTTTCAATGCAGTTTAAGATATTGTACGCCTAAATGTAGGCAATGTTTTTTATTTGGCTATTAAAAAGGCGTTATAGAATCTCTAAAAGAAAAATGTTGTATACATTTAGGGCTGTCATAAAGCGGTGTGCTCCCAAATGTAGGCTAAATTTCATTAATTAACGTATCGTAGCCAAATTTTTAAATATTCAAAGTAAAATATTGCCTACATTTAGGGTTATGTCCAAATGGGAGATCAATGCAAAAACTAAATATGGCAGAAATTTGAAACCATTCATAAAAAGAAAGGAGGAGGAGGATATGCGACCAGGTCATTCCAGCTCTTTGAGTTCGCTGTTAAGACATAATTTTTTTTAACACAATACTCCTCGACCAACAATTTCGACTTCCCGAGTGCTTTTCTGGTATGAAATGGTTTCTTATAATAATAAGCGGTTTCGAGGCACGTTTCGCAGCATCTACTTAATTAGAATTGTCTTAAATAGAGTACGACTCTCAAATTAAAAATATGTGACTTTCTTCAAGAAAATTAGACAGGTTGTTGTGTGAAACATAAGAGCGAGATTCATACCGCGAATTGGAATAAAATAGAATGGGTAGACTTCGAATACCTGAACTTTTGCTTATTTTTATGCAAACTTCGCAATTTTACAAGATTCTTTCTTCAGAAAGGACATCAATTAGGCAATCCAAAATCCAACTTCAAGAATTTTTGTGTCCAGGAGTATGCTTAGGTTAGGTAAAAAGATCCATCCTCAGTGGTAGTTCACTAGAACAGCTTATAGCCTGTCCGTTGTGGTACCCATAACTCCCATAAAAATGTTCATGAAGATCCTCTAAATTGACGAAGCTTTTGGAGTCGATCACAAATTTGCTGCAGTAGCTAGTGACTAAGTCTCCTGATTCGCCATAGTTATGATTGCAGAGACGTTTCAACATCAGCCTTGCAAAACCTGGACCTTGAATGTCCGATTGGATTATGAGCCTTACAGCATTAATGTCTAAGTATGGGACAATGTTCAGTAAGAACTTCTACGATTGTTTAGTGGATTTCCTTTGTTCTATTCTAGGTTAGGAGCACCTCACCGTCATGTTGAGGTTGGTTCGCAGCCAACAACTGCAAGATGACAACGGGAATTCACCTCGAGCCCATTTCGATGTGAGCGGGGTAAGGATGCCTTCTCTTGCTTGAGTTGATAATGAAGTAGGTTGACTTTGAGCGTACAGCAAGCTCAATGCTCTTACTGCCGTTCTGTTGTTGGCGTTAATTCTTATCAGTTGGAAGGAAGTTAAACTTCGGAGCAGTAAGGGTGCCCGCAGAAAAGACGCTCATAGCCGAGCCAAGCGTAAATTCGCGTCTTGCGTAAATGAAAAAATGCGCTCGTCTTCGCTTTAGACGTCCACTCTGCGGGCAACCTAAGACCATTGCTCTTTTAATAGCAGACACTTCAAGAGTATAAAAATTGTATGAGCTACCGAAGGTAGAATGTGTTGAAGATTTCAGCATTTTGGAATCATAAATAATTTAAAATCGAGAAAGTGCTTACAACTATTTTTCCTAATGGGTAGCTACGTATGTAAGACGGCAGTGTGCACTTGGCGCATAATTTCCCAAAAGTTGCGGCGCATAACGCCCATTCTGAATTGTAAAAAGCAAAACGGCAATGTGGCAGAGGCGCTAAGAGCGCACAGGTGCGGAGTACAGTGGTGGCAAACGCTCACCGCCAGTAACAGCGGCCTAAAGGTAAGCTGAGTCAGTTGGTTGACTGTTTATTTACTTGACTATTTTGTTTACTGGCATTTCACAGCAGCGTTTGACTCTTCCAACTTCCATTATTTGTGGTGGTGTTGTTGTTGTTTTAGAATTCATTGTCCATATTGCAAAGAGCAGCGTCTGTCGCCGTCTCGCCTCCCTTGTGTACTTTGCAACGGCAAAGTTGTCGTTGTTCCGCATTTGGTTTTAAATGCCACTTTGGGCTCTTGCTTCGCTGGTTGTTTGTTGTTGCTGCCGTTCATTTAACGGAAACATGCAACAACATTCGATATGCCCCACCGCGCATGCAATTATCCAGCGTCAAGGGAGAACACAATAAACGACTATTTACAGATGTATGGCAACAACACAAATGCACGTCGGCGCACAAATATCTGAATGTGTATGTATGTCTGTAAAAATATGTTACAATAGCACTCGGGAGTACCGAATGTAGTTACATACTTGTACATATGTGCGTATGTATGTGAGTCGCCTACGTTGCCTGCTAACTGCCGCCGTTACTGCATGTGTGTTTGTTGGTTTTGTTGGCGTCGCGTCAACGGCATTGCGCAAACTCTTTCACCACTTGCCACTTGCAACTGCAGTTGTTGCGCTTTCTGCGCTCGCTGTTATCACTATTTGCTCAACTATGTACCAGCCGATGAACATGGTCACAATGGAGCACAATAAAACAAATGAAGGGGCACATAAAAAAAAGCGTGCAAACAGATGTGCGAGTGGTAAAGTAACAAGCGAAGGTATGTTTGCACATTAGGGTGGGTAGTTTTTTCTATGAAAAGCATATAGCGAGACCCTCTTTGGATATGGTCGAGTGAATTTGCGGCATGAAGTATGAGTCATGGCTTAGTCTATGCTATAAATTCTAGTGTTAGCAGCCTTTCAATTTGTTTCCATAAAGCACTTCTACATTATGGAACGAGCTGAAATTACGACTAATATGATTCAAATGAGCAAAGAAGGAAGTGATAGATATATCTTTTTAGTTTTTTTGTTGTCATGGTTATTTTTAAAGATAAATATTTTTGTACCGGAATTCGGTAGTCGGTACCTAAACACGGTAGTCATGCTATTCCGAAATTTTTTGTTTTTTTCTTGTTGTAGTTGTTTTTAAAGATAGTAGGGATTTGATAAATATATTATATTTTGTACCTGAATTCGGTAGTCGGTACCTAAATACGGTAGTCATGCTATATCGCTATTTTTTGTTGTTTTTAAAGGCAGTCGATTTTTTAGTGATATACATTTGATATTTTGTACCTGTATTCGGTAGTCAGTACCTAAATACAGTAGTCATGCCATATCGCAATTTTTTTGTTGGTTTTGAAGGCTGTAGATTTTTTAGTGATATACATTTGATACTTTGTACCTGAATTCGGTAGTCGGTACCTAAATACGGTAGTCATGCTATATCGCTATTTTTTTGTTGCTTTTAAAGGCTGTAGATTTTTTAGTGATATACATTTGATATTTTGTACCTGAATTCGGTAGTCGGTACCTAAATACGGTAGTCATGCTATATCGCAATTTTTTTGTTGCTTTTAAAGGCAGTAGATTTTTTAGTGATATACATTTGATATTTTGTACCTGAATTCGGTAGTCGGTACCTAAATACGGTAGTCGTGCATTATCGCTATTTTTTTTTGTTGTTTTTGAGGGTAGTAAATTTATAAGTTATACATTATATTTCGTACCTGAATTCGGTAGTCAGTACCTAAGTACGGTAGTCATGCTATTTCCCTATTTTTTGTTGTTTTTAAAGGCAGTCGATATTTTAGTGATATAAATTTGATATATTGTACCTGAATTCGGTAGTCGGTACCTAAATACGGTAGTCGTGCTATATCGCTATTTTCTGTTGTATTTGAAGGTAGTAAATTTATAAGTTATACATTATATTTTGTACCTGAATTCGGTAGTCGGTACCTAAATACGGTAGTCATGCTATATCGCAATTTTTTTGTTGCTTTTAAAGGCAGTCGATTTTTTAGTGATATACATTTGATATTTTGTACCTGATTTCGGTAGTCGGTACCTAAATACGGTAGTCGTGCATTATCGCTATTTTTTTTTGTTGTTTTTGAGGGTAGTAAATTTATAAGTTATACATTATATTTCGTACCTGAATTCGGTAGTCAGTACCTAAGTACGGTAGTCATGCTATTTCCCTATTTTTTTGTAGTTTTTAAACGCAGTCGGTATTTTAGTGATATACATTTGATATTTTGTACCGGAATTCGGTAGTCAGTACCTAAAAACGGTAGTCATGTTATTTTGCTAAATTTCTGTTTTTTGTTGTTATAGTTGTTTCCAAAGATTTCTAACTGAAATTCAGAGAGAATCTCCTTTCTTCACAGTAGTATGTGTGAGTTGAACGGGGTCAATACTTTTTTTTATACTTAAATAAAGAATTTCGAACTTCCGGGTAGCTTTGTACCGCATATATCGGCCAATATGTGAATTATATTAAAAAATTGAGAGAGCATATTTTTCTCATAATGGTGCTTATTTGTGCTTACCATAGAATGAATAAATTCGGGTGCAAACTCGCCGTAGACCCCATGTAACTAATCGTACTTATAACCTGAAGGTACTTCCTTGGTTTTAATCCTTGCAAGTTGCAAGAGTGTAAAATCTTCGGTTATTTCTGAACTTAACTCTGTCATACTTGCTTGTAATCAGACTATTTTCCAGGTACACCCCTAAGAGTTATAGTAGAAAGTACAGCAAATTTGTTCACCCTTTATTGATAATAACGATTATGTATTATTCCTTAAACTCTTCAAAAGTTTCATCTAAAAATGTTCGTTATTGTGGAAGGTTAGTGTTAGCAATTCAAATAGTTGAAAGTTAACTGCTGAAGTTTAGCAAAATATTCCGGGTAAAAAATACACATATCAACATTGGTTTCTCTTTCTTCAGGTTTAACCCTCCAAACTAAAGTTAGTGTTAACATTTTGTGAATGATAAGGCGTGTGTATTTCAATGACGTTCGAAGGAAACAACGCAATAAACTAGAGTTAACAAAAATATCTAAAAAATGGAGTATTGTTTGGTGTTCTATGCCAAAATAGTATATCAACTCGGGTTAATGAGAATATTTGGTGTATTCGAAACTCCAAATGTGTCAGTTGTATTTGATGTTCAACTCCAAAATGATTAAAGAGCTTGAATATGTCAAAAATAAACATTTAAAATTACAATAAACACGAACTATCAAATTACTTCGTCAATAACAAATAACATATATGTTATATATACGAATTTTGAAACTAAATACCAAAATGATTAATGAATTCGAGTTTGAAAAAATAAACACTTAAAATTAAAATAAACTCGAGTTAATCCAAAAATGTTGTAAATCATAACTTCAGTTGCCTCTTTGTGTTATTCGACGTTAACACCACAATAAACTCGAGTTATTGAGGATAAGGATTTCCTAAATAATAAACACCATATACGGGTTTTGCCGGTAAACTCCAAAATTGCTAAAGAACTCGGTTTGTGAAAAAAACACTTAAAATACAAATAAATTCTAGTTAGTTCGGAAGTTTTCCAAATACCAATAAACTCGAGTTAGTCCGAAAAGTTTGTAAATCATAAAGGCATTGTATCTTAGTGGCATCCGACGTAAATACCGCATAAGCTCGAGTTATTAGTTTGGCAAATAAACCACTGAGTACTAAACTTGTTGAATAGACTTCCTATATGTTAATTCTTTTGGAGTTAAACTCTAAATTATGTCAGATAGGAAACTCGAGTTTAACGAAAAAATCAAGAGAATCACTAACGTAATCAGTACGATCCAAGAACGAGTCGAAATTTTCAAAATTTACTACCGAAATTCGGAGTCAGTGGTCCCAACTTTAAGAGCGTTACATCATATTTATGGACGTCATAATCATCCTGCCAAATTAACAATAGAGCGTTTAGTGGAAAAATTTTAAACCACAGGCACAGTACAAAATGTTCCTGTGCCAGTGAGACAAAGCAGTGCTCGTAGTGTCGAAAATATACTGGCAGCAGCAAGCGTATGAATTGAGGAAGACCTAAATCAGTCTCTCACACGTCGTTCTCAAGAGTTTGTTTTCTCTGTGACATCCTTGTGGCGAATTTTTCTAAATAATATTAGCCAACATCCTTCCAAGATCAAATTGACGCATAAACTGACCACCAGAATCGTCGTATGTTCATAAATGGTGCTGAGCATCAACTTGAAAATAATCCGGATTTTCATCAAAAAATCAACTTGAGCGAAGAGGCTCCTTTCTGGCTTACGAAATTACGGTTTGGTGCGGTTTATGGGCCGGCGGCGTCAATGGGACGTACTTCATCCGTGAGGATCAAGACCGTCACTTTACTGTGAATGAGAATCGTAACCGCTCAATGATATTAGAATATTTTTGGCCCGAATTGAATGATATGGACTTGAACAATTTGTGGTTCCAACTGGATGGCGTCACTAGCCACAAAGCGAATGTCACAATTTATTAATTGAAAATCAAGTTTGGTGAACGTGTTATCTCACGAAACGGGCCGCCTCGCCTCGGTCGTGCGTTTTCAGGACGTTAGATTTTTTCCTGTGGGGCATCGAGTCTACGGTCCATGCCAACAAGCCAGCGACGGTTGATGAACTTCGCACGAAAATCAAACCTGAAATTGCAGCAGTGTCGACCGATTCATGTTTGAAAACCGCCGAAAATTGGATTCAGCGTATGGACTTCTGCTAGCGTGACTGTGTATGAGTTCCACATACATACGTATAATGGCGTCGAATGTACTTTCGAGTGAATAAAGAATTTTATTAATATCCTAAACCGTTTCTTTATTTAAAAACACTTTGTAGCGCTCTCATTGAAAATCCCCTTCGGCAGTCAATAAACTCGAGGAAGTCAGAAAATTTAGCAAAAAAAAGTCCCTGACTGAACGTTACATGCCAAAACGGGCATAAACTTGAGTTTTCGACGCCACTTGATGACATTTGAGTTCCATACTGTTTATAGCAAAAAAATAGACGCAACCTAAAGAAATTGCAACAGAAAAGTAGTAAAATATATGAAAGCTAGCTAAAAGGCAGCGACAATGTCCGGTTCTGTCTGACATTCTGTGGTACTTAGGTACGTATCTTTCTCTACATGTATACATATATATGTATGTATATGTATATTTACTTAGTGACAATATAATATATGATATGCCACAGTTTAAATTACATTTGTAAAGAAGAAAGCAAAAACAAAATCGTCATTGTGTAGTTCAAAAAGCTATTATTCGGCTAGAGCTAATAAAAGTATGGACATTTTGAGAGTACATACGGTGTCTACATACATACTACTGTGCCCAAAAAATAAGGTGACATTGTATTTGTTTTGAAAATTCTTTATTTATTTTTCCAAATCAATTTCATCTCTTCAAAATAATCCCTCCCGATGCAATGCGCTTATGCCAATGGATTTTCCAATCTTCGAAACACTGGTTGTAGTCACTTTCGGCGATGGCCTTCAGTTCCGTCTTCGCTGCGGTTTGAATCTCCTCTATCGTATAAAAACGGTGTCCCCGGAGCGGTCTTTTGAGCTTGGTGAACAGCCAGAAGTCACACGGCGCCAGATCAGGTGAATACGGTGGTTACGGAACGATATGGGTTGAGTTTTTGGCGAAATAATAGCGAATTACGAGGGCAGTATGGGATGGTGCATTATCGTGGTGTAAAAACCAGGAATTGTCTTTCCACAATTCCGGCCTTTTTAGGCGGATAGCGTTACGCAAACGACGCATAACGTTCAAATAATATTCCTTGTTGACTGTTTGACCGGTTGGAAGGAATTCATAATGCACAACACCACGATAATCGAAGAAAACAGTCAACATCACCTTGATTTTTGAGCGACTTTGGCGCGATTTTTTTGGTCTCGGCTCTCTTTTGGCACGATATTCGCTCGGCTGATCGGTTGTTTCGGGGTCGTAAGCAAAGATCCAAGTCTCATCGTCAGTTGTAATGCATTTCATAACACCCTGGTAGTCGGAAAGCATCGTTTCAAACTCTTCAATGCGACGCCTTTTTTCCAAAAAATTCAATGTTTTGGGTACCAGTCGAGATTTGACGCGCTTGAGGCCCAAAACATCTTTCAAAATGGTATTGACTGAGCCTTTCGATAAGCCAACTTCATCAGCAAGGTCTCTAATTGTTAATCGACGGTTTTTTAACACCAAATTTTTGATTTGTTGAACGTGAGCTTCGTCGGTTGAGATTGATGGTCGCCCTGGACGCTCTTCGTCTTCGACACGTTCACGGCCGGCTTGAACCGCACTATACCACTTGTAAACGTTCAAATGTCACCTTATTTTTTGGTCACAGTAGTACATAACGTATGATATGTGCCAGAAAATGACTTTTATTGCAGTGATGTGTGTGTGTGTGCATGAAAAATCCAATTTGAATAGCCGAACAATAAGTAATTTGAATTTACAGCCGTCTGCCAAATGCACTGTGACTATTCTAACAGCAGTCAGGACATTAATAAACGCGCCAAAGCAAAGAAAATCATAAAAAATCAGAAAAAAAATCCGAAAAAAATCTAAAAAATATATAAATATCTGTTTTTCATGCATACATTCCGTTATTGTGCAAAATTTGCACTGGCATAAAATTCCAATATGCCGGCTTTGGCTTTGAGTCTTTTGCCTCTTCTTATGTTGCTTACATTGCATAGCTTTTTGTCATCACTCGCTTTTTGAATGGCGTAAAAACTAAAGGAAAGCAATCAAGCATTTTTTCGCAAAAGTGCAGTGCGAACTAGTGCCGAGCGCACAACATTATGTTTAAACAAAAGATCACACACACACATTTAGCATAGAGTAGAGCCTAAAGTAACATACTAACTTTCTATGGCCGCACAATGCACACTACTCGCAGTGCAACAGCTTTTGTTTCGAAACTTCATTTTTATTTTGTAGCAACTATTGCTAGGACTCTGCTGATATAATGCTTAGTTGCTCCGCCTCTCGTCATCACTGTGATGTGCTTTCTTTGCTTTATTGAGTTGCCAACAATGGCAAAGTTTGAAAGCCAACAGTGTGTAACGAAAGTAAGTAGCTGCAAGCTGAATTATAAAAAAAGTGTGAGGGAGGTTTGAAAAGTCACTGATTTTAGAGTTTAAGAAGTTGTTCTCCAAAAACATTTGTTTTTGCATATGACTCCACATTCAATTTATGGCAGATTTTGTGGAAGGATCTTGCTTTGTGGGCTTACAAAATCCAAATCGTGTAAGAATTGAAGCCGAGCGACCATTAAGCGCGGGGCTGAGTAGACAATTGAGAAGTGAAGTCCTCTCTGAACGAACAAAGACCAAATTCTATAAGTCACTCATCCTCCGCGTCCTGCTATATGGTGCAGAGGCATGGGCGGTGACAACGTCTGGTGTTGCGAGTTTTCGAGGGAAAGGTTAAGCGGAAGATATATGGTCGTTTGCGCATTGACAACGGTGAATACTGCAGTCGATGGACGGATGAGCTATACGAAGAACTCCACGCCTTTGGAAAGACCAAAGAGGAGTGATGATAATCCACAAGTCATTGTTGAGTCGTCTTTGCACCCTCTAAAGGTCACTGTTTGATGTACTTTATGGGTGGAGGGAATCATTGGTTCCTATTTCTTTAAAAATGTAGTCGGACATAGTCTTATAGTTTATGGGGAATGCTACAGAGCTTTTTCGTGTCTGAACCGGACGATGCTGATATGGCCGATCTTTTCTTTCAACGAAACGGCGCTACATGCCGTGTAGTCTACGAAACAATCAGTTTGTTGAAGCAAACTTTTGGTCACCACATTATATGGCATGGTACCTAAGCTGTGGCCACCAATAAAGTGCGATTTAAGACCGCTTAACTAATTTTTGTGGGGTTATGTGAAGTTGTTTGTCTACATAGATAAGTCCGAGAGGGTTAACGCCATGAAAGTTTATTCGGCGAGTTATTACTGACATACAGCCGCAATTGCTGCAAAAAGTGGTCGGCTGGGTCTCTCGATAGGAATTTATTCGAGCCAGCCGCAGCAGCCGCATACCCGAAAGCACTTCCAAAACATAATACCCAGGAGTTTACAGTTCCTTTCCGTATATATATCGGGATCGTTTCGGTTACACACATCCGACTATCGGTCAAACGGTTCTAAAGGCTAAATTCTTTTATATTGGCAATTAGTAGCTTGGCAATTACTGTTGAGAAACCTCGGGAGGAAGAGAAATCTCTTATGTTTGTTTCAGTCAATCGAGCCTTATCTGTTTTTTGAAAGTACATGCATATATAATATACAAATTTTTTAGGATAGTCGAAGCTCATTAGCAGTCGAATACTATCCTTAAGTAGCTATAAATTTTATTCCGTAGTACAAATATATTATCTAACGATTCAGGGTTGCATTTTTAGATATTTTGAGGATAAAAAAAATTTACTGACTTATCAAGCCATGAGCGTACACATCACTTTCCTACCTACAGGTCGGTATTATGCATTCTTTTAGACCATAGACTCAATAGTATAGCAGTATGCGCTGTCAAGAAGAATGAAATTGAACTCCGAAGTGTGCAGTCACTAGGCTTAAGTAGCGGTGGGTGGGAGTCTTGTGCAGACATTGCGAAAAGCAGAGTACAAGAAAACACTTTTCAAAGTGCAAAATATTTAGTTGCACTGCAACAAAAACAAAAGAAAAGCAAAGCGAAGTGGAAAAATGGTGGCAGCTGATAAAACAACAGCTTGCTACAGTGAGTATCAATTTCAAAAAAGAAAAAAAAACCGAAACAAAAAAACAAAAAAAAATTAAAAACACAAAAACTAAAAAAAAAAATTACAAACACAAAAACTAAAAAAAAAATTACAAAAATAAAAACAAAAGTCAGTTAGCCAAAGAAAAGCTAACATCTGTATCAATTTCTTCGCCGGCGTGTAAATCTCAGTATTGCAATAAGTTTTTCTTTCGCACAAAACTTTTGTAATGAAACACTGAAAGTGTGTACTCATCGCATTTTGTTGTTATTGTAAACAAACACACACTCACACACAGACGCGTATTTATGTGTAACTAAAATAAACGAAATATAAAATAAATTGGTTGAAGTTAAATATTTTTGCTTCAATATTTGCGGTAATCCAGGGATTTAAAAGAAAGCTAATGGAGTTTGAAAGTTACCACACACACGCACATCTACACACCCATACATGTATCCCTACACACGGGCACTGGGAGTTTTGGTGAAGAAACGCATTAGGCTGTTGTTGTTGTGCCATTTCGTGGCTAATATTGTTTGTTGTGAAAATTGAGGAAGACTAGGACTAAGCAGTTCTTGACTTAAGTTGAAATAAAGTTGAATAGTCTTAACTTTTTTGTTTTAATAGCAAAGTTTTAGAATGAAATTGGCATAAGGCTATACTCACATCGCAAGATACAATACAAGTATTGAAAATGATTGCAATAAGTCTTGGAACTCATCTTGGTATGTCATTTATTTCCTAAGATGACTTAAGGGTATGGATTTTTAAGGGTGTTGAATGCGACTCGGACTTCAAAGCGTTACCATCAACCACAAGACTTGCGGGGTGGGATAGATACCGAGAGCTAAAGAGGGAAACGAGACGCATTTTCAGAGAAAAAAAAAGATAGGCCGAAAAGCTCGAGTACGAAGAGTTTGACAAGCTGGCCAAAGGGGCTAATGGTCTAAAATTCTGTGAAAAGATGAGGCGACTAACAGATGGTTTTAAGATCGGAGCATACTCTTGTAGAACCCTCAGAGTTGAACTACTGGCTGATACCCACAGCATACCAAATTTATGGAGAAAACACTTCTTCAACTGGCTGATCGAAGAAGTTTGAATAGCAATTACCCGTCTGAAGAGTAATAAAGCTACGTGAGCCGATGGATTAACGGCCGAGCTATTCAAATACGGCGGCGAAGAACTGATAAGGAGCATGCATCAGCTTCTTTGGTGAATATGGCCGGACGAAAGCATACCCGACGATTGGAATTTAAGTGGAGTAAAGGGAGACCCCACAATCACGAAAAGGAGCTACTTTTATTCGCCTAAGTCGGAATTTGGTATCCCCCATTTAGCAATACCAAAAGCTCCATCAGGATCGGGAAGCACCTCTCCGATCCGTTCGATACTAACTGTGCTTTCAGACAAGGCGATTCCTTACAGTCCGACTTCTTCAATCATCTGTTGCAAAAAATAATTCCAGCTGCCGAGCTGAATCGAGCAGACAGAATCTTCTGTAAGAGTGTACAACTGCTGGCGTGCGCTGCTGATATTGATATTATTAGTCTCAACAACCGCGCCGTTAGTTCTGCTTTCCCAGACTGGATAAGGAAGCGAAGCGTATGCGTTTGGTTGTTAACGAGGAAAAGACGAAATATCTCCCGTCGTCGCACTCGCAACTTAGCTCCACGTCGTTGTTGACAGTCATAACTTCGAAGTTGTAGATAATTTCATATATCTTGGAACCAGCATTAACATCAACAATATCAGCCTTGAAATCCAACGCAGAATAACTCTTGCCAACTGGTGCTACTTCGGACTGAGTAGGCAATTTGGGAGGTAAAGTCCTCTCTCGACGAACAAAGACCAACTTCTACAAGTCACTCATTATCCCCGTCCTTCTACATCGTGCAGAGGCATGGACGATGACAACATCTGATGAGTCGACGTTACGAGTTTTCGAGAGAAAGTTTCTGCAGAAGATTTATGGTCCCTTGCGCATTGACAACGGCGAATATCGCAGTCGATGGAACGATGAGTTGTACAAGATATACGACGACATTCAGTGAACTATGGGACAGCGGGTACGCTGGCTTGGTCATGTCGTCCAAATGGATGAAAACACTCTAGCTCTGAAAATATTCTACACAGTATCCGCCGGCGGAGGTAGAGGAAGAGCTCCATTTTGTTGGAAAGACCAGGTAAAGAGGTTCTTGGCTATAATTGGAATCTCCAATCGGCGCCAACCTGCGAAAAGGAAGAACGACTGGCACGCTGTAGTAAACTTAGATATAACCGTGTAAGCGGTGACTAGGCCAAGGGTGAAGGGTCTATTGAACTGATCGCGCTCGGCTCTTCTTTGCTATTTCAAGTCTTTCCCTCCAATAACTTCAAATATTTATGAAAAATAAATTGAATTCGTGGCACACACATAAACGAAATTTCATGTAACCCAGCGCTGAGCTTTGCTTTCTTCATATTTGCAAAGAAATTGACGCAATCATCAGTATTTTCTATTTCTATAAATAACGGTCGAATGTTTTCGTGCCTTTCCGTGTTGCTTTCCACGCGCTTGCCGCAAAGCAAGTAGCTCAAAGGCAACTTCGCATAAATATGAATACAAAATTTGCATTTTCCAATGCGCAAGCTTTGTTGTTGTTGCATTTTGTTGTTGCTACTATTTCTAATTAGTGACGTGCGACTTTGAAGGAAGAATCTGCAATTTTCCGCAAATATGAATCGCAATGGCTTTTGACAAAATATTATGCCGCAAGTCGAATTGGCGCGCGTGTGACGTTGCATGAAGAAGAAGAAGAGCGGGACATCAGCACGGTGCATCGTTGTTTTTGTCGCCATGCTGATGTGTCGCCGCGATCGTGATGACAACGCACGTTTCGTGCTACTTGTGGCGCGCGCGGTCGCTGTTTGATGTGCGAAACCACAAATCGTCGTGGATCCGCTGCACTGGCGGACGTCGGACGCAGCGACATCGGTGTTGGAGACAACGGCACAAAAGCGCTGGGTGGTCACGTAAATCGGTTGCGCTTAATGCTGCCGATTCGCTAATGCTAATGCGCGCCGCTTTCAATTTATGACTTGTTTATTCGCACCACACACACTCACACACACACACACATGTGGAGGTGGCGAATCAGTGGTGCCACCTAACTACATAAACACAAATACAAACATTGTGGACGCATAAGAATCAGCTCATTCGCAAATCGGCATGTGTCGCCCGATATATTGGCGCAAATCTAGGTTTTGTTTATTTTCAGCTTTTGCATATGTGATTGTATGTGTGTGTGTGCGTGTAGCCGTATTTATTTATTTATGTGACATTTATGAATTTTGTGCATTTTGCAAAACGCAAAGATCGCTTTGGCTGCAATATGAATTTTAAAATAATAAATATTGCAAATCGTAAACGCAGAAGAAGTCGCCCGTTTTGTTGGCGTCAGTTAAATTGAACAATTTTGTACTTTTTCGTAGCTGTGGAAAAATTTTGTAGGAAATAATTATTTTGCTTATGAGTTTTGCAATTTTCGTTGACACATTTCTTCATATGTTAATGTATGAACTGCACTTTTTCAGACTAGTTTCAGACTAGCCCATTTTGGATCAGTTTTTATGCTGATGTTTTGTTGTTGTAAATATTTAAGCTTCACGAGTAGATAATTTTGAGGAGAACATATTCAAGTCCTTCTAATTCTTGATCAGTGTAAATCTGATTTATAGCCAATTCATTAAAAGTCTTTTCATAATGCAAATAGTTTGTCAGTAGCCTTATATTTGCAAAGCAGTGAAGTTTAAAAAAAAAACCCAGGAACTTCGGTTGCACCGAACCTAGAATATGCCCCTTCATAAACAAAAAATCCATACAAGAACTTGATTTTGATTGACCAGTTCGTATGGCAGCTATAAGCTATAGTGGTTCGAACTGATTTTTTTTTTCAGAGTGTGTTGGTGCCTAAGATCCTATTCTATGCAAATTTCGCGAAAATATCTCATCAAATAAGAAAAGCTTTCCATATAAGAAGTTTATTCCGCTCATTAAGTTTGTATAGCAGCTACTTAGGTTGCTATATATATTTCTGGACGATCGACTTCAAATTAAAATTGCGTACTTCTGAATACATTTGCTATACAATGACCTACGATCTTTTTGATTGGTTAAAAATTGTTAATTTGGCATTAAAAAATTACAATTTTTTAGCTAAAAAATGATTTTTTTTTTAAAATTACGCCATTTTGTTAATTTTCTATATTTTTCAAAAATTGTAGGTTATTGTATAGGAAATATCTTTAAGTTAAATAAATTTTTAAAATTTTTTTGTTTCAGCTACTCATTCGGACGGAATCATGCCAGCAGTTGGGCACTTTTTTTTTGGCACCTCCGAAGACAGTCCATAACTCCGTTATTTATCAACATTTTTGTGAAAAAAAAGTCTTAAAATATAGCTGAAAATATACCTTATTACGTTCAAAGAATTTCAAAATATTCAATCGCGTACTTTCTCTTAAAAAAATTCACAAAAATCGCCTAATTTTTCATACGCCACAGGGGCTACTTAATCAACTAAAAAAATATTCGAATAACAACTCGAGAACTTGCTAAATTTATTGAATTTTTAACGCAACCGCACTGTTCACAAGCACCTGAAACATCTAGGATGAGTTTCGAAGCTTGACAGACGGGTTTCTCATGGTCTTACAGAACGAAATTTGCTTCCTCATTATCGTCATCGCATTAACGACTGTGATTTGCTTAAGAAACGTCAGAGAAGTAAATAATTCTTTAAGCTCATTGTAACGGGCGACGAGTTGAGCAAGAGATCATGAACCCGATCAAACTAGTTTGAAGGTCAATAGTCACCAAAAAATGGTTATGCTCCCAATGCCTTGCTAATTCTGAAGTTTATTATGATCAGCTGGAAAAAATTGGTGATGCACCCAAATAGAAGAGGTCAAAATTGATCCGTAGAAAGAGTGTAGTATTCCACTAGGATCATGCGAGACTTCGTAAAAGTTTGTAGACTCGCCAAAAGCTTTTTCAGCTTGAATGGTATGTGCTAACACATCCAGAATATTCTCCAGACTTGACACTCAGACTATTACTTGTTTCGATCGCCCAACAAATCTTTAGATAGGAGAACCTTGACCACAAATCAGCACGTCAAAAACCAATTGGAGAATTTTTTTGTCTGAACAGTTGAAAATTTTAATGAGCAAGGCATCAATCTCTTGCCCGAAAGATGGCAAAAGTTATTGGATCAAAATGGAAAATATAAATTTCATAAACTGTTTTACACCATAAAAAATCGTGTTTAAGTTTCATTAAAAATGGAATTACTTAGAGGATGACACAAAACAGAAATATACTTTATGGGATCTCCGACGCTTCCTTCTGGGCTTTACAAACTTCATGGCATATTTAATAAACAGTGTTCAGAGTAGAATGATAATATAGATTTACCGAATTTATTGTACTTAATTATCAGCGATTCAATTGGAAAAATTCTGAATTTCTTTGATTCCGTTGCCGATCTCTAAGACGGGCTCGGAAAAAAAGTTTCTGGTGGTGAAGCTTTTTCACGGCTTAAAAGTGGTTAACAAAAACTTTATCTCTGAGAATAGTCTTAGATGATGACGTGAAAACTTGAGGTCGATCCAGCCGCTTCGAAGAAATTTTCTCCACCGATTCTGAAAACAGTGCTTAGAAGAAAAACATTCTTACAAATGAGTTCATATCTCAGAACCGAGGTATCTGTTACAATAGACGAGTACTTTGCGCGTATGTCTATTAATAATTAATAATAAAAATATAATCATATACGAAATAGTACTACGGAAGAAACTAATTATTTTAACCCCTCAAGTTGATCGGTGTGAAGTTTAACTTTAGGTACTAAGCTTAGAGCTTCGGCTAAAGTTTTGAGAGATTTTTTGCTGGTCAAAAAGAGCGAAACGAAATTCACATACATACATACTTCTTGGGTAATCTTCTGGGGGTGCAATTTTTATAGTCTTTATGCGTTAGCTCCTTTCTATATAAAAGCTTATGGTGTATTTATGCACCATACATATTTTACAATATATGATCATATATTTATATACATATATACTACATATGTAGTTATGTATATGTTCAAGCGATTGCACCCATAAGTTCCTACATTCAATCGCTGCTCTCTCTCGGTTTTTATGTGCATTTCGCAATTACAAATTTCAATTTTTATTAAATTGTCCGCAGCCAGCGCAATAACAACAGCAACAACAAAACCGCAACGACGACATTAGCATCGGAGTCATTGCTTCATTTATAATTAAAAACTTCTGACTTTTGAAGCACTTTGCTGTAGGAACTCACTCGAATCGGGTGGCCACTGCAAATGAAGTACATTTTTCTTTTTGTTGTTGTGTTTTAGTAATAATGCTATTTGCTCCCCTTTTTTAGCTGTTTTCGTTTCTTAATTGTTGAGACTGCAATATGATTTGATTATTTATGTGAATTTTTTTTATTGCGGCATTCCATTATGGTCCAAACATTGGCTGGATGAAATGTCAGGGAGAAATCGCAAAGTTCATTTAAATTGTACATAGGTGGCCAGCGGAAGGGGAAGGGAGGTAGATCAATTATTTTTAGAAAAAATTTTATTGGCAGTAGTTTTAACCAAAAAAGTGGGTGTTTTGTCCCACGTTTTAAGGATTTAAAATTTCGATATACATATACGAGCCAACTGGAACTTTGAAAATCTTTCTATTAGGTAAACGGAGGCTGAGGGCAGTACTGGCCCGATTCAACCCATTTTACAGACTTACTATTGTCAAGAAACGATTTTCTCCGAATTTATAATATATATCTCACAGTTTGATCGACATTTTCGATAAAAAGTTCGCAAAAGCAACTTTGATCCACATATTCGGTATCGGGGGCTTGAATAGTTTGAATACGATTTGGTCAATTTTTGATCATAAGATGGCAGACCTCAGAGGCATTACTCGCGTTATCCCGATATATTTATTGGTTCTTGATCTGCATACAGTGAAGTGAAAGAATCAGATGGAATTTAAAATTGTGTTATAAGGGAAGTATGCGTAGTTGAAGACCGATTTCACTCGTTTCCACACTAAAGTATATAAAAGCCAAGACAATATTATATACTAAGTAAATTTGGTTAAGTTCGGTCGATCAGGTCCTGAGATCCGCCCATCGTCCAAGTTAGACCCCGGCTCTCAGAGTCATCTTGTATCATCCAAGGTGTACAATTTCATATCTTATTTTAGAATAATAGAAAATGAAAGCTGCGGCGCAAAATGGAACCAGCGCAAGGCAAGACAAATAAGCGCAGTGCACAGGCTGTCGGCACTAAGAGTTATCAGTGCTTTCCAAACAATGTCAAGTGATGTTGCTGAGGTAATAGCCAGTATTATGTCCATCAACATCCAGGGTGACGAACACGAGCGAGTATACAAGTTATGAGAGCCATCTATTGGAGCCAAAAGAGAAGAGAGAGAAAGTCAAAAGCTTAAGAATAGGGCAGCAGCGGTGGCAAACCTTACTTAAAGGACGGTACAGAGTGAAACCGGACATCCATTCGTGGATCGACAGACAACATGTGGACCTGGATTTCCACCAAACTCAAATGCTAAGTGGATATGGGCGCTTTAGAAGCTAGCAGCATAGATTTCAGCATGGCATTAGTCCAAATTGTCCGGCGTGTTCATAGTTTGAAGACTCGGAGCATGTATACTTTCATTGTCCTCGCCTTTTAAGTACAAGGGAGAAACTTAAAACCACACTCGGTTGTCAATCATGACAAAACTGAGATATATAGAGCAGATTAGGCGCCCACCTCCGTGCCCTGAATCCACAGGCACAGTATAAAATGTTCCCGTGTCAATGAGACAAAGGAGTGCCCGCAGTGTCGATAATATTGCATAGGAAGACCCAAATCAGTCTCTCACACGTCGTTGGGCATATCCGTGACGTCGCTGTGGCGAATTTTGCGAAAAGATCTTGGCCTATCGTCGTATGTTTGTGAATTTGGATGAACCATAACTCGAAAATTATCCGAAATGTCATCGAAATATCATCTTTAGTGACGAGACTCATTTCAAAATATGCGTTATTGTTCAAGCAACACGAACACGCGTTCCGAAAAGAATACGGTTTGGTGCGGTTTATGGTCAACTTCGGCACATTACTGTGAATGGGAATCGCTACCACTCAATGAAAACAGAATATTTTTGGCCCGAATTGGATGATATGGACTTGGACAATTTGTGGTTTCAATAGGATGGCGCCACAAACCACACAGCGAATGTTGCAATTGATTTATTGAAAACCAAGTTTGGTGAACGTGTTATCTCACGAAATGGCCCAGTCAATCGGCCGTCGTGCGATTTGACGCCGTTATTTGCTCTGCGGCTACAAGTCTATAGTCTATGCCAACAAGCAAGCGACGATTGATGAACTTCGTACGAATATTGAACGAGAAATTTTCGTTCAATTTATGCTTGAAAACCGTTGAAAATTGGCTTCAGCGTCTGAACTTCTGCAAGCGTGCCCGTGGTGGCAATGCTAAAGAAATCGACTTCCATACATACATAATGGCATCAAATTTACTTTCACGGGGATAAAGAATTTCATTGGTATACCAAACCGTTTTTGTTTTATTTAAAAACTTTTGTAGCGCTTTAATTAAAAATCCGTTACTTAATCAGGTGGTTCCGTGATCCGGCTTTAGATGCGTCCCCAATTTAAAAAAAACAGGTTAGACATAAAAAGAAAGTGAGTTGAAAAATAATCCAGCAGCCGATGTTGTATGTGTGGTTACTCAAGACACCGCCTGCCACCGTCATACATCATCCTCGTACAAGTATCGCAAAGAAAGTAAGCGCGACCTTGATTTCGTGAAGATTTCACATCAACAAATTTTCCCAAATTACGCTTTCGTAAATCACAATTTGAGCTGCAATTTCTAAGCTTGCCTTGACAGCCAAGAAAACAGCTTTGAATTTGGTAAACAAAAATATTTTCCACAAAATGCAGTCAAAGCTCACGACGTGTACATTTTCACCAAAGTAAAACCGCAATGCCAGCAATTTGCATAAATTACATTTCAGCATTTTTGAGTTTATTTTCGCGACGTAAAAATTTCAGTTATTTATTTTATAGCAAAAGCGAAAACAACAACAACGAATAAACATGCAAATTGCACAAATTGTAGCGCTCATAAGAAAGTCATCACCTCGCACACACATACACACACAAACAACACCACTGACACCGCTTTGTAAGACTGACAGCTAACAAACCGCCTGCACCGTGCTTAGATGGCCTAAGACTGCGAATAGAGCTGGCAACGCTGGGGAGTAGCGTAGAGTGGCAGCGCAAGCGGCGGCAAAGCGGCTGGGAGCCCAATAAAAAAGCCGCGAAGACACGGCAGCAGGCGAGCTGGAAGAAAAGAAAAGCGCAATTTATGGTGTTAAATACTGCCAAAGGCGCTGCGTATGTGTAAATATACATATATATATGTATGTGTGTGTGTGTTTGAGGCAAGCGCTGCAGGAGCGACGCATGCCGTTTGAGTGCAGCCAGCAATTCAGCTGTCGGTTTGTAAAATTAATTCCAAATTTATGCGCACAACATTATCAAGGCGACAGGTGCTACTACAAGTGCCGGCAACGGTGTGTGTGTGTGTGCGGTTGGCTGCCTCGAAATATGTGTCAATGCGCGGCCGGCCTGCCTGGCGCTGCAGCCTTCGCGTCGCCAAAGGCTTTGTGGCGCTGGGAAGGTGCTCCATAAATATGTTTATAAGAGCACACATACTCATACAATACATACATATGCAACACGCACACATGCACATAGCAGTACACACACACACTAGCAACCGCCAGCCACACGCACCTGAACTGGTTGCAAAATCGATTATTCGTTTTGTGGGTAATTGAATCAATCGTTGGTTCCGTTTTATTAATCGGTTGTTGCTGTTGTTGTTATTATGCATGTTTTTTGTAATAACAATTTTGTTGTTGTTGCCTGCTGACGTTTAACATGTGCCATTTTCACGTTGTTGCAGGTCCGTCAAAAGTAGGTGACGTGTGCCACTCACTCCATGTTGATGCCACAAAATGTGGCACATATCAAAAAAAAAAAGGTTTGTTTGTATGTGTGTGTGTTTGGCATGAAAGCGTGCATACTTAACGGTCATGTTGTACATGCCAGCGCTGCGTAGTTAGTAATCAGATGCGATTTCACTGATTGATCATGAAAATGATCCTTCGATTGGAAAAGCATAACGAGCTAACGGTATCTAATGACAATGTGAAAGCTCAACTCATATGTCGTGCATATGTATGTGTGTTCGTTAAACTTCAATTCACTTGTGCTTGGCTACTTTATTAAAATGCCTGCACGTTTTTACGCTTGATTGGCGGCTGTGATGCCTCAACGTTGCAAGTAAGCTAATTAAATATTAATTAATTTTTATTAGGTTTTTGTTTGAGAGATTTCATCAGTGGAATTTGTGTTAGAAAGGTTGAAGATACTGCTTTATATCCTTAAGTAATGCTTTCTATTAAAATTATATGCTATCCATTAGATAAAAACAAAGAAATATTGCCAAAGTAGAGCTTTCATGAAAGCTCATGCGAAAGCTTTTGAAAGTTTCCTCATACTTTTTGATGCGCATATTTAGAAAGTTGGAAAAAACTAATTTTATATGCTTCAGTAATGTTAAAAAAGTAGGACTTTCATTAAAGCTTTTTCATATATTTTTTGATATGCATAGTTAAAAAGTTTGAAGAAATTACTTTTATATGCTTTAGTAATGATTTCTATTATATGCCGTTGGATAAGCTAGAAAGGTGGAGCTTTCGTGAAAACTGGGGCGAAAGCTTATGAAATATAACATATTATATATTTTAGTACTGTTTTTTAATATAAATAAATATTGTGTTTATAACCAGTTTGAGAATTGTATGAAATCTACTTAATGTTTTTTGATATTCTTCGAAAGGTTGTACAAATAATTTTTAGTTATGATTTAATTAATTGTATACTATGAAGTCTCTTTTTTGAAAGCTGTTGCGAAAGCTCATGAAAACTACTTACTATTTATTAAAGCTTTCAAAAGCTTTAAAACCCTACAATGCATATGTATATGCTCTTAGTAATAGGAAATGTTACTAGAAGTATCTCTTATAATCAGTTGTAGGGCTTAAACTTTTATGAAAGCATGTGAAAGCTTCTTTTGGCATTCTTAAAAAGGCTGAACAAACAATTTGTATTTCTTCTAGTTATGCTTTATGTAATTGTATACTATAAAATCTCTTCTTTGAAAGCTGTTGTGAAAGTTCATGAAAGCTACTTTGAGAAGCTGAAAAACAATACGTATGCCTTTTATTAATATTTTTTGGTACAAATATCTATTAACTATAATCTTTTATTATCAGTTTTAAATTTTAAACCTTTATGATTGTCAAAGCTACTTTTTGGTATTCTTAACATAGAAGGACTGCAGAAAGAATTTTAATATTTTGTAGTTATGCTTTTCTATGTAATTAGTATATACATATGTATACTCTCAAATCTCTTTTATAATCAATTTGAGAACAAGAAGCTTTCATAAAAGCTATTACAAAAATTCATGAAAGCTACTTACGAGTTAAGAAACTATTTGTTTATCGTCTAATACTGTTTTCTATTATAAATATCTGCGATTAAAAACCTTTTATAATCAGTTTTAGATTGTAAACTTTTATGAAAGTTTATCAAAGCTGCTTTTTGGTGTGCTTAACATAGAAAGGATGCTGCAACAATTTGTATATTATCTACTTATGCTTTCCTATACAAACATTGACTATCAAGTCTATTTGTAATCGGTTTAAGAATTTAAGCTTTCATGAAAGCTTATCAAAGTAAATTTTTTACTAACATAGGAGAAAGAAACAATTTGTTTATTTTCTAGATATGATCTCCTATAAAAATATATACGTATTATCAAATCTTTTTTACGATCAGTGGCTAAATAAATATTTTTATATATATTTTGGTAACATTTTCAGTTATAAATACGGGCTATAATCATTGTAAGAATATAAGCTTTTTTGAAAGCTAAAGCAAAAACCCTTCGGACTTATTATTATTATTTTTGGTGAGTTTTAATAAATTGTTAGTACAATGACTTTAGCAGAAGTCATCCTTAAACATTTACAAGTAGCGAATCGAACGCATGTACACACATCTGGCATAAATCACAAATACTGGTAGAATATGATAGAAATGAAAAAGTAATCGGTTATACCACTCTATTGAGGTATCCCTTTATTCTATTTTAATACGTATTCAATATTCAATCGAAAAATGCATTTTCTTTTAAATAATAATGATTTTGATAAGAGAGCAGACTAAACTAAACTTAAAAAAAGTACGATTCTGCAAAGCTTCCGTAATACGGATGACATGGAGTTTATTCAATGTACAGAAATGGCTGAGGAACAGTCTGAACTATTTGTACAGAAGTTCGAATTTGAAATCCTTGAAGTGTCGAATGTGTTGTACTTTGATACACATAGTTTGTCTAAAGAGAATGCCAAAATAATAAAGTTAAAATTCTGTTTTCTAGATGAACGGTATATTTTAAATTCAAAAAGTGTCAGTATTTTAAAGAACTAAGTAGTGAGTTAGTTAACGAAAAACTTTTGAATAGAAATAAAACTATTTTAATCAAATTGATATGTTTTATATAATTTTACATAACTCTAATAGGTCTTATGGGAAGCTGAGCTAATGTGGTTAAAATCCACATATTTTGACTGAGAAAAGTGGAGAGACCAGTTACCTTAATTTTGGTTTTATTTTGGAAGAATGGCCGCTGGAGTGTTTGTAGACTTTCAATTAATTTTTTATACCCTTAATATATTCCTTGTTAAAGTTTACCATGAAGTTTGAAAACCCAGAAGGAATCATCGGAAACCTTATCAAATATAATATATGTATGTATATAAATGATCAGCGTGACGAGTTTAGTCAATTCTGCCATGCCTGTCTGAATGCATATACTCTAACCAGTTTCTCAGTTTTTCAGACATCTATCTGAAATTTTGCAAATGTCTTTTTCTTCCTAAGAAGCTGCTGATTTGTCGGGACCGCCGATACCGGAACACTATAGCATATAGTTGTCATACAAACTAAAGGATTAAAATAAAGACCTTGTATGGAAAACTTTTTCATTTGAGGGGGGAATCTTTACGAAGTTTGACATGGATTGATGTGTAAGAAATCCGTGCAATCTCCGTAGAAATTATGCAGCTCGGACAACTACAGCATATAGCTGTCATACAAACTGAACGATCGGAGTGAAATGTTTGTGTGGAAAACTTATTCATTTGATGAGATATCTTTAAAAAAATTGACACGGATTATTGCCTAAGGTAACGGTACTAACTCTGAAAATATTATACATATCGGACCACTATAGCATACAGCTGCCATACAAAATGACTGATCAAATTCAAGTTTTCGTTTGGCAGCTTTGTTTTATTTGTGAAGGGTATTATAGCTTCGATATGATTTGATTGATTTGATTTGAGTGCAACATACTGTTAAAAATTGTTTCACTTCCAATTAAGCTGTGCCATATACAAAAATTGATACAAATGCGACTGTCAACTTCCTACTTAAGAGTTGTTAGCAGAAAAACGTCAAACAATTACCACTAATTTCAAGGTACAACGCGTTAATTATTATAAGTACATTTATGTATATGTATGTATTTTTGTATTATATACATTTATGTATGTATGTATGTATGTATGTATGTATATATGTATGTATGTTTGCATAAGTGTATATGAGTACTTTAATAATAAAAGTGCTATCATTACTCATTAACGGGTATTATGCACTTAAACTGAATTATGATTGATCATTAGAGCATTTTCAAAATCATTAAACTTGCTGACAATGTCTCACAAGCGAAAATCTAGCAGCAAAGATCTAATAACAGCGTGAGCTCCACTGGACTGGACGCTTCAGCAGTGACATGCAGATATATACATATGTACATATATTAGGGCGGTGAAAATTTTTTTTTTTTTTTTAATTTTCTTAGATGCCGTGAAAATTTTGTATTTTTGGTCACCTTAATGTAAACACATACATATGTTACATAGTTATACTTTTTTAATTTTTTTTCCATAAACCTTATTTTTATCATATAAAAAATATAATTTTATGATTTTTAATTTTTTGTATTGTTTCTGTGAAATCATAAAATCGTTAAATTATATTTTTTATATGATAGAAATAAAGTTTCCGGAAAAAACATTTTTTAATTTTTTTTTTAAATAAATAAAATAAAAACAAAAAAAAAAAAATCGACCCACTCCGGGATTAGCAGGGCGAGTTGTCAAATTAATTGAAGTTTGTTTTAAGGAAAAATAAAAAATGGCGTACTTCCAACAAAAAAAATTACGATTTTACTTAAAAAAAAAACGATTATTTTATATAGTTGATCGTGTTAAATTTTTTTCGCGTATATTTTCGAAAAGTTCATTCAAAAACAAATTTTTTTTTTAAAAAAAAGGTCCCCAAAAGTCAATTTCTACAAAAGTTATGGCTATTTGAAAATAAAAAAGCCATTTTTTAGCAAAAAATAGCAAAACTTTTTTGAAGTTGGACAAAAAATTTTGAAAAAATTCTCAAAAATTTTTTTCAAAGGGTAGAAAAGGATGGATAAATTTCAGCAAAATCTAAAGGGGTCGGATTCACAAGTGGTCGATTTGGTATGGAATACCCCATATGTATGTTAAATAATTTCTTTTTTTTTAATTTTTCCTAAGATACCGTGAAATATCGTATTCTTTTGGTCCAATCTAATGTGTATGCATATGTAAGTTGCCTAAGTATTTTTCTGTTTTTTTTTAATTAATTTGTTTTGGTTAACCCTTATGTAAATGTTTAGTATTTTTTTTTAATTTTTTCTTAGTTACCGTGAACATACCGGGTTTTTTTGGGCCACCCTAATGTAATGTCAGTTAGTATAGGTGTATATATGTATGTGTGTATGTATGTATGTATGTATGTATGTATGTATGAACCCACACTTGGCCTAGGCGTTGCCTCCAATCAACCTTTCAACTCGGTTATGATTAAATACCCATTCAAGGTTTTCGCAATCGTTTGGAAAATAAATAATTCAAAAATAAACAAAATATTGTTAAATAAAGAAAAATGAAATAAAATTGACAGAAATAGTCAAAAAAGCAGTCCAACATATTAATTAAAAGCTTAAAATGCGCTGGAGGCTTATTAACAAGTCGTTAAACTAAGACTGATTGAGGCCTGGGGAAGTACATGCTACTATTGTGACATATACGGTAAATATGTACATACAATACATACATACATATGTATGCACATACATACCTACACACATATCACTAAACTCCAGTTGTATGATAAAACCAAAGTGTGTTAGCGTCAAATTGTTGTTTAATGTGTAAACAAACACGCTCGACGCGGTGCGTTTGAAATGAAAACAAAAGACGCGGAAATGAGTGTGACAGAAGTCAGCAAGAAAATAACAAAATAAAAAAAACTTTGAAAAAAAAAACAACAAAGAAAAACCTAACAAATTGCTGTGGTGACAAAGTAGTGAGTTTGACAAGTGTATAAAAGCGTTTAAATTTATATATATACACATTAATATGCATGTATACTGTACACACAGATATACAAACATACCCCCTACTATATGCATTTATAAAAAAATATTTTTTTTGAAACTGTATATATTACAATAAAATTTCAAATGATACTACGCGCAACAAAGCAGACTTGCGTGACATAAGAGCACACAATAACCTACCAACAAAAAAAGCAAAAAAAAAGAACAACGAACATGTTTCCAAGCCAAAGTTGTTGCTGATAATTTACTACACAACAAATATAAACTTTGAGTATATTAAGTATGTATACATGCATACATATTACCACACCTTCCAGTCTAATAAAAAAGTATCTTACTAGCTGCTAGCAACTAGCAACTAGCTGCGCATATATTCTAACTTTGTGTTAGAAAACCTGTTTTTTTATTTACCTAAACTTTGACTACGTAATTTGCGCAAAAAGCGCGAGTTACTAAAAATAAAGATAACAAAAACAAAAACAATGAAGACACGCGTAAATTAATTTCGGCAAAGTGAGCTGAACTTGCGGAAAGTTCTTTTGTAGTGAGCCGCAATTGTTAGTTGTTGTCGAAATATTGCCAAAGCAATAATGTCAAAAAATTGCTGAAGGAAATTGCAAAATCAAAATCGACTTACAAGAAATTACAAAAAAAAAAACCTAAAAATTAAAAAAAAAAAAATAATAAAAAAAAAAAATATTTTTATATAATTTCACTACGATATATAATAGCCAAAAAAATGGTTTAGCCGGAAATGAGCTGCCTGCTGAGCTTGTCCGCATCGTAGCATCCACTAACATGGTAGGACCTGAATCCTTCATCACGTTTGGTTACCATAAGGCGTTACGTGGGTTTACGTGGCTTAAAAAAATCGATTTTTTTATTGTCTCATTATATTCTACAACACCTCTAAAATATTGTCCTAAATTTGCAAGTTGATCCGAGTAAAATTTTTGGAAATTCTAATTTTTTTGTAAAAATGTCTGCCAAAAATTCAATTTCAAGTTTTTTTTTTTGCCTTTGTCCAAGTTCTAAGTTAAGGATTTAACTAAAACACAATTTTTTTGATTTTATATGATCTTATAAGGAGTTATTCAGCCAACGAGCCAACTCTGTAAGGAGTTATTCCAAGGGGTCATCGGAAATGACGTCGCAATGGCCGAGTTTAAAATATTTTTTTTCCAAAACTTTCAGAATTTCATTGTTAATAGTGTATGTATGTATGTTTGTTACAATAAAAAATTCTAATAAATATTTCATTTTTTATATGAGAAAAAATGTTGAAATATGCTGTTTTTACCAGAGGAATACTTAGTAACGCCATAAAGCAGCTGAGAGAGGTATTGCCAAACACCTCCAAGCCATTTACCATGCCAAATTGCTAATGGGGGTTACAACCTTAGCAGATTTAATTATGTGATCAACCTCTCTAGGGATAAATTTAAACTACTTATCGCATTCTACACTGATCACTATAAGCAGAAGAAGCATTTATACAAAATGGGCCGAGCTTCTTCCGTAAATTATCGGTTCTGCGACAGGGAACCTGGAACTCTAGAACATCTGCAGACGCAGAAGAGATTGGATCCATGTTTCCAAATAGAGATCACATCACTTCGCTAACATCCAGCAGTATATTGGACTCTATCAATATGCTGGGGCTAGGTGAGTCGTTGTGATATAGGGAAAGGCACAATATACATAAAATCGGAGTGCATTCGTCGTCTATCTATCGAAAGCTATAATACCCTTCGAAAATAATCAAGTTTCCTTACAAGTACTTGATTTAAATCGATTATTTTGTTGACAGCTATATGCTATAGTGGTCCAAACTGAAGAATTTGTACGCAAAATGTAGCGTTGCCTTGTAAAATAATCAATTTTGAATTTTACCATATTATATGCTATACATATGTATATAGGTACTTGAGAAGAAAAGGGCGTGTGCAGATATAAGCGATAAATTTCTGCGAATTTCAATAACATATTTCACAGATAGACCGATATTTTCGATAAAGGTTTCGGTGTAGGAGCTTGGTTCCATATATTCGGTAGTCCGATGTTGCCAATTTTGGTCATAAGATTAAGGTTAAGGGTAATTAAAAAGTCCCCGGCCTGACATATGGGTACTAGTAGAATTAAATCCTCATGATTTTTAGTCTAACATTGACGACCAAATAACTGTATGAATTTATGTTGAAAAGAAAAAAAAAAAAAACAAATAAGCAAGGATCAAGTTCGCTTAGGTTCAAATAAAATAGTTTTGAAATTATCGTTGTATCCATGGGCCTATTTTGCATTATATCTTGACAAAATGAGCTTAGTAAATATATAGAATATATCTTTGATCCACCAAAGTTTAAGGAGGGGAGAAAACTCAAACTGGTATAAATCTTAGAAACTGGTATAAATCTCAGAAAATGGTATAAACTAAAGAAACTGATTTTACAAATGCTAATAAAATCACAGCAACTGAAAAATTACAGTAATTTGTATAAATTACAAGAACTGGTATAAATAACAAAAACTGGTATAATTTCCATATAAGCCAAATGACACTAGTTAATGCCCCTTGCAAACAGTATGCTGAAGATTTCAAATTATAACAAATAAAACGATTTTGAAACCAACGTTACTTACTCATAAATAACTGTAATTAGACATATAGCACATAAAAAGTTGTCTTGACCAAAAATATATCGATAAGTAACAATGGATGAAACATGGATCCATCAATTCACTTCGAAGACCAATCAATAGTCTTTGAAATCCAATCGTCAGTACTCTGTTTGGACTGCACATGTTGGAAATGCTCCAAAGCGTTGTCGCATCAGTCGCCTGGCAAGTTTATGGTGTCTGTATTTTGGGACGCATTGAAATAATTTTCATTGACTACCTTGAAAAAGAAGCACTGTCAACAGCGACTATTAGATGACGTCACTGGACCGTTTGATTAACAAAATCGCCGAAAAACGGACGAATTTTAAGAAAAAGAAAGTGAAGTTTCACCAAGGCAATGCACCGTGTCACAAGTCAGTGGAAACTTTGGCAAAAATCCATGCATTGGACTTCGAATTGCGCCCGCATACACCGTGTTCTCCAGATCTGTTCCCCAGCGACTATTTCCAGTTCTCAAATCTCAAAAGAATGCTCGCTGTGCAGAAACTTTTTCCTGAAATATCAGTGTATGTCCTTGTGAGAGCTCCAGAGCATTTTACCTCTGGCCATATATTTGGAATATTTTATATACGAGTATATACATACATATGTAAGTGAAGATCTAGTCTGTGATAGCATTATGTCAAATTGCTTAGCCTGAGAGGTTAACTCCTAAGCTTAACTTTTAAAAATTCGCTGAAAAGAAATTTTCAAAATATATTGCAACTAAAAAGGGCATCATCGAATGAAATTAGGTGTTTTTTGCTTTCTCTTTTGAGCATAACTACATTTATGCATCTCTACTACCTTTTTAGACCGCCGAAGAATATAAAAACTTCCTGTATCATTAACTTCTCAATATTTACTCCCCTTCGATGCTGATTGCAGACCGTCGTACCAGAATAATTGAAGGGCGTGCACCACTGATGTAAGTACTCATGAAAAAAATCACTCGCACCAACTCTTGCTCGAAAAAATACTTTGTAATTAGTTTTTGTCTACTCTTCATGCTCTCATGTTAGAATTTTCATAATCACCCAAGGGTTAAACAGCAAAACTCATCAAAATTAACAGGAAATCTCATTCATATTTTCACACACACACACACACACACACACACAAATAGAAATGCTGTTCCTCGCCGTATCAGCATTGCAACACTCGGAAACATGTGAAATCGGCACGCAAGATAACACTTAATGCTCATTGTACCTAAAATGGGAGTAAGTACGTTCTGAAACACATAACCCGCTCCATGTTTGTTGGTGTGTTGCAAGCATGTAACTACAAATATTACTCAACGCCTCTTTCGCTTAGATAATCTAAGCGCTACACAGAAAGAAGTAGCCAAGAATAGCAGAAGTATTGCGGTACTTACTATTTAGAGTGAATATAAATTACATATAAATATATACACACATCTACATATATGTACTTTTATTGAGTTAACTTCGTAAATATTGAATGAGAGTTACAAAGCTAACTTCGGTCCCTGTAGTGAAAATCGCCGAACGTTTCAATAACACTAACTTTTGAATAATTTTTAATTTTTGACTTTTGATTTTGAAATCAGGCAGGTGGCAACACCATGCCGAAACATTTTTGTGGCACCAACGCTTTAAAGCACTTTTTACTACAGCGATATAGCCTAATTTTGAATTTTTTCGTTTTTGATTTCCTTTATTCGTTTAAAAATTTAATAACGGTGGCAACCACGTTCCTAAGTTTTTATAAGAAAGCCTTTAAAAGCATAAAAATATTATATTGACATTTTATAACAACAATAAATTGCACATTGTTTGTGTGTTACTTAATTATGTAACAGGTGGCAACCCTCAAAAATATTATTTTCTTTCTATAAATTCCAAAATGACTTTATTTTACTAATGTGCTAAAACAACTGCTTATTATCCCTATATAACCAAAATTTTAACTTTTTCATTTACTATTGATTTAGAAATTTAATAATGGTAGCAACTACGTTTTTAAGTTTTCATAACAAAATCTTTAGAAGCGTAAAATTATTGTATTGATGTTTTGTAACTACAGTAAATTGTAAATTGATAGCTTGTTACTTAATTAAGTAACAGTTGGCAACCCTGAAAAATATTATTTACTCTCTATAAGTTCAAAAATGACTTTATTTTACTAACGATTTAAAACAACTTTTTATTACTCCTATATAACCAAAGTTTTATTTTTTCATTTGCTATTGATTTAGAAATTTAATAACGCTGGCAACCACGTTCTTAAGGATTCGTAGCAATGCTTTTAAAAGCTTAAAACTAATATGTTGAGGTATTCTAACAACAATAAACGGCAAATCGACTGCCTGTTACTTAACCGTGTAATAGGTGGCAACACTAAAAAATTTTATTTTCACTCTATAATTTCAATAACTTTGAAAAAGTAATAAATTTCATAAACAGGTAGTTTTGCGTCTTTCTACTTTTTATTTAAGTATAGAAGCAGGTGGCAACGCTATATGTTTTTAATTTTCAACACAAAATTATGAAAAGTTTGAAAATTCATAACGCACCGTTTTGTTTTTTGGTTATTACTTAATAATATAAGCAAGTTTATAAGGTGGCAACACCTAAAAACTATTTTCTTACAACCTAAAAATTTTCAGCTAATTTTAGAAAATAAATAAAAAAAATTTATTATAAATTTTTTGTCTTTTTTTTTATTACATATACAAAAAACATATGGCAACCATTTTTTTGATTTTAGTGATCTCGATAATGAAACAATCTAAATAAAAAATTTCATTGATTTTTTCTTGCTTTTTTTATTATCAGAAAAAATAAATTTATTGGTTATTACTTAAGTATTTAAGAAAGTTTATAAGGTGGCAACGTTAAAAACTATTTTTTTACAACCTAAAAATTTTAAAATTTTTATAAAACGAATAAAAAATTTCGTTTATTAATTTTTTATTATTATTATCAAAAAAAACAAGTGGCAATCTTTTTTTTTTGTTTTTTCAGTTTCCGTAATCTCGATAATAAAAATCTAAATAAAAATTTCATAAATTTTGTTTTATTGTCTAAATAAAAAATTGCATAAATTTTGTTATATTTTTGTACTATTAAAAAAAAACATATGGCAACCACTTTTATATATTTTTTGGTTTCAATGACTTCAACAATGTAAAAATCTAAACAAAAAATGTCATTAATAATTGTTTACCGTTTTTATTATTATAAAAAAAAACATGTGGCAACCATTTGTATATTTTGTTTTGGTTTTAGTAACTTCTACAATACATATATATTATTAAAATGTTGTTAAAAATTTACCAACGCATGTTCCGGCCAATAATTTTCCTACTGGGTCTCTTTACAAATGAATAAGCCTTTGGTGCTGCTACACAGAATTAAAGCAATTGCGGAGCATGAAAGAAGGCACACAAACTCTGATTCGTGTCAGAATCTTATCAAAGCAAGAGCTGAGAAATCTGGCTGTGATAGGCATAGATACACATACACACACAAACAGCTGTATACGCGCAGATGTCATGTGTGTTTGTGGCAACGCAATAAAAACGCCAAAAACAGAAAGCGAGGCGAGAAGTGTCATCAAATAAAGTAGCAGCAAAAGGCGAAACAAGAACAACACAAACACACTAAGTACTCACAATCGTACAATTTTGTGGTAGGCATCATACTGCATAGGCATTGCTTTTGCATGTGAATATGTGTGTGTGTGTGAGTGCGTGAGTTTGCCCCAATTTCGCTGGAGTTGCAGACGCACGCTCGTATGATTGTGATATTACTGCCATATTTGTTCACTTTTGAGGCTTATCACACTCAGCACACTTACAACAACAGCAAGCGGTGGCATAACATAGCCCAGCACAGCACAGTATGACTTGGCGTGGCATGGCATAAGATCGGAAGCCGCTTAGGGCGCTGTGCGTTTGTCAATATGTACATATGTATGTATGTGATATAGTAGGTAAGCCCCCAAGTGTACAATTTATTTATAATTTATACGCGTTTGTTGTTGCATATGTGTGTATGTTTGTGTGCAACAATGTTGTCGGCGGCTATTGTAGCTAGCAGTCAGCCGGTCGACAGCATTTCGTCAATGTTGCCGCCGAACAAAAGCAAAAATCGCATTTGGGCAAAGCAGAAAGCAACGAAAAAGCAAAAACAACAACAACAACATATTCAAATCGGGGGAAAAATATGCAGCAGAACAACTCTCGTGCCACAGTCGCATAAATAATGCGCGAAAGCATTGTGCTGCCAAAGCCGCATGCCAGCTGCAGATCGGCACCGGGAGCGTATCGCCAACATACTCACACATACATACATACATACATATGTACATCTAGAAATTCATGTAAGCCGCTGAACTGTGTGGCATGCAGGTTGTCTGCATTGCTGTTGTTAGTAGCAGCAGTAGTTGTTGTTGTTGCTGTTGTTGCGCCAGCTATTTTGCGATTATCATTATCATTCACGCACACATATCATACGCAAATACGCGAAAAGCTCATAAATTGCAAGCGTTGTGAGGCAGAAGCATAAATAGCGAACGTCGGCGGTTTTGTTGCTGCAACACACACACACACATGCGCGTACAAACAAATATCCGCGTATGAATTTGGATTTATCTCGGTGTCTTTTTGTTATTTGTAGTTTGTTATTTGCTTGTTGTTGCTGTTGCTGTTAACATTGTGTGCCACATTGTCATAATTTTACGCAGCTTTTATTGTTGTTGCTGTTAGTGGCAGATATATTCTTATGCATATCAGCAAATTTATAAAACCCTCACTTACATATACATATAAACATATACATACATGTGTGTATGTATGTGTGCGCTTAAATATTTCCTTTTGCGCCCTTTAGGTACTGAGCCACTCCGGTATTTTTACGTTGACGACCAAATAAGAGTAAGAATTTGTTGAAGAAAAAGAGTAAGGAAAGGTTAAGTTCGCTTGGAACCGAACGCCAGCACATACATACTAAAACTGGTATAACTCTCATAAACTGGTATAAGTTGTAAAAGTGGTTTAAATTTCATAAAATGGTATAAATCTCCTAAACTGGTGTAAACCGCAGAAACTGGTATAATCTATGTATAAGCCGAATGGCACTGATTGATGTTCCGCTATAAGCAGTATGCTTATGATTTCAAATTATACCCAAGAAAATGTTATAATTGCCAAAAATTTCTACTTATACCAAATACAACAGATTCAAAATTACAGTTATAACGATAAGTCCTATTAAGCATTATATCTTGCCCAGATAATTTTACTATATATGCTTATGTTATAAATAGAAGATGTTTTCGATTTGTCAAAATTAAAGGAGTGGCGGTCAAACCAAACTGGTATAAACCTTAGAAAGTGGTTTAAGCCACAGAATTTGGTTTTAAACCTAGCAAATGGTTTAAATTTCATAAACTGGTATAAATTACACAAACTGGTATAATCGAATATATAAACCAAATGGCACAAATTGATGCCCAGTTAACATTTCAAATTATACCAGATAAAATGATTTGCTTAACATTTCCACTTATACCAAATTCAATAGATTCGAAATTACCTTTAACACTATCAGGCGTGTTATGCCTGTTAAATAGGAGATGTCTTTGGTTCGCCAAAATTTAAGGAGGGGTAACTAAAACAAACTGGTATAAATCTCAAAAATCCTAGAAGGTGGTGTAAGTTTCTCTTAACATAATCAACTACATTTATACATAGCTATATAAATATAAAATTCTTCTTTCACTCGTTAAATATAGAGAAGTAGCGAAACGAACAAGCAATTAGTATAAACTGGTATAATCCAAAAGAAATTAAATTGCATAGCGTTAAATTACTGTAGTGAAATTTTTAACAGATATGTATATCGATTTTGACTCAAATGTAACAATCTAGAGAATATTCTTAACGATTAAAAGACACCATTTAAATACACATGGGTCCAAATTATTTCTATTACTTTATGCCCTTTCAAATAGCCGTTGGTGCAACAAAGCCATAAAACCCTTGTACGATACATTACGCTCGGCTATGATAAACATTTTTGGCAAATGAGCTAAAAAACGAACACACAGCACATTAAGCAGCAGAAAAATTTTGCCAGCGGCTCATTGACTTACTGTCCTACTCTGTCTTTCTGTCGGTGTCACTCATTCTACCCAGTATGTGTAAGGCGAAGCTTGGGCGCAGCATTATCGTAAATTTCACGCAAATGTACTAACATTTACATATTTAGATATGTATGCATATGACTCGGCTATAAATATATGGATATTTGTCTTAAAGTAAGACATACACTTTAATAGAACTCTGCTTGGCCTAGGCTCACAAAACAATAAAAATAGTTAAATGGCACCGCACTGAAGGGTAACATCGTCGGTGAGGATACGTTAATTATTTTTGGCAAGGAGTACTTCTCTAGGCATACGTTCATGATATAATACGGGTGATTAAAGAGTATAAGTTTTCAAAAATTCTTCTACATATATTGACCGAGGGTAAGTATCAGCCCTTAATTCTAAAAAACATAAGATTCAAATATTTCGTTATTGTAAAGGACGATAGGAGGATGGAGCCAGCCGTAAAAGTTCACGCCAGAGAGGAAATTTTTCTGTCCGCCAATCACTTAGGATTGGCCAACATCGATTCTTTTACATATGGCTCAAGCAGCTCACAATTTTCGGTCGTAAACCAAGTATCCTCTGTCTAGCCGAAAACCCGTTTAAACCATCCGTTTGAAGGCGAACTAAAGTGAGAAGGCGAAACAACCCTCTGTCTACGTCAATAAAGAAGAAGAATGGACATTAAAAAAGACCTTAAGAATGTGAAAAGAGTGATAGCGAATGCATCAACAGTTCGCTGGGGGCTTGAAAAGGCAGGAATCAACGGCGGACGTCTTGCAAAAACACTTTGAGCAAGGAATGAAAAAAACCGTCTTATACAGGAGCAAAAGCGCGTGAAAATTTGTTGGTTTAACATTGGGAGAGCCAATTTTCACGAAAGATATCCACCAGGGAGAAAGGTTCAGCGGATAATCCTACAAATCACAGTACGTCAGGCAGTCAGCAGGCTGGTCTGGGGTTGTTTTTTCTTTTTTAAAAGTGTAGTTCATGAATTGGACTAATTGAAGGTAGGAGTCAACTGCGGGGTCTGTTCACAAATCCTGTAAGCCAATATCGAAGAACGGTATCAACACCAGAACGAGGCCACCTTTCAGAACGATCCTGCGCTATCTCAGTGCTCAGCCATGCCGCCAGACCAGCCATCTAACCTAATCTAATTTTGATATTCTACCTTACCCCGATTTAAGCCCCAATGAAAACCTATAGACGATTATACTTAAATAAACAGGTAACCGCACAGAAGTCGAAGAACCAAAAGGACTGTAGTCTGCGTTTTTGAAGACGTGGTATGATGATATGGAGCTCGGATTACGGCATACGCTCATATCGTCAATGTCAGCAAGGATGGCTATGACTAAAGGAGGCGTGTCAAGGTATTGATTGAGATATTTATTTTTTTAGCATATTATTTTCCCAAAATACAAATTTTTTCCAATTTTTTTCCGTGTACTATATCTCGAAATATTGCTTTCCAAATTTGGTAATAATTATTTCTCTCCAAAAAAAGCTCAAAGCTCCCATTTGCAACTACTTTTTTCTTATCTTTAGTTAACAAGTATTTTCACATTGCTATGCAGAAACCCCAACCACCATGAGCCATATTACCAGGCGTGGTTACTCACTGTCAATGTGATTCAATAAAAATTCCATAGAAAACAAAAGCAAAAACCAAAGGGCGCCTCAACGCTTATCACAAATAATTAATTTCCAAAGAATTACCAAAGTAATTTATGTGTAATGCAAGCACATTAGTTAAATTAATTAAATAACGAATGACATTTGCTATCAATCAAAGCGGCAAAAACTAGCTACAAAAACAATTAACAACAAAGGAAACGTCAACAAAATTAGCAAGTACATATATGCCACTAGGTGGTTAGGCAGGCATTTGGAATATCAGGAAGTGACGTATACTTTGGTAGTTTAATTGAAATACTAGGGGGGTTCATAAGTAACAGAAAAATTTCCATAAGTTTTGCTCTGTGTGAATCATTATAGCGTTGTATTACAAGACATGCTTTTGCATTTTGTAATTTTGGTGACGCTTGGCGAGTTTTAAGGCGTGTTCCACAAGTTCATATTTTTGGTAAAAAGCTCAAATTTTTTATTTTATAAGTGAAGTAAAAATTTTTGCATTATAAACGTACCATTAAAACAGAAAAACAATTTTGAGGGATTTTTTTTTTATTTTGGTGACGCTGAGAGATTCTTAAAAGGTGTTCCACAAGTCCATATTATTTAATGAACAGCTCAAAAAATTTTATTTTACAAGTGAGGTGCAAATTTTTGCAATACAAATGCACCATCTGCATAAAAAAACACCTTTGGAAAGAAATTATGCTTAAAAAATATTTAATTTGACTTTTAAGGACCAACTTAAGACCGAACTTTGATTAAAACAATGTAATTAATGGTATATAGGTGAGCCAGAAGCAATTTTTTTTAGTAAATTGATAAGCAGTCGAGTGGCTGAATGCCTGAGGATTGCAAAATTGTAGTGAAAATTACGAAAACACAAACAAATACATAACTGTTATCGAACGCTTATCGATTTCGTAATTCAACTAAAGTGCACTCAACTCAGAACAACTGCGCTAAATGAATGAATGTGAGCGCAGCTAGGTTCGTAAGCACGCTAGTGTAGGGTTGAGGGCTTAAGGGATTGCAACACACGTTTCCTAGATACATACTTATCTACATACACGCATATTTATTTGTCAACACTTATCTATAAAACTATTACTTCAATATGAACTCTATCAGCAGTCAACAATATCTACTTGAACTACACTTAATCGGCGGCAAAAAAATGTCTGGCTTACTGTCTCTTCGAAATGTAAATATGTATGTTTGCGTGAATCAATCGCTGTGACGTTTCAAGTGCCGTTGACAGCCACAAAATATGAAATTATTAACTATAACACTGCGTGCAGTGACAATGAAAAGTGTGACGCTGAAGATGATGATGATGATGATCAGGCAAATAAAACAGAACAACAAAAATCAAGAAAGACAATTAAAATTGCAGCAATAAATGTGTTGTAAATTGTGTGTATTTGTGTTGTTGTGAATGAAGCGATCATTAAGGCAATTGACAAGTTCACAATCACCATACAATTTACTTCTCAACTCCACACACACACACGTAAACACATATATAAATACAGGCGAGTTTATTCACACACTTTCTCGCACTCCAAAGCCCACGAGGGCCCACTTCGGTTGCCGAGAGTGGGAAAAAAGAAAATTATAAGTTTTATTTTCATAACAAGCATTGTTCAGACGCATGTTTTTGTTGTAACAAGCAATTATTGAAAATAAAAATGAATGCATGAATGAGTTGGTGGGCAGGCGGCAAGGCGAAATGTTAAATATGCGTGCGTATAGATATAAATAATGGACCTCTGTGACAACTTACAACTAGTAAAGGGTGTTTCAATGGGTATTATTGGTGCTACTTATGAAAGAAAAAGTGATATATTACAACAAATTGAGTTTTTTGGGATAAAATATATGAGAAAATAGAAATTTCTCCGATATTTTCCAAATATCTGATTTATGGCTCATTTTTTCTTGAAGCATGCTAAAGATTTTTCATTTGTGATCAAAATATTGTTTGTAGAATATGGTCGGACGAAAGCATGCGATTGGAATTTAAGTGTGTTCTGTCCAATCACAAAAAACAAAAAGGGAGACCCCACAATCTGCGCCAACTACCGTGAGATAAATCTCCTTAACATCCCATAAAAGGTTCTAAAGAGCGTATTCAGTAAAAGATTAGAGCCCACCGTCATCAAACTAATTGGACCTTATCAATATGGCTTTAGGCCAGGAACCAGTATTAACAGCAACAACAGTGTCAGCATTGAAATCTAACGGAGAATAACTCTTGCCAACAGCTGCTACTTCGTATTGAGTAGGCAATTGAGAAGTAATGTATTCTCTCGACGAACAAAGACCAAACCTTTCGGCTCAGAGAGTATTCGATACAGTACCCGTCGTGGGAAGCAGAGAGAGAGAGGAAGACGTCTACGCCGTTGGAAAGACCAGGTGGAAAGGATTCTACTTGGTATCTCTTTGCTACACTTGAAATCTCCAATTGGCACCAAAGCAGCGTCTACCCGAATAAAGAAAAAAAAAATATTTGTGGAGAAGTACAATAAAATGCCAGCTAAGTTCACAAAATTGCGATTATGTCATACTTTGTGACAAATAAAAACTCAATAATCCCTATTTGGATACCCTGTACACGTGAATAATGTCAATGTACTTTAAACATATGTAAACAAGATACAAAACGCATCACAATTACGGCAAATAATCATAAAAGTAAAAGCATATCTATACATATATGTGACCTGGTCTACGGAAAGGGGGCTTAGGTGTCAAAAAATCAATTTTTTTTATTTTTTTTTCAATTTTTTTTACTTTTATTTTTTTTATTTATTTTTTTTTTTTTTTTTACACCTAAGCCCCCTTCTCGTAGACCAGATCACATATGTATCTATTAGGGTGATTCAAAAAAAAATTTTTTTTTCGATTGGTACTCGGAAAAATAGGTTCCTAGACACCTCTAAGAAAGCCTCTCTAAATAAGAGCTTTTAATTGTAACGGGAAGGTCCTCCTACTTACAGTTTTCTATTTATTCTTATTAACAGATGGAAAAATTTATATCTCGCTTCCAACTACTTGAAGAAATATCTTGTTCCTTAGGTTTTGTAGGAAATTGAATGCCCTAAAAAAAGGTCTCCTATGATTTTTTCGTAAACCCAAGCGTTTAGAAGATATTATATCTAATAGTTAAAGCTTGATTATTTTTGGGAAAATTTTTTATTTCTTATGGATTTTATAACTCAATGAAAAAAATCATTATTAATAATAAAACTGATAGATTTTTGGAGAGGCTTTCTTAGAGATGTTTAGAAACTTATTTTTCAGAGTACCAAACGAAAAAAAATTTTTTTTTTTTTGAATCACCCTAGTATGTATGTATGTCTTTACACATGTACTTATGTTCATACGTTTGTGCTCATATATATTTGTTGTTATTTCTGACTAACCATCAGTTAAAGTAGACTCAAAAGTAAACGCACGTAAATAGTTCGATTTAGAACCTTCCCTTGAATACAAACCTTTCCTCTGGAATACAAACATATTTTTGAAAATAGTTTTACATTAGTTTGCATAAAAACATAACCTTTTAACTCTTATTTAACTTAGCATAAGAGTTTCCTTCACTACAAGGTTCAGCGCTCTGTTGATACCTCACATGTTTGCAAACAACTCAAGTTCTGAAAACGCCAGACACAAGTATTTCACACGTACATATGTATGTATGTAAATATAAATACTTTCAACCTTTTGGGAAATATTAAAAAATCCCAAAAATCTAATTTCCTTAAGTCAAAAACAAAACCACAAATTATGAAGGTCGACTTAATTGCATAAAATATGGCAGAAAATACCTGACAGGTTTAATGAATAAGGGCGCGAAGGTGTCATGAGCTGTCTGAGAATTTGAGGGCGGTAACTGAAGTAATGAAAGCGTAAAATACCAGCACCCGCACCATAAGAGGAAACAGATGTTGCGCTTAGAATATTTTTGAAGTGTGAAGACAGCTGGCGTTGGGACACTTGTGGGAACCACAAGGGCGAAACAAAAATCTTTTCACAGAAATATATGTATGATGTCTATATGAAAATATCGTTGAACGAAATATGTTTAAATCAGTAGAAAATTAAAAAAATATATATGTTTAAAATGCTTGAGAAATTTTATGGAAAGAATCAATTTTATAGTAAGTTTTATTCTGAAAGACTTTCAGTTAAATAGAGTTTGATGATAACTTGCGGTAGTCATATAACTGCTTACTCTTTATTGTATTGGTTTATGCCAGTTAATGTGCTTTATGGCAGTTGTTTGTTCGATTTGCCAATTTTTCTAAGCAAGCAGATCGAATAGAGCTATATCAACTTTTCATAATTCTATATTTTCCATACTATGAGGATTCTAAAATAAAAATTAATGCATCAGTTCCGCATACTCCCAGCAAATGGTCTGTTTAAGTTGCCCAAACGCCACAACAACAATAAAATAGGTATTTAGTCGTATGCAGTTGCAGATAATTGGCTTCAATAACAGTGTGTGACTGACCATTAACGTTAATTAAATTTCACATTGCTTGATGATTTTCTAAAATTAGCTAATTATAGTGTAGGCGCTAGCTTAATGAGCCACTGGCGCTAGCTTAATGGCTGCCAGGTATCAATAGTTGCAATTTTATTTGCAAATTCAATGTCAAGTAGTGTGAAGGGCATTATCTTGTATATAATATATTAAGGTGTTACTGACTGCAGTAAAAAAAAGTTAATCAGTTAAAAATAACGAGAGAAATTTATTGCAACATGAAATACTATATCAAAGTATGGAACTAAGTAAATTTAACTCAAAATAGAAAATAATTAAAAAAGGCACAGAAAAGAGGCCGTAAATTATAGTATATGTTGTCAATTCTTTAAAGAAATGAAAGTTAGTGAAAAAATTAAAGAAGAATATAAATAGAGTAAAATAGACTCACAAATAAAGTAATATTGAATAGTGAGATATCTTTATTCAGTTATTGATTAATTTTTTTAGCTCAAACATAACGAGCGGAGGAGGACGAATCGAGCAAGGCTGCTAACAAAAAAATTGCGAAGTTGCAAAACCATTTTTTTCTTTCATTTTGCTACGTATATTTTATTTCGAACGATATATGCAAATTTTTTTATTTATAAAGACAACTATTGTTTCGTTTGCAAAAATCGATAAAAGTGTGATTAAATAGTTAGAAGAGAAAAGCATCGCGGCTTTGTATGTAAAATAAAATGCTTATGCTGAAGCTTCATTATTCTATACAAATTGTTTTACCACCATCAACAAATTTCTAGCTATGACGATAACAAGTGGCGTTGAGCTAAGTGCTGGTGTAACCGAACAATTTAAACTCTCACAATTCGCAAAGCTCAAAATTCGCGAAATATTTTCACTTGTTGTAATTTGTATTAAAGAAGGATTCAATGAGCATCATGCGAGGAAATCGAATAGTTTGCAATCCAAATTGGTATCTTATACATTTTGCTTGTGCGGGGATGGTCTTGACTGATTGTATTAACTTTTGACGTTACTCGAGTATACTTTTCAAGCAATTTTATATAGTTAACGCACACACTGACCCACATATACGACATAATAACGAAAATCATTCAAGAGTTTTATATCTACACTAATTTTATAAAGAGGAAAGATTTGTACCTATTTTTTTATGTTTGTATGTTTGTAATGAATAGGCTCAAAAAGTACTGGGCCGATTTAAAAAATTATTTCACCAATAGAATGCTGCATTCTTCCAATTTGACATAGGCTACATTTCATTTAGAAAAAGATAGGGATCCTTGGTAAAATTTGAACAATGTAACCGAAGATGTAGAAAAATGAGTCTTAAAATGTCTTTCGTCGAATGCGCTGCCGGAACTATTAGCGATAGAACAAAATAATGTACAACAATATTGAAGTACATCATAATGTCTACAAAAAGCTCCGCGGGGTATATCCAACTATTGTAGTTATGTCACTACAACAACTTTTTTCATTTTAAACATTAATGAAAATGCTAACCAAATTCAAACCATGCTATTTATGTGTTTATATTAATCCTTATCCAAATAAATTATTTTATGGTAAAGACCATTTAACTACCTATAAAATAGTTTTATTTATTATTTATTTGGACTTTCCATTCAAAAGATATTCCGAATTAAGAAATTCAAACAGTAAACAAAACGGCCATAGCGCCATGGCCGTTGTTTGCGATGCAGTCTGAAAAGCGCGCCGGGCCAGAGAATGCAAAGTATAGAGAAGGTGCAAATTGAATTCTGTATGATGTTCGATTTGGCGGCTAACAGAGCCGATAGAATCAAAGTAAGGAATTCGCCGTTGTCGCTGCTACTCGTATTTAGCAGAATTGAGCAGGTGCAGTGGCAAAAATATATGTAAAACGACTGAATTCATGCCAGAATAAATAAAGAGAAATGCTTTGAAGAAAAATATACAAAGCATTCTCTGAGTCACATAATAATTTCACGCAGGACAACGGCTGCGGGGTCAGCTATAGTCTCATAAAAGAAAGAAAACCAAGCTATAGCATAACCAGTACCTATACATTGCCTTCATTTTGCTAAGACATCTAACATATTGACACTATTTTAATTTATGGGGGGCAGAAGGAGGCAATTTTATTAGGTAGAGAAGCTAAGTAAATTTCCTTAAGGTGTCTCACTTAAGCGGTTAGGGGTGGTAAGAATTTTCAATAAATTATTATTTTTTTGCATTTTCGTTAAAAATTAACCTTAAAAATTTCTCTGAAAATTTCACGTTGATCTGATAATTAGTTTTTCAGTTATTCGACAAATAACAAAGAGAGCTCGGGCATTTCAAAGTGCTAGTGTGAAACTTTAAACGCGTTTTTCTCAAACCTATGTTTTTTGAATCGGTGACAACTGCAACTCGAAAAACGCGCAGTAGATTTTTATGAAATTTATACAGCTTTTAGAATACATAATAAACTCGGGCCTGATCGAAGGAATTTTTTTTTTCAAAAATTTCGATTTTTTAAGACCAATTAAATGTTGATTTTTTCCCAAAAATTTAGACAAAAATTTCCTAAGGCCGCCATTTTGTTAATTTTTGATTATCTATTTATAAAACTAATTTTTTTTTGTCCGATTGATTTTAGATAATTCTCTAAGGACTTATGGTTGTCACCGGCTGCTATGCCACTGACTACCCCTAACCCCTTAATGACCGGTTTATCAAAAAACTCTTTCGGTTCATTATGAAAATCTTTAGGTTCGGGCTACTGTAAATATTAACCCACTTGTACCCCCTTCGGACTCAAGAGTACATCATTATTACACATTTAATGCTGCTTGATTTATATTCTGTAAAGTGAAAGCTTGATATGGAATTTGAAATCTTTATACAAGTAAAATTTGTAAAAAAGTAAAAAGTGCTCGAATGGCCTTTCAGCAAATTTGATTGAAAATGGTTTAGTGGTTTGTGGGAAAGGATAATTCAACCTAATATAGGATGCCTTTGTGCCAAATAACGGTTTCATATCATAATTTGGAGGTTAGTTATAGCTCTTTATATATTTTCACTTAATATCACATTGTTGGCGTGGCAATGTACCAATATCGGCAAAATGCAATAAAAATTTTCTTTGAGTGCCAAAGAAGTTATGCTCAAAGATTAATCATAATACCCAATTTTCTCTCTCTTTTTAAATACAAATATATCACTCTATAACTATCCCGATTAATTTTAGTTATTGCAAACAACATTTAAGTGAATAAATTTGTAATACTCAAGATGTTGCGAGCGTAAAAAATAGGAAAAAAAATCTAAATTTCAAATTCTATTATTCAGAGCTCCTGTTTTACAGGAAGAATTCAATAATCATCTTAAGTAAAGTAGCTTTTTTATGGAGTCAAAGTAAAACTATTCATCTTTCGTGAAAACGAAAATTTGCATGCAATAATCAAGCGAAATATGTATTATCGAAGAGAACATAATAAATTCGCACAATTTTTATAAGAAACTGTTTCACATCATTCAGCAGATTTTATTCACACTTGCATAATTTTTGTAATTTCTTTTATACTAACTTTATAACTTTAATAATTTTTTTTTAATACAAGTATGATCACTTTTTTAAGACCCAAAAACCAGTGTGAAAATTGGCAATTCATTATGGAATTTTACTTAGTATCTTTTTCGTAATTTTATGATTATTTTCAAGTTTTTTATTATCACCAATCAATCATTTATTCATATTTGCCCAACTTATAGCTTCTATTGCTTCGAATAGCACAAAAATTCGTTGAGCTTTAAGGTACTATTTTAATTTTATCTTATCAACGAAAGATAATTAAAAATATATTAAAACTTATATTTGCATATATTTACCTCAAAATAAAGACGCTGTGAGTTGAAATGTGATTATTAACAAATTTTCTGCGAAACTTGCTTGCTTTCGTTTAAATTGCTTAAAATACACTTGTATTGATATAATTAGAACAATAATTCTATTTATTTTATAATCACTTGTTAAGCATATTTGCATTTATGGCGTACAACAATATTTGTATAATCATGTATGTGCAGGCAGTAACTTGCAGAATAATTTCTTTGCAATAAATCTTCGCTTATCGCTCGCAATTCAACACTTTCACAATTTAGCGCAAATTTCTGCAACAATTCATCACTTAATAAGCACATTTGCCCACAAATAAATAATTTCCATTTTACACACACTTCATTTGCGATAAACGCATACAATGGCGGCTCATTACTTGAGCTGGCCGGCCTTTGGCTTGTGACTCCACGGGTCTCGGCACCAACAAGCACAGCAATCCAAGAGGGCGAATATGCACGATAATTAACTTTTTTTCGTTGTTGTTCACTTGATTTTGATGAATTATAATGAATTTATTCGCGTACGCGTTGTAAGTAGTTTTTTCGATTTTGCCTTTTCGACTTTTTCAAATTTTTTTATTCGCTTTTGAGTTTACTCTTTTGCTGTGCAATAATAATAAATTCAACAACTGCAACACAAAATGAAGCACAACGAATTGCCGACACAAAACGAACACACCGACACTTACATGTTACAAAATGCAGCACAAAAAGGGGGAGGGTAACACGGCACTGCGTACAAAGTGCAGCGGCAGCGCAGCGACCAGCTGACGTTTATTATTTATTGTATACGCTACACTTATGTATGTATGTTTGTGTGTATGTATGCACGTCTAGGGGGTCCGATCGGTCGTTAATGTTGAGAATGTTGCGCGTTTGCCGGCAAAATATGCAACAATTGCAGAAATGCTGGACGCGGTGAGTACTGCCACTAGCTAGCCTGCTGGCAGCTGCGGCACCGACAACTGCCACGATTTCGCGACAGGTGACAGCTGTCAATATTTGCCCCTACAACGCACACTTGGGATTAACTTTGGCTCACGCACATTTGTTGCGACACAATTTTCCTCGTTTCTAATAGTATTTCTAATGATTATTTCCTTTCAAATTAAATACACCGAAAGTTGCGAGGTTCGTAGCGAGAGAATATAAGACACACGCGCACGCACTTGAATATCGTTTAAATTATAGTTGGAGAAAATATATCAAAAATTACTTTGGAGTGTTAGAAAAATTGAAAGAAATCATAAAACCGAGCGACGAGAAGCGAAGTTATTTCACACAACATCCAAACTAAACGAACAGACGACGAATACTAAACTCGCTGCTGCTGCTGCTGGCCAAATGCTACGCCAGTTACTTGCTACGACTCCAGCGGCAAAGGCAAACCTGCTGCGTTGCACTGAGAGCGCATGCATTTGCGTGGCGTCAGAGAGCGGCTTCCGGTGTGGTGTTTGCTAGTGTTGAGCGGTACGCGTTGAAATGGAACGGAGAAGAGCAGCAAAGTTGAGTGGGAGAGACCAATTCGTCTGAGTTTTATTTAAGTGGGCATGAAATGGTAATGAAACGTTAGGTTTTCTAGTAAACGCTGGGTGGTGGGGGCGTTTGCATTGTTTCTTGAGGTCGTTTGTGCAGAGCGCGTATAAGAGTTTGCGAATGTTGTGAAAGAGGAGGTGAAGTAAAATACAAAAATGCATTTGTTTGTGCTGAAGTCACAATCAGCTGTGCGGTGGCGAATTGGGGTGGTTTATGCGTGTTTAGAAAAACAAAAAAACACAACAAATAAGAAATACATAAATAAATGAAGCGGAAAGTAATAATAATAAATAGTAAATAAACCAACAGTTTAATTGTGAGTAAAATTATATTAAATTTAAATTAAAGATAGAGAATCACAATTGATGTTATGAAGATAGTTTGATAATTTTAATTACATCTTTTTATTAGTGCACGTCAAAAATGTTGTATGTACATTCGCGTGAACGTCTGTGAAATAATCCTTTCCGACTAACCGGATATCGTGAAAGTGGCGATGAGTTTTCTATCTATGCGTACGACCCGGAAACTGACAATCAAGCGGCCGAATATCGAGGCAAAAGTGAGCCGAAGCCGAAAAAACATGTCAAAGCAGGTCAAAAATCAAGGTACATTGACAGTTTTCTTTGATTATCGAGATGTGGTTCACTTCGAATTTCTTCCTACTGGCCAAAATGTCAACTTGGAATACTATTTTAATATTATGGGTCGAATATATTGCTAACTTTATAACAAAACATATTGAAACTGTTCTAGATAATGGATGTAGGAGTAAAATTAGTTACACAGCCAATCTTATAGAAAGAACTGTACAGTTTGAGCAAACTAACGCGCAATTTTAAGGTGTGAATATGGCAATTTTAAGGTGTGAGTATGACTCTTTAACTAAATAACTGGTCAATTACAAAGTTCCCGGCCAATCATAGTTTTGCAAAATTTGATTTCGTCTGTTATTCAAATTAGTTTCCCTCAAGAGCAATACATTAACTATAGCGACCCTCCAACTTTTCGATTTCGAATCGGCCTCAGTTTCGGCGATCACCTCTTCATTCGACGAAGATTTATTTCTTTTGTTGATTGCACCGAATTTTTTTTCAAGGTAGTTAATAAAAATTGTTCCATACATATCTCAAAATACAGATTCCTTAACCATCCCTGGCGATTGCTTTGTTTTGCCACGTTTTGGAGCGGGTTCATGGCGTGCAGTCCACTCGGAAGACTGTCGATTGGATTATGGAGTGAAACGAGAGAGTAGTGAAAAGAGAAGCTACACACGAACAAAGCAAGGCGGTAGTGAATGAGGGCAAGACGAAATATTTCCTGTCACTAAACAAAGCATGTTCGCATTCGCGACTTGGCTCCCATGTCACTCTTGACAGTCATAACTTCGAAGTCGTAGATATTTTCGTCCATGTTGGAACCAGCCTTAACAGCAATAACAATGACCGCCTCCAAATCAAACGCAGAATAATTCTTGCCAACTGGTTCTATTTTGGACTGAGTAGGCTATTAAGAAGTAAGGTCCTCTCTTGACGAACAAAGACAAACTTTACAAGTAACTTCACAAGTAACTCATCATTCCGTCTTACTTTATCGTGCAGAGGCATGAACGATGACAACATCTGATGAGTCGGCCGTACGAGTCTTCGAGAAAATGGTTCTGCGGAAGATTTATAGTTTGCGCATTGTACACGTCGAATACCGTAGTCGATGGAACGATGAGCTGTACGAGATTTACGGCGACATTGATATAGTTCAGCGAATCAAGAGACGGTGGCTACGTAGGTTAGGTTATGTCGTCCGAAAGGACGAAAACACTCGAGCTCTGAAACTATTCGACGCAGTACTCGCCGGAGGAAGCAGAGGTAGAGGAAGACGTCCACTCCGTTGGAAAGACCAGGGGGAGAAGGAACAGGCTACACTTGAAATCTGCAATTAGCGCAAAACAGCGAAATGGAAGAACGACTGACGGGCTTTTGTAAACTTGCTATAACCGCGAACAACAGCAAAGTTTGCTTCACTCAAAATGCTATAATTCCCCATCCCATGATCCAACAGCTGTCAATTTTAAACCCTCATCTTTTCAAGGTTTAGGCTAAGTAAAAATCGTGTGGATTTAACTCTAGTAGCGCCATCTATGTATCAGGTCGGTCTCTTTCAATTGATCCATTATCTGTGCATTTTTATTTTATTGACTAAATTCAATTGATTTCAACTTTAGTTTACAAACATTTTAATCAAGCAAAGGCTAGAGTTATGCGCAAGAAATTTGCTTCTTCAGTAAGCACATACATATGTATGCACACAAATACAAAAAAAAAAAAAAACACACAAATACAAATGTACACTTGTGTAATAAGACCATCGCCATGCTAAGTTCACCAGCCTGCGACTGAGTTTAAGGACACTTCGCATTTGGTGATTTATGCAAAAACAACAAAAAGAAAAAAATGATTTGTTTATTATGAATTCGCATTTCAATGCCTTTGTCCTCTGGTTGGCAGCGCACACAGCAGAAGCCTAACTCTGAAAATTATGGCCTACAGAAAAATGTGAATGCGCAGGAAAAAAGCACAAACAAATTTGAATGTACAAATGTGCATACTTATGTTTTGTATGTATGTATTCACATTAGTATTTGTATTTATGAGCTTTTAACGCATTCTCTAACATTTATGCGGAGAAAAGATACTTACATACATACTTATATACATACAAACATTTCAGCATTATGTGGCACAAAGGGTTTTGAACTTTAGGACATTGTGCCACTTACGTTTGCGAATGTTCACAGCAGCAATGACACTCCATTCAACCGGCAGCATCTCATTCATTCATTCGCTCATTCACGCAATCTGGCATTTTGGCATTCGCTTTATTCGCATTTGCTGAGCACTTTCTTGGCCCAGTTATTAGCGAGCCAAAATAATCACTCATTGTCTATTCAAACATACACATACATATGTATATATATGGATAATAATAATAATAAATATTGTACCCAAATATTTATAACTGTGTGTCTGTAAATTTGCTTGTAAAAATATAATTCTGATTTTGTGCGCTTTTGATACCAGCTCCATTCTTAAGCGCCTAATCTGGCGAGCACAATCAATAATCAGCAATAAAATTTCGCTGCTATTGTACTATATATATACATATGTATGTAGATATGTGTGCTTGCAAGTATCTTAAGCCATATGACTATTGAAAAGTTTATGACTCTTCAGCTGGGTCGTATGGATAAGGTTGGGGGGAAGGCGGCACTTGATAACTTTTTAATACCTTCGATGCATAAAAACAGGCGTACAAAATATCAGAAGTCGAACTTCTCATACATACATATATACATACAGGCATACATATGTATATACGTCCTCTTATATAGCAGTCTTCTGCAGAGGTAGCTAAGAGATTTGATAGCTGGCGCCACCAAAGCTGCAAAGAAGCGCGAAAAGCAGAATTTTTTTATGCACACATACACACATACTAACTTGTGTATATGTGTGCGCTACAATAATAACGAAAAATCTGGGTCATGCGAATGACTTGCTGGAATCTAAATAAATTTGCTTCACTTATACATACATATGTACTGAATCGAAATCAATAAATAAGATTTTTTCTTAAAGAAAAGCGGATTTATTTCGGTGTGATAATTCAATAAATTTCTTAATTATAATGTTTGATGATCTGTTGCTTAGGTTAGGTAAATGGGCCACGGTAAATGAGACCAAGGAACAGTTAAACACCTGCGCATTCTCATCCTACTGGGATTTGGGTGCCTTTTCTTGAAAGTTCATCAGTTTTACAATTCCGAAAGAGCTTCCACTGTGGACAGTCTTGAAAGACACTACAGTGGACTTGCAGTCTAGAATAAGAGTTAATTGAGGGCTCTTGATAGAAGACTTCCCCTCCGACCAGCGTCTTCGCATCAGGGATGCAATCGAAGTGAGAGAGGATTTCGGAATGACCCTCACTGGGACCTTTAATGTTTCAAGTTTCCCGGAGTTTGATAGCAGCTTTTGCAGCAATGCATCTGCCGGTAATGTCGAGGGTACTAGAATGGCACATTTAAGCCAATGTGTGATGGCGCTAGTCTAAAAGAGCAGAGAAGGCCGTACCGCCGTCCTAAAGCCCACTTTTTCTGTGAAATGGTTTCTTGGAAAATGAGGGTCCAAGAGTAGTTTCAATAACTCCTCGCTACTCTAAGTTCAGTCATCATTCCATTTCTAAGATAAGCAATGACAGTTGGGTTTTTTGCGAGAATGCGCCTAAGCCTAGAGGTTATGTGACACACTTTTAAGATTTCCCAGAAGTATCTCCAAGAAGCTCTATCGGCCTTCTTTATTCCAAGTCCAGTCTTATACAGTGTTCAGTCGCCGTTCAAATTGCTGTTGCTGTAAGAATCAGCGCTTGCCGGAATGGTTCCTTCGTTCTCTCCAGCGTGATAACCCTCCAGTCGTGAGTGGATTGAGGAGGTTTGCAATATCACAACATCTCCTCAATTTTCTCAAGGGGGAAGGGTTCTCGGAGTCAGATACATATGTGCTTGTGGTAAAGTGGTATAATCACTTTAGCTACCGCCTCTAGTCTAGCTTCCTTCTAAATTTCTTCCACTCTTAAGGCAGCTTCCTTGTAAAGGAATGCCACCTAATCATTTTGTGAAAACCATGGTGCCATCCGCCACTTTCGAATTTGTCTCGTGGTCTGAGATTCTAACTGACCCCCTTCATAAAGACATAGCCATCTCTCATCGCGGGTTTTGGCTTCATCTTCCTTGTACGGACCGACACCCACAGTTCAATAGAGCCAGTAAGTTTAGCTATTCGCTAAACGTTGCTACCGTTCCAGTCTACGGCTTCTTGTCGAGCAAGGCTTACTTCTCCTGTCACCTCTGTCCTTTTAAAGTTGATTTGGCAGATCGCTCGATCCTCCCTCTATTTACATTCGCCGCTGAGAAATCTTTTATCCCACTCACGTGTGTTAACAATATGTTCAGATTTCTGTCCAGCATTCTCACCACCGTAGTGCTCTAAGATCTTCGTTGTTAAGCAACGATCTGATTAGTAAATAAAAATTAATGGCTCTTTCTTCTAAAAAAAACACTCGTTGGCTTTTATTTTTTAAAGATTATCTCTTTCAAATGTTGCCGTGGCCACGTCTCTGATCGTCCATCCATTGAGTTAAATTTTCGATGACTCGGTCGAGCATTTCGACTGGTAACTGGCGAATTTTAGGAATGTAATGTTTTGCTCCAAGGCCTGAATCGAAACGGAATTGTCCGCATAGACTTCAGACTTTACATATCTATACAGGGAAAAGTCTAACGTTGTGATGCCGATCTTGGTGGCCAATTGATCGGCCCAAAACGTGAAATTATCTGCTCACCGAAGTGTTTTTCCAATAAATGCATAGATTGATGCGATTTGTGAGAAGCGGCGAGATCTTGTTGAAGCCAAATGTCGTCGACATAACGAACTTATGTTTCAGGCATCAAATAGTCGGTTATCATGAAACGATAATGGTCGACATTGGGGGTTACGTTCTCGATCTCGCTTGGGAAGGTCGGGCGGCTACAGTTCTTGTACAAGCTGTATTTTGTACGCTTTCAATTTAAGATCTTGACGTAAAATGCTTGAAGTCGTTCCATACGTCAGTCTGAGTTGCTGCGAACCAGGCCAAACGAATCTCCATGGTCTTCGTGTACACCCACAGCTATGTCTGCTATATTTTCATCAGTATGTGCTGAACCTGGTCTATTCAGTATAATATTATCCAATAATGAATGTTGGGTCCCAAGATGGAAGATGGTGTTGCAAATATTGAGCTCGGTAGGCCGGTTATGTTGACCATAAGTTGAGCGAATCGAATGAGTTTCTTTATAGAACGTGAATTTTCGTAATAAAGTTGACCGATTTGTAAATGTTGTTCAGGCGTAAGTCTTCGCATGATGAAATGTCAAACAATACTGAACAAAAATAACAAGACAACTTGACACGACCCAAGCGTGATCTGTCAATAAAAAGCTATTGGAAAAAGTACATCCACTTGGATCATCCTTTATAAGGTATATAAAATGTACGTATACATATGTATGTGTGTGTAGATTATTTAATTTTTCGGTTGACTTCAATTTCTCCAAGCAAACATTTGTCAAACATCAGCAGGTGTAAATTTTATGACCACAAAAAATGAATGCACAGTCGCATACAAACGTAAATGGAAATCTACGTTATATTGAACAGTGTATCACAAGCAAAAACAAATTGAGAAATCATTTCACATGCAACTGTCAACATTATGAAATCATAAAAATGCCTCAATCCAGAAAATCAAAGTTTCAACTCACAATGATTGCTACTAAGTTTAAATTGAGACATAAATACATACATACATATAGACTTACATATAAAAAAACAGATTCTTTGCTTACTTGTATGTATGTGCCTGTGTGCATGTTGTACGTATTGTGTGTACGTTTTCTTTTAATTAAGCAATCGGCTTTCAATCGACGATCAATAAACTCAGATTGATAGCTACCAAGTTAGAGGCGTCAGGCAATCTACACATACTGATATATATGTATATATATTTTATTTGTAGATATGTATGTATGTCGTTGAAAACATAAAAGCGCACTAATATCAGTTTGTACATAAATATATGTATGTATACGTGTATTGGTGCATCAGTTTGTATTTACATAAATGCAAGTGATTTATGCTGAAAAGGTGAAAGCGTTGCTTAAATTAAAATTTACCAATAAACTTAAAAGAGCACACAAGTGGAGCTATACGTGCATGCATACATACATACACTTGTAAATACATACACATGTACATTAATACTTACGTGCGTATGTATGCACATATGAATTCAACTGCCGTTCAATGCTTTTTCGAAAATACCCAAATGGAAATCGTATCTAAGTCGATTTGTACAGCTGCAGGCTATATTGATTCGATCTGAACAATTTCTCCAGAGATTGTGGGTCGGTCAGCTGTCCTACAAAGCAATACTCCATAGTGGTCCGATATTAGTGATGCTGCCAAATGAGTACATTCTTCGAGCGAAAAAGACGTCTGCAAAATTTCAGTTTCGATATTTCAAAACCTGACAAAATCCTCTTCTTCTCCTTAGCACTACAACCGTGTGTCGGTCTTGGCCATGAACACGAATCTTCGCCAGTTGCCTCCTTCATTTCAGATAATTCGCTATGCACTTTATCCTTCCATTGGATGCGTGGACGCCCATGCTTCCGATGGGCATATATGGGTCAAAAGAGCTTTTCCGTCGAGCATCAGCTTAAATGCGAACGGCATGACCTAACCAGCGCTTCGTGGAAGTTTTATGCGCTTTATTATATTCGTGTCATTGTAGAGCTCACACATTTCGGGACTCCATCTTCTTCGATTTTCTACGGCTGCAAAGATCTTGCGAAGAACAGTTCTTTTGAATGCTCCAAATGTATTCTCATCTCGGGTCGTCATCGTCCATGTTGTTGCGCCGATAATAGGAAGGCAGTGTAATTTTGGTTCATCCAGAGCGGGACCACCAGGCTAAGATTATTCTTGGAATTCTGGTTCCGAGATACACAAAGTCCCTAACTTTTTCAAATGTATAGCTGTCAAGAGGTACGTGGTTCCTAAGAGGCGAGGAGTCTTTGTATGTGGCTTCCAGGTACTTTGTCCTGGCCTCGTTCACCTCAAGACCAACTTCTTTCACCAACTTCTTTCACTAGGCTGCGCTGTTAGCTCTGTTGTTAAGGCCTACCTCAGTAGCGTTGTACTTTTAGATTAGACAGTGCCACTGCGATTCAAATAAACTACTCGTATCACTTTTTTTTGCATTATATTGAAAAAGGCGCATAAGAGATAATCACGCTGTCTAAAAGCTCGTTTAGTATCGAACGGTTCAGAGAGATACATCCCGATTTTAACGAAGGTTCTGCATACCAAATTTAGACATGGTAGCTTCTATCAGTACTGTCGACAGCGGTTTTGAAATCCCCAAGCAGGTAATGGGTGTTAAACTGTTTGCCAAGGGTATTCTCTAGGATTTGACATATTGCGAAAATCTGGTTTATGGTGGTTCCAATTGGTTTATTTACAATGGGCTTAAGTCTTTCACACGACACCGTCAAAAGAACCTTAGATGCAACGTGAGGAAGGCAGATCCAATCATTGGGTATACTATATATTCATCCGACCAAATCATGCTTAGCAGCTAGTACTGTGCCCAAAAAATAAGGTAACATTCTTTATTTATTCTTCCAAATTAATTTCATCCCCTTCAAAGTAATCCCCTCCCGATGCAATGTACTTATGCCAACGGATTTTCCAATCTTCGAAACACTGGTTGTAGACACTCCGAGATGGCCTTCAGTTCCGTCTTCGCTGCGGCTTGAGTCTCCTCTATCGTAAAAAAACGGTGTCCCAGGAGCGGTCTTTTCAGCTTGGTGAACAGCCAGAAGTCGCACCAAATCAGGTGAATACCAAGAATTGTCTTTCCACAATTCCGGCCTTTTTAGGCGGATAGAGTTACGCAAACGACGCATAACGTTCAAATAATATTCCTTGTTGACTGTCTGACCGGTTGGAAGGAATTCATAATGCACAACATCACGATAATCGAAGAAAACAGTCAACATGACCTTGATTTTTGAGCGACTTTGGCGCGATTATTTTGGTCTCGGCTCTCTTTTCGCTCGATTGATCGATTGTTTCGGGGTCGTAAGCATAGATCCAAGTCTTATCGCCAGTTATAATGCGTTTCATGACACTCTGGTAGTCGGAAAGCATCGTTTCACACACTTCAACGCGACGCCTTTTTTCCAACAAATTCAATGTTTTCGGTACCAGTCGAGATTTGACGCGCTTGAGACTCAACACATTCTTCAAAATGGTGTTGGCTGAGCCTTTCGATATGCCAACTTCATCAGCAAGGTCTCTAATTGTTAATCGACGGTTTTTCAACACCAAATCTTTGATTTGTTTAAGTAAACAAAATTTTTTGCAAATTCTTTGCTCAACAAATTTCGACATCGCAAAAAACGAAAAACTCACTTTTAGCAGCTCACAATCTCGGAATAAATTTAAATGAAAATAATTTCCTACTGGGCACCCCATTAGCATGAAAATTGCGACTCTGTTATACATATCTATGTTTGTGTTCATTTCTATGTCCAAAGTGTTTGTGGCAAGTAAACCTTGGACTTGATTGAATTTAATTGTGACTGCCATTGAAGCAAATACTAGAAATTTAACTTAACACATACCGTAAACAAATGCACCGCTCAGCTACCGTAAAAGAATACAAATAACCATATCTGCTTTATTATGAAATATAAAGTTTTATTATTCGTATTCGAAGTTTGTTCGAAGTTTTCATTGCAAGTGTTTGAAGTTGATTAAATAGAAACTCTTTTTGTATGGAATTATGAAAATATTTGAAAGCGTCTTTACAAGGCGGCTTAACACGAAGCCAGTATTAACGGGTCAATTGACAAGTCCGGCCTACCAAAGGAAAACACATTTTTTGGCAAAATTCGTTTTTCAATTTAACATACAGGGTAGGCCATTTAAAGTTGACCCATTTGTTTCTAAAAAAAAGAACAAAAGAAAACAATGTTTTTTGTTCATTTCAAAAATAATTTATTTTGGTCCAAGGGGATTTGTTTCAGCTAATATTTAAAAATTAGATCGCGTAAATGGGCACCTTTAGCTTTGACAGCTAAATGCACTCTTTTTTCGACATTTTCCATGACTTTGGCCAATGTTTCGGATGATATGGCGGCTGTTTCACGTCGAATGTTGGCTTTCAGTTGAGCTAAGGTCTTTGGCTTATTAGCGTATACCTTGGATTTCAAATAACCCCACAAATAAAAGTCTGGTGGCGTCAAATCTGGTGATCTCGGTGGCCAGTCAACATCACCATTTTTCGATATCAATCGCCCGGGGAAAAATGGTCGCAATAAATTGATTGTTGGTCGAGCTGTATGGCATGTAGCCCCGTCCTGTTGAAACCAGAAGTTATCCATGTCATTTTCGCGAATAATGGGTATCACAAAATCCGTTATCATGGCTCGATAACGCTCACCATTGACTGTTGTCGTGGCTCCATCATCGTCTTCGAAAAAATACGGTCCGATGATCATATTCGCGCAAACACCGCACCAAACTGTTACTTTTTGGTCGTAAAGAGGCTGTTCTTCAATTAATTGAGGATTTTCGGTGGCATAAAATCGGCAATTTTGCTTGTTTACGCCTCCATTCAACGAGAAATGTGCCTCGTCTGACATGATGAGTTTTCGCCAAAAGTCAAGTTCGTTTTCAGCCATTTCGATGGCCCATTTGCCAAAATTAAGGCGTCGCGGATAATCAGCTGGGTTTAGTTTTTGTGCCATTTGAATTTTATATGGAAACATCTTCAAATCTTTATGAATTATGCGTCGGAGAGTGGTGCGAGAGATGTCTAATTCCTGAGAGCGGCGATAACTCGATGTCGATGGAGTCTCCTCAATATTGGCTCGTACAGCTTCGATATTTTCATCAGAACGTCTTGTGCGTTGTCTGGATGCATGACTGGCATTACTGAGATTACCGGTGTTCACAAATTTTGCGTATAAAGACTTAATTGTGTTCTTAACTGGAGCACTTTTCACTTTATTTTTTTTGCGAAACGCACGTTGAGTTAACACAATTGAAAAGTTATTTTGAATATAAAGCTGAACAATTTCAGCGCGTTCTTTTGGAGTGTACTGTTCCATGGTATAAATTGTCTTCGAATGACGCTTCTAACGCGGTATGACATTAGCCGATTTGTCAGCGCTGTTAAAAGTTACAGCGTTGCCAGATGGGTCAGCTTTAAATGGCCTACCCTGTAGTTTCCTTCAACCTTCAAGGGTGATACACTGATTATAGCGACCCTTCAACGATATATTTTTCGTAGCAGTAGTTACGGCGCACACCTCTTCATTCGACGAAAATTTATTCTCAGCGATTATTTGTGGAGATCTGAGAATAAAAAATAGTTGTTGGAGGCCACATATGAAGAATACAGTGGATGCAAAAGCAATTCGAAGCCCAATTCATTGATTTTTGCCATTGTTTGCATTGACCTGTGACACGGTGCATTGTTTTAGGCGATTTCGCCCTTCAAACGGTCCAATAACGCTATGTAATAGTCGCTGTGACTAACTTACTCCGTACATATCTCTAAATACAGACGCCATAACCTTGTCAGCCAACTGTTGCGTTTTTCTTCGCTTTGGATCAGGTTCAACATCAGCAGTTCACGCGGATGGCTGTCGATTGGACGCCGCAGTAACTCGTCGTTGTTTTTGGTGAAGAGAGAGCTCGCGCGACACCCACTTTACACAGAGCTTTCTCATACCCAAATATTCGTAATGATTTGAGGTACACGTTCAGTTGATATCTTTAGAGTGCCTGTTATATCGAAAAACGTCACCTTGCGGCCATCCGCAATTATTTTGGGGGCATTTTTAATGTTCCCGTCGGTACCAACCTTTTTAGGGCGTGCATTGCCTTTATGGTCCTCGGTACTCATTTCGCTTCGTTCAAACTTAGCAGACCACTTTTCAATGGTTGTTTTCCATGGGCGAGAGTCCAAATAATGTTGACCAATTCAAACTTTGGCTTCACGAAATTCCTCTCTAACCATTTTTTACAATAACAAAAGTTGCTTCACGCAAATGATAAATATAATTCATAAACAGCCATCTCAAAATTGCTTTTGAAGGTTAGGGATAACTAAAAATCATATGGATTTAATTAGAGTAGCGCCATCTATATGTCAGACCGGGAACTTTTTAATTGACCTTTTACTCTTAGGCTTCAAAACGATTTGATTCCACCGAAACCTGCAGATTACAGTTGAGCGATTAACTTAAAACCTACAGCGAATCCCAAAGTCAGACTTACTGATCATTCTTCAATTTTGTTAGGGACTTCTGGTTTCAAAGTATACAAAGATAATAGCGACAATTACTCGGCTTTCAGTTTGCATATTGTAGATTCCTGGCTATGTTTTCCGATGTTAATATCGCGAATTTTCCTCAAAACTCTTGAAGAATCTAGAATTTGTTCATTTATTCACTAGTTATTGAGAAGACCTGTGAAGTGCTATTGAATAGCTACGGTAAGATATAGAAAACCATCATAAACTCTGATAGTCAAGTGACTCTGCTGACCTTGTCAACGACGAAGACGATTTCCAGTGTAGTCAACAACTGCAGGAAGGTTTTACGCTTACTGGCAGCTCAATTTCACTTCTCCATAATTTTCGTTCCCTATCACAGGAATATTTTCGGCAAGGAAAAAGCAGACGTGTTGGCCAAACTCGGATCCCCTTTAGACGAATCCGAGACGGAGTTGATGTGACTCCTGGGTACAGTAAAGAGAGAGATTTGTACGCATTTTCAATAAATAGCTCAGAACAGAAGGAAATCAATAACCAACTGCTTGATAAGAAGACTAGAACAAAGGACTTATTAAATGGGTTCAGGAAAAATATATACTGACATACATATACTAGGGAGCACTTTTGGTGTCCATGTGCTAAAAATGAGTATCTTTTATAACTTTATTGTTCGAAGCTGTAAACCAGAATGAAATAATAAAATTAAGGAAACTTTCGCTGTAAATGCCCAGCGCTAACCCAAATCCCATACATAAACCCCCCGAATCTATCAGGCACCAAAATGACTGTTGAAAAAAAATGATTACGGATATAAGAACTAACCAACTTAGTTGTTGTTGTTCTAACGATTATCTAGTACCCGTTAAGATGGTAAGATTCGGATAAGTTGTCATCGAGGTCATCCAACGGTAGGCCCAGGAAACGTGCTGTTTCGATGGGATCGTACCATAGGGAAACTGATATCAGATGTGTAGGGTTAGCTGGGCATGCGAAGAAGTGGTTAGTGTCATGCGCAGACTCGTTACATCATCCAGAATGAAGTTTCGCGAGGATCTCTCTCGATTCTCGCGGCAACTCGAGCTCTTCAATTGCCACAACAGCCGGTTCTACGTTACTGGACCCGAATATAATCCGGCCGAGGGCTGTACTTTCGGAGATCTAATCTCGTTTGGATCCGTAAGTTTTAGATTACCGACTTATTCATACGTAGCTATATAAATTTCCTATTTTCGTTTTTTTTTTTTTCTACGATTAAAAGTATCGAGCTTCAGTTCCTAGTTTTCTGTTATCAGATTGTACCCGTATATGAATTTCTTCGCAGCAACCTTCTGACAGACATTTTAAATTAGCCTCCTGAAAGCTTTTAGACAATGACCATCGGATTAGTTTGGTCTTCGCTTTTGAATCTTATATTTTAATCATTGAAAGGGTATTTCATATACTCGTTTAATCCTGTTGGATCAGTGTGATAGAGTAGATGGATTAGTATCCAAATACAAAGCATAAAAAGTTTTTTAAAGTTGTTGTTACAGCAATGACAAACTGATATTTTTACGAGTCGAGTTCGGCATTACCGAGCGGTGTCCGTCCGACAATTGACGTCCAATTTTCCACTTAGTACCATCCCGGTAATTCTTCTTGTGCCTTACTCACAGAGTATAAGTGAACAATGTAAACAAACCACCGACACGTAAAATTACTAACTTCAAATTTAGCATAAAATCTGCCTTAGTCCATGACCGATTACAAACGACTTAACCTTACTACTAACAAGCAGCATTTTTACCAACGCTCCACTATACTATGCGACTGTTGTCAGTTACTGACCTATACCACACCTCAGCCACTAATTATGTGGATATTTAATATGTCTGCAAAACGCATGTCCTTGACCTTACTAAGCTACACAATGAAACATAATATTTATTTATGGACTTGGCTGCTCCCATCGACAGACAGGCGACGGCCAGCGCTTAAGCGATTAGCATTTCAAATGGCAGCGATTATTTTTTTCTTCACAGAATTACAAATCACAATGTGACAATAAAATAAAGTAAGCAAATTTTTATTTTTTTTTTCTTCAATTTTGCATTTACATGTAAATCAGCTTTCGGAGCTTTGCAAGCGCTTCGCCTGATAACACTGTGGCACTGCTGCAGCAGCTTCCTTCGAAATTGCAAATTTTAGCAGACAGATTTGCATATTCAAGTACGAGAACCGTTTGATTGGACAGTGATTTTGTGATTTTCCATGTGATTGCTCTAAATGCAACACTGCGCAAGAGACAGCTATTATGACAGTGTTGACTAATAGTTTACATAGGTTTCAGAATACATGTAATCAGTTTTATGAGCAACAGAAGATCCTATGCTTTCTCCAAACTGGATAAGGAAGCGAAGTAAATGGGTCTAGTAGTGAAGGAGGATAAGACAAAATATTTCCTGTCATCAAACAAACAGTCGTCACACTCGTGAATTAGCTCCCAAATCACTGTTGCCAACAGTTTCTACTTCGGACTGAGTAGGCAATTGAGAAATCCTCTCTCGACGAACAAAGATCAAGCTCGATAAGTCACTCATTAGAAGCATGGACGCGGAAGATTTATGGACCTTTGCGCATTGGGAACGGCGAATACTGCAGTCGATGGATGAAGAGCTGTCCGAGATATACGAAGGCATTGACATAGTTCAGCGAATAAAATATAGTAGGTACGATGGCTAGGTCATGTTGTCCGAATGGATGAAAATATTTCTGCTCTGAGAGTGTTAAACGCAGTACTCGCCGGAGGAAGCAGAGAAACACCAGGTTGAGAAGGATCTAGCTACACTTGGAATTTCGAATTTGCGCCAAATGGCGAAAAGGAAAAACGACTGGCAGATTGCTGTAAAGAGAGATATGACCGCATAAACGATGAATACGCCAAAAAAGAAGAAGAAGTTCTACAGAAATCTAAAGCTGTCTTATGAGCCATGAGTTCGCTGACTGTGCCTTCGAGACTAGTGAAGACTAGACCCCTTATCTCCAGCAACAAGTTATTTTATGATTAGATTGGTTTGGGGGCCTGGCCACAGCGATATTTCAGGAAACTACAAAGCTTATGAGCTTCGCAAAACAGATACTTCAGTCTCAATAACTGCAGAAAGGAAGCTTTCTATCCGTGGGCTTCTTGTGGTTTACTGGACTCTTTGATCTCAGACCAGTTAAGGAAGCGTCAGTCAACTAACAGCAAATGTGCAGTCGCAAGGTTCTTTTGGACCAAGGTATATCGTAAGAGGTCTAAGATACTCTTCGCTTTCAGCAAGGTCCTAAGTGGACACTGTCTATTCGGCATACTTGCGGTAAGACGGAGCATAACAGTCATGCTGAGGGGTCAGTCTGTCTTCTGCCTTTACAAAGCTCTGCATATAACAGTTGTGCTGATATAATGATTGTGCGGAGCAAGCAAACTTAAAACAGAGACACAAATGCCATCGTGTCGCTATTAGGTGACGTATGATGGTTTTCGAGTCTATGATGTCGATAATTCCATTCACGCATAATGAAAAGGCTCATTGTTGGAAGGTTTGGGTCATATTCTATGGGATTAATTCTTATTTTTAGGGCCTTACTGATCATTTGAGTGGAGAAAAAAGTGGAAACCTTTACGAGCTGAGAGGAATCTACGTGTGGGAGTAAGCCAACTTCAGTTAGAAAATTCTTTCTTCTCCTTCTTCTTTATTGGCGTAGACGCCACTTATGCGGCTATAGTCGAGTTTACGTCAACGCGTCAGTCGATCTTCCTTTTCGCTCTTTGATGCCGATTGGAGATTCCAATTGTAGCCCGGTCCTTCTCTACCTGATCTTTCCATCGGAGTAGAGGTCTTTCTCTTTCTCTGCCCGGCGGGTACTGCGTCGAATACTTTTAAAGCTGGAGTGTTTTCATCCATTCGGACAACATTACCTAGCCGGGGTAGACGCTGTTCCTTAATTCGCTGAACTATGTCAATGACGTCGTATACATCGTACAGCTCATCATTCCATCGACTGCGGTATTCGCCGTTGCCAATGCGCAAAGGACGATAAATCTTCCGCAGAACCTTCCTCTCGAAAACTCGTAACGTCGACTCATCAGATGTTGTCAACGTCTATGCTTCTCAACCATATAGTAGAACGGGAATAATGAGTGACTTTTAGAATTTGGTCTTTGTCCGTCGGACCTTGTAAACACAAAACCATTCATACGAACTCGAACGTATATCTGAATTTATATTACAGCACAGTCTCTTATTCATAGAAATTTCGACTGCTGCTGCAAAGCTGCAAAATTCAATGCAGTTCATTGTGAGTGCGGCTTAAGACGCAATTTATGCAAATAACAGTACATAAATATGTGTGTAGAGAGGTGAAGCACTGCGCTGCTGTGTGGGTGTAAATAAGTTCTGAAAATAAATATCGTTTTTCGGCAAGAGCCACGCGGAGTCAATCTTCAAGTGGCTCAACTGCTTGCTGCAATTCAGTGGCGTGCAACGCCTCGAGCTGCTGCTGCTGCTGCCAATAAGCGATTGCGAGACTCTAGCCGAGCTCTTGAAACGGTGCGTTGCACCCGTTGTGGCAGCGGCAGCACAACAGCAAGAGTCAGCAGTCGGCAGTCAGCGGTGAATAGATGACAGTCGAGCCACCAGCGACCAGCAATTTGTGGCAGACGCAGTTTTGTTGCTGCGCAAAGTGTTTCTCATAAGCTCACCTACTAAAATTGCAGCAGCAACAACAACAACACAGACAATAAGTAACAAGTGGCACGTTCAACTATTGTTTGTTGTGCTAGAATTCTGCGCAAAATAACCTTTTTCCTTTGAGCAAATTGATTTTTGCTTACTTTGAATTATTTTGCGTTTGCAGCTGCTCCGTTGTAGTTGTTGTTGGCTGCTAAATTCGTGCGATAAATGCATTCACATAAATTTATTTCGCTTGCGGCACAGTGACGGGAAGCAAATCGTAAAGTGTCTACCATACACACACACTCACACGAATATATACAACTTTGTTGCCACATATCTTCGTGTGTGTGTGTGTTGCGTGCTCAAGGTACTCACATGCCCAGGAATGTTGCATATTGACGGGTGTAGGTGGCATTTGAGTTATGTGTATGAAATTTTCCTTACACGACTATTGCATTAAAGCATGTAGTTGTTGTTGCTGTTGCCGGTGCGGTGTTATGGTTTAATTCGTTAATAGGCGTGCGGGCAACAACAGCAGCCATAATGTCAGCAACGGCAGCGTATTGTTAGGAAATTACTTGATTGGTTTGTGTCAGTTTTCGGTTAAGTACATCGGTTGGCATTTATGATTTTGCATACAAAATTGTAAAAAGCGCAAAACAAAGAGTTGCCAGCTGTCTAAAAAAAATAGTAACATTTTTTATTTATATAATCGATTAGAATATTTTGAAAACAAAATATTATGTTTTTTAAAATTAATATTAACAAAGTTAATAAAATATAAAGAGTGATCCCTTTCGAGGTTCCCTACTTTTTTAAAGAAAAAACCGAGAAACTTAAAATTTTATGGGAGGTGCTTATAACATTCGAAGGAACATTCTTTTGGATTTATTTTTTGAGGATTATTACTTTCAAATGTTGGTCCCGACTACGTCTTTGATGCTTCATCCCTTGAGTCCAATTTTCGATTACTTGTTCGAGCATTTCGACTGGTAACTTGCGAATTACATGAATGTTATGTTTTCCTCCAAGGCCTGAATCCAAGCGGGATTCTCCGCATAGACCTTAGACTTTTTACCCCCCACAGGAAAAAGGCTCACAATCGACCGGCCCAAAACGTGAAATTATCTGCTCACCGAAGTATTTTCCCAATAAATCCATTGATTCATGAGATGTGTGGAAAGTGGCGCCGTCTTGTTAAAACTAAATGTCGCCGAGATCACGAGCTTCAATTTCAGACGTCAAAAAGTCGATTATCTTGGCGCGATAACGGTTGCCATTGGCGATTACGTTCTCACCAACATCATATTTAAAGAAACCAAACACATCAAACCGTTGTTTTTTCTGAATGAAATGACACTCCTCAGGTTGCTCTTCGACCCAAATTTGGTAATTTTGCTTGTTTATAGTATAACCATTGCCCACCAAATTTTGGCTTGAAGACGTCGAGTCTTCTTGGGACATTTCAAAAGCCCATAAAGCGAAGCGATGTCCCTTGGGAAGGTCGATTGGTTTCAGTTCTTGCATAGAATATGCAGTTTTCTTACTAAAGTTTACGTTGCTCCGACGTAAATCTTTCCATGTTGAAATGCCAAACGTTACTGAACAAAAATATTATGACAGCTTGACATGAATCATGCGTGATCCATCAAAAAGTAACTACACTTTTTAAATAATTTCGGTTTTAGCAAAAATATTAAAGTTATATATATGTTTGTGGCATTGTCCTTATTATAAAAAGTTAATAATCATACGAAATTGGTAATGAAATCGCCTAGCAGAGTCGGTAATTCGGGCAACCATGGATCGGTGTCGCAGCACATGGATAAACGTGGACAATGCGCTTCTCCAAAGATACCGTATAGTTCGCACCGCAGACGTTATTGCTGCTGTCGAGAAGGGTATAAAAGAATACCCATATGAGTCCATGCGCCATGTGCGCAAAATTGAAGCTTTGCCCATCTACTAGATAGTAGATTTTGCGTGAGGCTCTTAATTTGTGATCTTAAAAAATCTAACTCGTGCAAGAACTGAAGCCGAACGACCATCGAACAAGTCCTTAACCGATTCCGAGGATCTGCTATCGCCTTGCTTGTAGTCACTTATAGCAAATGGACTTCAGGGAAATTTTTAAAGAGGGGCTTCCAAACTGATAGTCTATGCAGACGGCATAGCTTTAATAATAACTGGTAAGTTCCTAACCACAATGAATAAAGTTATGATCAATATTGTAAACTTTATACGGAGATACAAGATCGCGTCATAGAAACCCCCAAAGCTCAACGGAGTAAAGTTGACTACTAACCATACCAAAAACCTGGGAGTAAATTTGGACAGCAAACCGACGTGGAAACCCAATGTGTAGGAGAGGGTGAAAAAGGTCAGTGGTGCTCTCAACACATGTAAGAAGATGCTATTGTCAACATCAACGGCTGAAATTGAAAGATCATCAATCGATTTAGCAGTGAAAATCACGCGACAAAATTAGCTGCAAGTTTGGCGCTATTCGGTGAAATCTATACAAGAACCTTCGGACATAGTTTGATAGGCAGAGGATGAGTGGATGAGATGGAATCGCACGTTTTATTTGGGAGGAGAGGATTTCAAGACATGCTAAAAGAGGGTGGAAGTCGGAGAGATACCCAATCTACCAGCGGAACTTTTAACCTATAAACAGACGGATCAAACATGGCTGATGAAGTGAGTGCCGGGATCTAGTAGAACTAAATCTCCGCCGGCTCTTCAAGCTACTAGAATACTGCAGTATCTTCCGGGTAGAAGTCTTTACGGTCAGGAAAACTACTGAAATTGCTAACAGCGCTGGTAATGACATAAAAAATATCTGTATTTACATATATAATCTCACCTCGTCTTAATATTTAAAGTGTTGTTATGCAACGAAATTTCCGAAAGCACTGACAGACCGATCAGGGTGAGATGGAATGCCTTAGGGGCACACAGGATTACCAAGATCATGTGCAAGGGAGCAGAGGGAAAATATTTAAGCTTTCTACTCACACGATATCGAATTTCTTTGCATTATGTAGTCTTATTTTCTACTCAAAAAAAGTCTGAGCAGAGTTGAAATATAGGTGATTTCCGGAACTACAACTACAACAAGTTCGTAGACTTTCTGTTCCAAAAAACTGTTATCGATATTAAAAAAATATAAAAAACCTCTAAGTGCGCAAAATTCTATGTTTGGGGGGCTTCTAAAACCGAAGAGCGCGAGTTGGTGTGGCGAAGACCTGATACAAAACTTAAGCGGGTATTGTACTCTAGAAATCAAATTTTGGGGCAGTTTTTTGAATTTTATTAAAAAAAAATTTATATATTTTTACCATCCATTTTTTTTTGGTGCTTTTTTTTATTGATATCTTAAGAATACAGAAAAAAAATTTTACAAAAAAATATTAAAAATTAAAATAATTGGAGGGGGGAGAGACAGGTGTAAAAAATAAATGGCGCATCCTGGTGACATTGATCCTGACTCTCCTGGTGGTCTGAAAAGAAAAAAATCAAAAGAAATTCTTAATCAGTAAGGATGCTGTCATAGTCCGGGAACACGAAAAAGAATTTTTTTGAAAAATGGCGACTGCCTGAAGATAAAAATATTTTTTTTGAAATTCCTGATTTTTTTTTAAATATTAAAAACAAAAATTTTGACACAATGCTGGTAGGAACGATAAAGGATTATATAAAGAAGGTTCACACAAAATTTCAAGTAAATCGGTTGTGTAGAACTTGAGATAATGCCGGTACCGAGGGGAAAAAAGTAGTTTCGAGAAAAACGCGTTTAAAGTTTAGGAGACAATTCCAGTGAACACGGACGCCATCTCACAAAATCGGCTGTATCTCCGAAAATAAGTCGAATTTTGAAAAATCCTTCCAAGGTCATATTTTTAAAAGTCTAAACTTTAAATATTGTATATGAAAAAAAATCGAATTTTTCAAAATTCTAGAGTAGAATAGCCCCTTAATAAAAAAAAAACACCAACTTGGGAAGTTGTGCGCTATCTTTTGAGGGTGTATGAAATATTGGGTAAAGTTTACTGAGTCAAACATGGACAACTTTCAAATTCGCCAGTCGTATTCTTCAGATCTGGTCCAGCGACTATTTCCGATTCTCAGATCACAAAAGATTGCTCGCTGGGAATAAATCATCGTCAAATGATGCGGTGATTGCCGAAATCGACTCATATTTTGAAGCAAAGATCAAATCGTACTACAAAAGTGGTATCGAACAGCTGGAGGGTCGCTATAAATAGTGGCTGGCGTGTGTGTACGATATCTTTCTTAACTGGAATGAGTTCCAAGACATCCAGTATGAAAAATATATTTAAGATCTGTTATTTCCTGAAACCTTCAACTTTCTAAGTCGTATGTATAGTAGACTTGAATTCTTTTTCCGACAACATTTTTTTAAGTAAAACATTTGTGTACTTTAACATTCATTCAAAAATAGTCACAGCATATTTCTTTTATTCTTGCAGCCTTCGAGTGCTGTAGCTGTGGCATAGTTTTGTATTTATAATTTTTGATTTCACTTCTGTTTTTAATCGCAATTCACGCACACACCCATTCACATTTAAGAAAGATCGCTCGCCTTGCACACTTTTATCGCAAGTGCTTGACTACTACGCATTTGTTATATTGCATTGCCAACGAAAAGCGTACATATGTATCCAAACTAGGGAGAGCCAGTTTCTAGAAGTATATGAAAGATTTCTCGATATCTTGAAAACATTTTTTGAAAACGAACATACGAAACGCTCGACATTTATGAAATTTTGATATATTTTCAGGGTAATTGCTGATACGAAGCATTTTCTAAGTAAAATTTATTGATGCGGCTTAAATTTGGACAAAAGAAGGCCTCATATTGAGAACTGCTCTTATTAACAAATTCAATTTTGAATGAGCTGCTAGCTAGAAAGGAGAAAATTTTAAAGCTTCTTAGAATAGCTGCTTACGATTCTTTGCAGAATGTTTGCATTTGCAAAGTTACTTTGGCTTGATTTGAGGAGATTATGGAAAACTCTGATTCTTTAGGATTTTAACTAAGATGCCGTGGAAATGCAAATAATGTCCCTCTCTCTGATTCTTTGTTCTCATTAAATTTTGGCTGCTAACACGACCGATATACCATAGTTAAGACCTCATTGTTTTTTTGAACAAAATTCGTTTTTTTATACCACCATAGTTTCTTTCAAAAGTGATACACTGATTACTGACTATAGCGACTCCCAACTTTCCACTTTAGTAGCACGACTTGTCTTTTGCTTCAAAATAGGCCTCATTTTCGGCGATCATCTCTTCAATCGATGATCGTTACAACCTTTTTTATGTTTGTATAAAGCTTGTTTTGGTTATGGATTCCATCATTGTTATGCTCGAAATTTTGCAGAAACTACGTCGAGAAGAGGTCGCAACAGAGATGCTGGATAATCAAGCTAAGTACTTTACATTCATCAAACGCTTCTTCACTAATTACGAAACATGAGCCCATGAATAAGACGTCAAAACTGTCCAACAGTCTAAAGAATAATCCGCCAAAATTTAAAACAGTGAAGGCCAGCCCAGCCGAGGCTCATAAAAAAGTGGTAAGCGTTGGCACGCTTGTGTTAACTTACATATTTAGAAGCCAAGTTTGAAGATGATAATAAAAATTTGTACTAAAATAGTTACCATGCAATCTGCGATGAAATTGTTCGGATCGGATCACTATAGCATATACATGTGTAATTGACATACAAACTGAACGACCGAAATCGGATCGGACTGTATAGAAAACTTTTTCATTTGACGAGATATCTTCACCAAATTTGGTGAATCATGAATAAATGTTCAAGGTTCGGTAAAGTATCCGAGGATGTTCTTTAGATCTGATTACTATAGCACATATCTGTCACACCAACTGAACGATCGGTATCAACTACTTGTAAGGAACATTTTATATTCTTTTTATAAGTATTTCTTGGCAAAAAATGGAAAACGAGTTCTTAGATGAGCGCAATCGGACGTGATCAGATGGCATGAGGAGGCTTCATTCGGTTTCAAAATTGGACGATGGGCTTTTCCTTTGTGAAATCATATATCTCGGGATAAAATCCTTAGATAAAAATAAAAAATTAAGAGAACGTGAAATTTTGATAAAATAGCAGCTCTATGCTTAGACTGAATAAAGCTTGAAAAACGGTTGAAAACTTGCCTTAAAACCCATTATATGTAGCAAGTCTTAAGTTAAGGAATTAACTGGCCTTTAATCTTTGCAAGTTGCATGAAATGTTCGGTTATTCCCAAACTTAGCCCTGCCTTGCTTATTTTTCTTGTTTTAATATTTTTAAGTACCACCTTAATGTAAGCAGACTTATTTATCTGAATGTAATATTTTTTTAAGTATATAATATTTGTAATGTGTGCTTGCATATATGTATGTACATATGTTTGTACGTACTAGTGTTACATGTGCGGTTTGTTACAAAAATATTTTTTTTCTAACATGCTTGATTTGTTGCAAACTCTTCAGATTACAGCATTTCCTTCCACTCCGAATGCAGGTCACTACGTCATGATATGCCCGACGGCGATACTTTATGCGCAGGCCAACATACAAATTTACGATGCATACCTACATACATACATTGTAATAATTAGAAAAGCGAACAAGCAGAAAAAAATACTAGAGAGCGATATAAATATTCAGAAAATAGAAGGCCACAACAGATTTAGAATTGCATAAATCGACACTTGTGGTGGTATTTGAGCAAAAAATAGTAAGATTTTGTTCATGATTTCAAAATTTTTTATTTATTCTTCAAAATTTACTTATGTCGCTCCCCTCAAAATTGCTCCAATACACTTGTGCCAATGTTTTTTCCAAGCCTCGAAACAGTTGTTAAAGTCAATTTCCGGAAGAGCCCTCAATGCGCCTAGCGATGCACGTTTAATGGCTATTCAATTGACTCAAAACGGTTTCCCCTGAGCAGTTGTTCTCTGAATTCTCTGAATAGCCAGCAGTCACTCGAAGCTAAATCGAACGAATATGATGGCTGCGGCACGTTATTGGTTGAAAATTTGTCGAAGAACTCGAGAAGAATCAATGCAGTATGCGACGGTGCATAATCGTGGTGCAAAGACCAAGAGTTGTCGGCCCATATTTCCGGCATCTTTTTACAAATAGCCTCGAGCAAACGACGCATAGCATTCATATAATATTCCTTGTTGACCCATAACATACAAACAGTATTCCTTGTTGACTGTTTGGCCGATCGGAAGGACATCAGAGTGCATCTCATCGCAATAATCGAAGGAAACTGTCAACTTAACCTTGATTTTTGACCTGCTTTGACGCGGTTTTTTGGGCCTCAGCTCACCTGTGCCACGATATTCGGCTGATTAATCGACTGTTTCCGGGTCATAAGCATAAATCGAAAATATTTGCTCGGTACAAACAATTATCAAAGATGGCTTTTTCCAACATCTGAACTTTTAGGGAAACAAACTTTAAGCGCCTACATTGGTTTACAGGTTTCAAAAAAATCGATTTTTTATTCTCTTATTAAATTTTACAATACCTTTAGAATATTGTCTTAAATTTTGAAGCGGATTCGAATAATAGTTTCGGAGATACAGCCTTGAGTACTTGTGCTCTCGTGGCTAGCTCGGCTAAGTGCGGCGTCTTTGAACGCGTTTTTCTCGAAACTGTTTGAAGGCGGTTGGCAAGATTTCTCGAAAACTACTCAACAGATCTTCATGAAATTGTATACAGTCTTTGAAATACAATTCTTGAAGACTTGGATGACGGATTTTTTTCGATTACAACTATTTGGAAAAAAAAGTCTCGAAACTTTTACGGAAATTTAAATTTTTTTGTAGAAATTTCTGCCAAAAATCCAATTTTAAGTCTTTTTTTCCTTCGTCCAAGTTCTATGTTAAGGATTTAACTAAAATACATATTTTTTCATTTCAGTTGATCCTGTAAGGAGTTAACCTGCCAACGCGGAGGCATCTTTTTTCCAAGGGATCACCCGAAATGGCGTCGCAATGGTCGAGTTTAAAATATTTTTTTTTCAAAAATTTCAGAATTTCTTTTTTAATAGTCTGTGTTTGTAACAATAAAAAATTCTAATAAAATATTTAAATTTTATATGAGAAAAAAATTATTGAAAAAAGGTAATTTTTTATACGAGGAAAACCTATAAAAAAGTCTTACCATTTTTTGCCCACAGTGGTATAAGGCAGCAGTGTGACGCTATTGTTGTTTCTATAATTTATATAAAAGTATATATATTTATAAATATATATGTGTGTATGTATGTATGTATGTATGTATGTTTATGGTACATTTAAAAATTATTTTTGTGGCGCATGCGCAAATCACTGAACTGCACAACGCCGATTTGCTTAAGACTTTTGCACTAATAAGCATTTGTTTGGCAAGTAATTTAATTTTGGCACACATACATACATACCTACATATGCGTGTAAGTATTTGCAATTAATTTATCTGGCTTACAATCCGTTTACCGACGATTGACACAAGAACCTGGCGGTTTTCAGGCCAAACGCCCATTCCAACTCCATTCAACTGTATGATTCCGCAGCATTGCTGAGTTTCTTCAGCTGCCAGAGCAACTTTGCTGCAGGCATTCGCAAAAATACATACACATATATATACAAAAATATAAATATATACATGCATAGAAATCTATATATGCATGCATGTGTGTGTGCGTGTGCATTCCTCTATTTGGTTTGAATTCATTTGTTTTTTTATAATATTTTCCAGCGAACTGCACATTGAATAGATGAATATATTTGCAGACAAAGCCGCAAACACATTCGCAGCCGTACTTAAATAGACATACATACACTCATAAACATTTATTGCTGCACAACGTACGTGTATAATGCGTCAATCTCTGGTGTGTAGCCACAAAATCATGATTAAATTACAAACCAAACGAATTTGTCCAATGGCGTAGTAAAATTTCTCAAGCCTAGTCTATCAGCTAAGCTCAATGGCGCTCGGTAGCTCGCCAACCACTCACAGCCACACTGCCACGCAGCCTCGAAGACAGACAGAGAGTTGGTGGTGCGCTAGTCAGCCGGCTGGCCGAAGCAGCAGCTCTGTGCGGTGAGTAAGTTAGCAAGTCACTTTGAATCGCTGACAGCAAATCGAAAAACCACAAAAACATATCGAGACACTTCCTCAATCAGTGGTTTAGTGTCTGCATGTTTATTTAGCGCTTTGCTGTTGTTGTTGTTCCTTAGTATGATGTTTGTGACTTCTGGTGCAGTTGCTGTCTGTTTGTCTGTGAATAAGAGTTTTCTTCGGCTACCGTTTTCTTTTGTTGTGTGTGCCACATTGTGTAAGTATGATGAAATTGATTTTTGTAGCCATCGATTGTGGTTAAATTTTACAGTTATACAATTTTCTAACAAACTGAGGTTATGACTAATTTTTGGTGTCGTCGGAAGCAACAGCTGCAAGCTTCGTACGAAAAATGCAAGCTGAATAAATTGGGAGTTCTCATTCGAGGCTGTTTTGATCTTTTCATTGGGTGTGTGTTTTTACGTGGCGGCATCCAAAACCAGCGCACAACACTGGTGAGTGATGATTCGCCTTCTCACTTTAGTGCGCCTTCAAATGAATTTTTTGATTACCCAGAGGATACTTGGTCTTAGATCGTTGGTGGTGAGCTGCTGGAGCCATATGTAAAAGGATCGTTTCTGTACTTGGAACCAGCATTAACATCAACAACACCGTCAGCATCGAAATACAACGCAGAATAACTCATGACAACAGAAGCTACTTTGGGGTCGATAGATAATTGAGTAGGCGAACAAAAATTACGCTCCATTAGAGTCTTATTATAAAGGGTGATTTTTTAAGAGCTTGATAACTTTTTAAAAAAAAAAAACGCATAAAATTTGCAAAATCTCATCGGTTCTTTATTTGAAACGTTAGATTGGTTCATGACATTTACTTTTTGAAGATAATTTCATTTAAATGTTGACCGCGGCTGCGTCTTAGGTGGTCCATTCGGAAAGTCCAATTTTGGGCAACTTTTTCGAGCATTTCGGCCGGAATAGCCCGAATTTCTTCGGAAATGTTGTCTTCCAAAGCTGGAATAGTTGCTGGCTTATTTCTGTAGACTTTAGACTTGACGTAGCCCCACAAAAAATAGTCTAAAGGCGTTAAATCGCATGATCTTGGTGGCCAACTTACGGGTCCATTTCTTGAGATGAATTGTTGTCCGAAGTTTTCCCTCAAAATGGCCATAGAATCGCGAGCTGTGTGGCATGTAGCGCCATCTTGTTGAAACCACATGTCAACCAAGTTCAGTTCTTCCATTTTTGGCAACAAAAAGTTTGTTAGCATCGAACGATAGCGATCGCCATTCACCGTAACGTTGCGTCCAACAGCATCTTTGAAAAAATACGGTCCAATGATTCCACCAGCGTACAAACCACACCAAACAGTGCATTTTTCGGGATGCATGGGCAGTTCTTGAACGGCTTCTGGTTGCTCTTCACCCCAAATGCGGCAATTTTGCTTATTTACGTAGCCATTCAACCAGAAATGAGCCTCATCGCTCATCGGACACGGACGCGAAACACATTTCGAACCGAACACTGATTTTGGTAATAAAATTCAATGATTTGCAAGCGTTGCTCGTTAGTAAGTCTATTCATGATGAAATGTCAAAGCATACTGAGCATCTTTCTCTTTGACACCATGTCTGACATCCCACGTGATCTGTCAAATACTACTGCATGAAAATCCTAACCTCAAAAAAATCACCCTATACCTGTCCTATTATACCGCGCAGAAATATGGACGATGAAGAACCGAGATCAGAAAGCAATTAGATTCAGGAAAACTTTCTTCGCAAGGTCTTTTGAGCTTCTCAATATCTTTGGAGCCACCGGTGTGAGCATTGAATATTGAAGTCGATGAAACCACACACTGTATGAGCTTTACGGCGACATGAATATATTAAAGCGCTTGCAAATACAACGTACGCGCTGGTAGGCGATGCTCCAGCGAAAAACTCCTTCGGTTCGAGACCGATGGCTGGACAATGGAAGCAAGGGCGCCCACGCATTCAAAGGAAAGACCAAGTTCATAAGGAACCACGTGCAAAGAATAGAGGCAACTGCCGTAGTTTTGTATGCTCGGCCCACACCGACCAAGAGCCAAAGAATAAGGATAATATCTATTATTCTGCCAAAATGCTGTTATAAGATTCTCTTCCTACTTTTATAATCGTTTATAAATGTTTATGTACTTGCTTTTGTAGGCTGAAATATTCGTAAAAAATCATCCCATATCTTTTATAATCATTTATGCCTTGCAATGTTGGACATTTCCTTCGGAAGAGCTTCCGATAACAAAAAACCGTTTAATTTTCCTTTTGTGTATAGATTAACTATTCCCATCAAAATATTGGTTATCAAAAAAGTCTTGCGGTATTTTTATTGAGTCAATTCGTGTGGCACCCATACATCGAGTTTCTTAGTGACTTCAAGCTTCTTCAAATGGTTTATAACGGTTTGATGACTACTATGCCGGGCTCTTTCCACCAATTCAGCGATTTTATCGCAATTTTCGACGACAGGCCTTTCGGAGCGTGGCGCATCTTCGACCACCTCTACACCAGAACGAAAACGTTGAAACCATCGTTGTGCGGTAGAAATGGAAACTGTATCGGGTCCATAAACTGCATAAATTTTATTGGCGGCTTGAGATGCATTTTTGCCTTTATCGTAGTAGTACTGTAAAATATGCCGTATTTTCTCTTTATTTTGCTCCATGTTTGCGACGCTATAACTCACGAACGACTTAAAAGATCAGAGCAGAAATTATTTCTACTTGAAAAGCTGCGGGGCTATCCTCTTATACATCAGCAGGCAACTTCAAAGTTAACATCTACGTGGACCGCTTCTCATGGATTATGTAACAATGGCAATGCTGAGGAGCTGGCAAGGAAAAATACCTTAGTCCCGCTATCAGCATAATTGGAACGTATTGGGGCTGCGTTTTACAACTGGAAGGCTAGGCTTCGGGGAGGCTTGGACAGCGCTGCGCTACTCTCGCTTCATGCGCTGTCGCCTGGTCCTTTTGGCCCAAGATCGATTGCAAGGAATGCAGTGAGCTCTCTGTCCTCAGTAAGGCAGGCTAGCCTCTCCCTACTTACAGAGGTTCAAACAGGTCATTGTCGTATCGGTGTCCACGCTCTAAGGTTGAGAAGCTTGCTGAATATCAGTTGTAGAGCTATTTCGTAGAAGACGTTGTGAAAACATTTCAACACTTCCTTTTTTGTTTTCCCGCGTTTGCGAGAACAAGGCTTAAACTCTTGCGAGCTAACTCTTTCAGATATCCCACCAAGCAGTGGGAATAGAAATTAAGCGCCTAAGCAAATTTGTATTGGCCAAACGGCGCTTCGCTGACTTATAATGTCGGTGAGAAAAATTATATTTTAAGGCTTCACAAAGAAGTACTATACGAGCCCAAGTGTGATTAGCCATCGAACTTAACTTACACCTGGTCTAGTGATGATAATGGAACGCTGTTGTACCAAATTACAAAGCTGAGGAAGCAAAACTGAGAAGACCATATCTAAACTGAATAATACTTCCATCTTCATCAGCCGAACTTAACATATAAGCATCCCCTTTGGTATACACATCCTTTCAGCCTATGCGAGTATTGATTATCCCGAGGCACGTTTACGCATTAAATTTCAGCATTTTATTTCAGTTAACTTATGACCTTTCGCTGGCGATACACCACACTGCGCCACAGTGTCTTTACCTGACACAATAACATTCGCAGTGTCGCCAACCTGACTGCCCTCAATTCCCAAACTGCCGACGACACACTGTCTGCGCGAAGTCATAAAGAAACGTTTGCGTTTCGTGCTTGTGTGAGGCGAGTATGTAACGAGCAAGTTGTATCCTTGCAACACATGACGCAACATATACATATACATTTGTATATCATATATATATTTATTACACTGAGGCACGCGTAAATTAGCTGAGATTTATGGTAACCTCGAAAGAAGAAAAGTTTTGATAGTTTTTCGTGGAAACTCGAAAGCGAAAGTAAAAATTTGTGAGACTGGCAGGCGGCAAAACGGTTCGTTTAGTAATAAAATAGTTGAAATAAATACTGTTATGGGTTTGAAAGTGTTCTGCACATGGTTTGGCTACATTCCCTCGAGCTTGGCCACGTCTGAGCTCACAACTTAATGATGGCTCGTGCTTTGCATATTCCCTTTTGGACACGTAACGTCGTTTTTGGTACTCACAAACTTTCAGGCACGGAACTTCAGTCCTCTTTCGGCACTTTACTCCCCTTTCGGCGCTTTGCTGCCTTTACACTACTTCACCTTCCATTCTTTGCTCCTCCAGCCATTGTAATTCCTTGCCATTTAATAAAGACTCCGTTTCGCTCAGGCATCTAATGCTTCACCTTCGCAGCCTTTGTTTGCTTTTGAAGAAGTTGTGAAGAAGAATTTCGCAAACAGTAGCCAACGCCGGGAGCAGCAACCTTTGCAGCAACACAGACAAAAGTCCTAACGGCAGCAAAGGCGAGTGAACTTTGAAAGCGTTGCTCTTTCTTTGTTTGTTCGCGGCGCAGCTGAAGTGGAAGAAAGGACAAGAAGCGGCAACAAAAGTGAGTGCAGTCAGTTGTCTCAAATAAGAATGCTGACTGTTGCAGCAAACACTCCACAGTTGCTGATGGATGTAGCTGTTCGGAGCGGGTTTCACGCTCAATGCAGTTGTTAGGCATATGAACGGCTTGTCAATCAATATGATTGAAAGTTATTATGCATTTAGCATTATGTTTGAGAAAAGCTGGTTGGTTCGTTGAGATGGCTTGCCGACAGTAAGGAAATCAGAATTTAAATAACAAAAAGAAAAGTTGAAAGTGTGCTGAAAGCACTAATGTATGAATATCGATCCGTAGAAGAGCTTTTATTGGTACGCTTCCGTTGCTGTCAAAGCGTTGAACATAAATTCTGTTTCATTGTTCAAGTCCTGACGCGATCTTACGACTTTTCCCCAATGCTTAAGGTTATTGCTATATCCAACTACTCGTATCTTGAGGTCAATCAAGAAAATGTTAACCTATTCTGCTGAAGATTTTAAAAGAAGGTAGATTGGAACATATGGATTATAATTTTCAACGCTAAAGAAATATAACTCTTATTTTATTATTAGATCGGGTACAGTCGGTATTAAGCAATCTGTTCAACTTGTACAATTTCTTCGACTTTTTTGAACCAATCCGCAAAGTCCATTCACATTAAGACTTTATCCATTTCGATAATATCAAATGGAGGTGTGTATGACATTAAAACAAATAAAAAAAAGGTTAACTTCGGTTGCAAGGGGTCACAAGTCACAAATATAAAATATCTCTTACACGAACTTGATTTTTATCGATCGGTTTGCGAAGCAGCTAAGTACTCTAGTGGTCCGATCTGAACAATATGTTCGGAGATAGCTTCATTTACTTGGATCCGTGCCAAATTTCATGAACATATCTTGTCAAAGTGAAAAGTATTCCATACTTGGCAGTTACGAATAGACGGATCAGACAGATGAACTTGGCTAAATCGACTCAGCTAATCCGATACCGATGGTTTCGAAAATGAGTTTATGGTACTGAAGAGAAATGAACGAGTGCAGAACTTCGAATCGATATCTCAAAAACTGAGGGAATAACTTGCTTTTGTACGGACCTACAGACAGTTCGACAGACAGACATGACTAAATCGAACAAACTCGTCACGCTGATCATTTATGTATATATTTTATCGGATCTACGATGCTTCATTCTGGATAAAAGAAACTTCGTGGCAGACTTAATTTACCCTCTTTACAATATTCCAGTCGCTTATCGGGAGTTTAGTCCTTTACGTTGAACCCTTCAGCCAGTATTCGGAAATAGAACCCACTAGCACTGTGTACTAATGTTATGCAAAAGCATCGCATATCTTGGAGTGAAACGCAGACGAGGAAGCTATAAACTTGTCATAACACTGCGCTCCGGCCTACGGCAGGATGTTTCCCATCATTGAACACCTGCATACTGAGGCCGGTATGCTCCCAGTTAAGGAGCATAATACACTCCTCTTCAGCGTGCAATGAGTCCCCGCATGGCACTGGCCACAACCACCACTGCTAACCCTACTCAACTAACACACTTCTTCCTTTGTTCCGATCGCGTCGAAGGGCACGTTTCCTGGGCCTACCGTTGGCTGGCGTCGACAAATCTTATCTAATCCTTACCATCCTAACGGGAATTAGGTACCCGTTACAACACAACAACAACTGCATATATATCTGATTTCTGAATGACAATAGGTGTCTTAGAAAAATCATACAACTCCTTTGTCATGGCTCACCAAAAAGTTCATTTACTTCATTCTTGTACTCTTTTTCTAAAACCACACCAGACCGCTCTATTCCTCTCTATTTGAGCGAAAAGCCTCTTTCATTTAATAAAAGAGTCCGATTTTCTATAAGATTAGATTAAAGACGTCACTTTACAGATATTTTTCTTATCCAGATGCATTTGGCCCCGAAATCTCGTTCCTTGGATTTACTCCGGAACCGTCACTATTCATTTTTACCCATTTCGATAAAAATCTGTCTAATTGTAGAGAGAGAAAAACTAGACAAAATAAAAAATATATTGGTCGATTATAAAACTAGCCTCAACTGAAGATGGTCCAATGAACATCTTCTAAAATCTCGAACTAACGTGACCAGTACGAAGCTAGACTCAACTTTAGATACTCCAACGTAATTCTGCAATCGGAGTACATAAAGTATTTTACTACTACTTGCATAATGTTGTTGTTGTAACGGATCCCTAATCCCTGTTAGAATTGTAAAGATTGGACAAGTTGTCATCTCATCCAACACTGGGTCCAGGACGGGAGTGCTTTCAACGGGGTCGGACTAAAGAAAGAAGAGTGTCAGATGAGTAGGGTTAGCAGGGCATGCAAAGAGGTGGTCAATGTCATGTGAAGACTTATTGCACGCTGGACATATATTTGAAATGTCAGCGTCTATTCTGGATAAGTAGAAGTTTAACCTGCTACAGTATCCAGAACGAAGCTGCACAAGGGTCATTCTCGTTTCTCGCATCAACTCGAGCTTTTCGTCTGCAATGGGTGGTTTGACTCCAAGTACGCCATTCCCTAAGAGGGAGTCGGTGAAGGTGTTAATGGCTGCACTGCGAATGGCAGTCGCTGCTTTCGGAAAATAGTTGCGTCCGAAGGCTGGTCGTCGTATTATTTGATGTCCCCGACGTAGTTGAAGGAACTCTAGGTGCTTTTAGGTGGCGGTTCCGCTCCAAGCAGGTGACTGCAGGGATTATTTCTGCGAAAGCACTTCAGCAGGAACTGCGTGGAAAGGAATTCATTATGCTCCTTAACTGGGAGCATACGGGCCACACTATGCAGGTGTTCGATGGGAGGCACAAGAGGCTTTCTGTCCTAGTTCGGAGTGCAGTGTTCTGACAAGTTTAAAAACCTCTACTTATGTAATCGTTCCGATCACTGCTTTTTCATTAGTCCGACAAATGATTTTTTAGGATCGTTCGTCTTCTCCGTTTTCTCCGAAAAGACACTAATAATATTAAACTGTCTCTCGTCCGCAACAAGCTTGATAACTTAAAGTAGAATAGATGCTTTGCTCGGTTGAAACTTTTGATGACTCTGAAAAAGAGGTAAGAATAATGAAATGTCCAAATAGGACTGGAAAAAAAGTTCTTCTTCTTCTTCTTTACTGGCGTAGGCACCGCTTACGCGATTATAGCCGAGTCAACAACAGCGCGCCAGTCGTTTCTTCTCTTCGCTACTTGGCGCCAATTGCCAAGGTCCTTCTCCACTTGGTCCTTCCAACGGAGTGGAGGTCTTCCTCTTCCTCTGCTTCCCGCGGCGGGTACTGCGTCGAATACTTTCAGAGCTGGAGTGTTTTCATCCATCCGGACAACATGACCTAGCCAGCGTAGCCGCTGTCTTTTAATTCGCTGAACTATGTCAATGTCGTCGTATATCTCGTACAGCTCATCGTTCCATCGAATGCGATATTCGCCGTGGCCAACGCGCAAAGGTCCATAAGTCTTTCGCAGAACTTTTCTCTCGAAAACTCTTAAGGTCGACTCATCGGTTGTTGTCATCGTCCAAGCCTCTGCACCGTACAGCAGGACGGGAATTATGAGCGACTTATAGAGTTTGGCTTTTGTTCGTCGAGAGAGGACTTTACTTTTCAATTGCCTACTCAGTCCAAAGTAGCACCTGTTGGCAAGAGTAATCCTGCGTTGGATTTCCAGGCTGACATTGTTGGTGGTGTTTACGCTGGTTCCAAGGTAGACGAAATTATCTACAACTTCAAAGTTATGACTGTCAACAGTGACGTGGGAGCCAAGTCGCGAGTGCGACGACTGTTTGTTTGATGACAGGAGATATTTGGTCTTGCCCTCGTTCACTGCCAGACCCATTTCATTTGCTTCCTTATCCAGTCTGGAGAAAGCAGAACTAACGGCGCGGGTGTTGAGGCCGATGATATCAATATCATCGGCATACGCCAGCAGTTGTACACTCTTATAGAAGATGGTACCTTCTCTGTTGAGTTCTGCAGCTCGAACTATTTTCTCCAGAAGCAGGTTGAAAAAGTCGCACGATAGGGAGTCGCCTTGTCTGAAACCTCGTTTGGTATCGAACGGCTCGGAGAGGTCCTTCCCGATTCTGACGGAGCTTTGTGTGTTGCTCAGCGTCAGTTTACACAGCCGTATTAGTTTTGCGGGGATACCAAATTCAGACATCGCGGCATAGAGGCAGCTCCTTTTCGTGCTGTCGAAAGCAGCTTTGAAATCGACGAAGAGGTGGTGTGTGTCGATTCTTCTTTCACGGGTCTTTTCCAAGATTTGGCGCATGGTGAATATCTGGTCGGTGGTTGATTTACCAGGTCTAAAGCCACACTGATAAGGCCCAATCAGTTTGTTGACGGTGGGCTTTAATCTTTCACACAATACGCTCGACAGAACCTTATATGCGATGTTAAGGAGGCTAATCCCACGGTAGTTGGCGCAGATTGTGGGGTCTCCTTTTTTATGGATTGGGCATAGCACACTTAAATTCCAATCGTTGGGCATGCTTTCGTCCGACCATATTTTACAAAGAAGCTGATGCATGCTCCTTACCAGTTCTTCGCCGCCGTGTTTGAATAGCTCGGCCGGCAATCCGACGGCCCCTGCCGCTTTGTTGTTCTTCAGGCGGGCAATTGCTATTCGAACTTCTTCATGGTCGGGCAATGGAACGTCTGCTCCATCGTTATCGATTGGGGAATCGGGTTCGCCTTCTCCTGGCGTTGTACGTTCACTGCAATTCAGCAGGCTGGAGAAGTGTTCCCTCCATAATTTAAGTATGCTTTGGGCATCGGTGACTAGATCACCTTTGGGGGTTCTACAAGAGTATGCTCCGGTCTTGAAACCTTCTGTAAGCCGCCGCATCTTTTCGTAGAATTTTCGAGCATTACCCCTGTTGGCCAGCTTATCAAGCTCTTCATACTCACGCATTTCGGCCTCTTTCTTTTTCTGTCTACAAATGCGTCTTGCTTCCCTCTTCAACTCTCGGTATCTATCCCATCCCGCACGTGTTGTGGTCGATCGTAACGTTGCGAGGTAGGCAGCCTGTTTTCTCTCCGCTGCGACACGGCACTCCTCGTCGTACCAGCTGTTCTTTTGCACTTTCCGAAAACCAATGGTTTCGGTTGCAGCTGTACGTAAGGAGTTTGAGATGCTGTCCCACACTTCCCTTATACCGAGTTGTTGACGAGTGCTCTCAGAGAGCAGGAGTGCAAGCCGAGTAGAAAACCGTTCGGCTGTCCGTTGTGATTGCAGCTTCTCGACGTCGAACCTTCCTTGTGTTTGTTGGCGTGCGTTTTTTGCTGCACAGAGGCGGGTGCGAATTTTGGCTGCAACAATATAGTGATCCGAGTCGATGTTAGGACCTCGGAGCGCACGCACATCTAAAACACTGGAGACGTGTCTTCCGTCTATCACAACATGATCGATCTGGTTGGTGGTTTTTCGATCCGGAGACAGCCAGGTAGCTTGATGTATCTTCTTATGCTGGAATCTAGTACTACAGATAACCATATTTCGGGCCCCGGCGAAGTCGATCAGCCTCAACCCATTTGGGGATGTTTCCTCGTGGAGGCTGAATTTACCGACCGTAGTGCCAAAGATACCTTCTTTGCCCACCCTGGCGTTGAAGTCGCCAAGCACGATTTTGACATCGTGGCGGGGGCATCTCTCATAAGTGCGCTCCAAGCACTCATAAAAGGCATCTTTGGTCACATCGTCCTTCTCAAATCAGCGATATGTTGAAGAACCTCGCTTTGATGCGGATTGTGGCTAGACGTTCATTCATAGGAGTGAATGAAAGTACTCGGCGACGGAGTCTCTCTCCCACCACGAATCCAACACCAAACTTGCGCTCCTTTATATGGCCACTGTAGTAGATGTCACAAGGACCTACTCGTCTCTGTCCTTGTCCCGTCCATAGTATTTCTTGGACGGCGGTGATGTCAGCCTTTATTTTCACGAAGACATCAACCAGCTGGGCAGCGGCACCTTCCCAATTAAGGGACCGGACATTCCAGGTGCATGCCCTCAATTCGTAGTCCTTATTTCGCTTGCCATGGTCGTCATCAAAAGGGGGGTCTCTCATCCGAGGCTGATTGTTGGTTTTCATTGGTGCGGTTTTTTACGTGGCGGGTCCCAAACCCAGCGCACAATCCTAAGTAGGGGATTTTTCGCCTTCTCACTTTAGCTCGCCTTCAAACGGATGTTCTTAGGCTACCCAGAGGATACTTGGTCAGAGACCGGAAGTCGTGAGCTGCTTGAGTCATATGTAAAAGAATCGTTTCTGGCCACTCCCAAGTGAATGGCGATCAGAGAACTTTCCTCACTTGCGTGAACTTCTACACATGACTCCATCCTTACTTGCTTACTATTAATCAGAGTTTACGGAATCTGCAATCCTCTGTTTTGTAATTTCGGTACTTTGGCTTCTAATTTTGGTAATATAAGCAAAATATCATTATCTAGATTTTTGGTCTCCATGCACTCTTTTCCATTAGAAAATATTTTTGCAAATTAAGAAAGAATAATATTTAAAATTGTTATTTTCCATTCACCGCTTCCTTTCACCAGTAATATTGCGCTCGAGCAAGAAGCCCTTTTGTCTTCGGTATCACTTTCAACTTTATGCCAATAAAAACACAGTTGCAACTGTCAACAAAGTTTGTCAGTTGTTGTACTCCCTTCCCCCCGTCTACCTTTGTACCCACACCCCACAAAGCATTCATAACCTCAACAATCACCAACAATGCACCGACATCCTTCCATAACTGCCACTTACAGCATATGCAAGGCATCCCTGAACGTACTCTCTACGTCACTCTCTATCAACCTCGTCCACACTTTTGCTCTGTGAAATGTACCGCTATTGTCTTCCCTGCCACTTTGCGTTACGCTCTGCTTACAGCTGTGGCATTCATTTTCCAATTTAAAGAGTGTCTATACATATGTATGTGTGTAGGTGTGGCAGCAAGGCCATCACCCGCGCAGATAGCAACACCTTCAACTCCACAGTCACCGCCTCATGTTCGTTGATTTCTCTGTCTGTCACTTGAAAATTTCTGCGTCTGGAAAGTTTTTCATTCTGACAGCGCACTTCTCATGTGAAAGCAAGAGGAGGAATGAAAATTTTTCTGTATGGGAAACATGACATTTTTGATAAAACAGTCTCGTGCTCGGGTATGTAAATGGTTTTTAAATGTTTCCTGCGGATGTCCTTGAAATTTCTATGCAAAACATATGAACAGTGTTGTCGGTGGTTGGTAATTGATGAGGAAATCCGTTGAGAATTTTAAATTTATGCTGCCGGAATGCTGATGACCAGGACAGTGTGTGTAGAAGGCTTCGAAGATTTAAAAGTTAAAGACTTTAGTAAAATTATTTAAGTTGAAAACGTGAGCAAATTGGTTAAATTGGACTTAAGCGTATGCTTCACTTCTACTTGAATGCGTATATGGTGTATTATGGGACTTAAACAAGTTGGACCCGTGGATATACTCGAAAACTGCTCTCAGGCTCAGAGAAGCTGGGTACTAAGAAGACCTGGCGCGCTGGAATCACATTCAAATACTTGTATGAACGCCGAACCAAGCCCTGTCTGACTTTTCTCTGCGCACATACTTTCAAAAAAGGTATGTAAACCAAGAACTTGCTGGAAGGGAGGAACGGTGAGCTATTTTACGGCTGAATAGAAGGTGCTGGAGGAATAGGCTTTCGGAAAATATCCAATAAACCCCAGTTATTGACTTTCTGACTATTGCAGCATATACCAAGTGGTAGTTTCGGTTAAAAAGTAGCCGTAGATTTAATGCTCCGGAGTGCAACTTCTTTCGTTGTGTTGACTATTGACTCCGATAGAAGGCGTCGATATTTGCTTTGAGCTCGCTCATTGAAAGCTCAAGACTAGTGAAATGATGTCTAGGCTCATTACCTGTGGCTAATGAGTTGTTGCATGATCAGACTGGATTGGGTACCTGACCACAGCGGTATTGTAGGCAACTGCAAGGCTGATGATGTACTTCAGTCACTTTAGCAGTCGAATAATAACGGGATGGTGGATGCACCACTTAATGGTTGGACCTTAGCCAGCTCAGCAATAGGAATAAGCACTTAAGCAGAGTGGTTTTCGTGCTGCAAGGCTAAAATTCCAGTCGGAAGCAAACTGACAAAGTTGTAAGAAGGAAGGTGAGATGGAAACATTCAGACAATTTCTCCTTCTCCTCCATTATAGCTTTTGAAAGTTTGGTTAACATTGGTGGATGCTGCGAAGCGGGCGAGCTCATTAGCCAATTCATTCCCGGCCATACCTTTATGACCAGGCACCCAGATAAGGTGCACTTGGTTACGATCTGATAGACTGTTTAGTCGTTCTATAGACCGCTTTGAATGCCGACGGCTCATCGTTTAGTATAACTTTACGCTCATTACGATAGTTGCTTTAGTTTATCTCTACGCACTGGCTTATAGTAAAGACCTCGGCTTGGAATGTGTTCGGAAAACTACCCATAGGGATGGAGAGTTCGGTGCGGGGTCCTGCGACCCCTGTGCCAATTCCCTCCGACGTTTTCGAGCTGTCGGTCGCTCGAGGGCGGTATCGTTTCATTTAACCTTACTGCTGAACGTAACATTGAACTTCCTAGTGAAGTTTACAGTTTTCGGAGTGCAGTCTCTTGGAAGAAGACCCAGTGCTATGTCGCCAATTAAGTCCTTCATGCGCTGGGAATAGGTTACCTTACTGCAACCAAAATATTTTGCTGTCATTTGGAGCAGTGTGTGTTTGGCAACCTGACCGATTACTAGGTGAAGCGGTGTGAGATTCGGCATGACTTCAAGTGCCGCCGTCGGATAAAGGCGCATGGCGCCCGACACGCAGACGCAGGCGAGTCGTTGCAGTTTGAATAGTTGAAGTCCGAAGTCTGGTTGCTTTCGAGTTCTATGCCACTGCTCCATATGTGATAATCGGTCGTACATAAGTGCTTCCATAGCTTTGACGGTCAGATCAATCTGCTGCTTCCACCGCAGAGTGGTATCCAGCGTGAGACCAAGCTGTCATATTAGTCATTTATATCTGCTATACCAACTGATCGATCACTATCAAGTTCTTGTAAGTAATATTTTGCATTCGGTTAACATAACCATAATCAATTAAGGTAAAATGTTGGGTAGTCGAAAAAGTCTTTTCGTATTTCTAATCAAACTTCAACTTATTTTATTATATTTATAATGAACTTTAATCAACCAAATATGTACCATTCTGATCGACCACTTTTTGCCATTTTTCCGCTAGAGACATAATTCCATCAGTGTAAAACTTTTCTGGTTTCTCGGCAAAAAACTGAAAAAACAAGTAATTTTCACAGGCTACTCTTGAAGTCAATTTTACTCCACTAAGAGAATTCTGTATTGACCGAAGCAAATGGTATTCCGATGGTGCAAAGTCAGTGCTATATGGTGGATGCATCAAAACTTTCCAGCCACGCTCACCCAGTTTTTGCCGAGTCGTCAAAGATGTGTGTGGTCTAGAGTTGTCCTGGTGGAAGACGAAGCCCTTTCTGTTGATCAGTTCTGTCCATTTTTCGATTGTTTCCTCAATCTTATCAGTTGTTGACAGTAAAATGTAGAATCAATCGTTCGACCAGGCTGAAGCAGCCCATAGTGGATGATGCCTTCCCAATCCCACAAAACACTCAGCATAACCTTTGGTGGCGGCAATTCTTGCCTTGCGACTATTTGTTGAGCTTCACCATGCTTGGACCATGATATTTTTCGCACATCATTGTCATATTTGATCCACTTTTCGTCTCCTGTTACCATTCACTTCAGAAATGGTTCGATTTCATTTCGTTTCAGTAAAGAATCGCATGTGGTAATTTGGTCCTTTAAATTTTTCTCAGACAATTCATGTGGTATCCAAACTTCGAGCTTCTTTTTGTAACCAGCCTTTTTTAAATGGTTCAAAATCGTTTGATGATGAATGTTATGTTCCTTAGCGATGTCATGGCTGCTTATCTGATGGTCGTGGTCAATCTTTTCCATAATTTCATCGAATTTTTCAACGATTGGTTGACCAGAGCGAGGTGCATCTTTCACATCGAAATTTACGGAACGGAAGCGTGCGAACCATCGTCTCAAGTCACAAATTTCGTTGGTTTCATTGGTGCGAAAAAACTTTTTCGACTAATACTACTATGTACTTTTGGACTTTATCAATAACTTCAGGCCACGAAGAAAGTAGTGAAAATAAAAAATAGATGCTCGTCCTAATTTTAATTTTTTTAGCTTTATTTTTTTTATACTCACAGAAGCAAATAACTTCAGTTAGTGGCAAAAGCTTCTATACCCATAATATTAGAAAAATTCGAAAATTTAAACAAATAAATTAAAACTATTTTTATCAACAGTCAAATCGATCAGCTTTATTAGTTAACATATCCCATTGCATTTCAGTTTAAGATTAAGAGAAAATACATTGCGCTCAACATTTCCACAATTGCCTCACAAAATAGTTCCGCCGTCCAAACAATTTTCCTCAATAACCCCATGGCCTATTAAAAGTTGCGCGATTAGGAATTGAGGCAGGTTGAACTTAACCTAAATTAGGGAAACATTTTCAAAACGTTTTATTGCGCATGATTCCTTACGAAAGCGCCAGTCTCTTTCCTCTATTTGGGGTTTTACGAGCAAAAAAGCTGCTTTTTGCCGCTATAAAATAGAAAAATCCAAAGCTATTAAATAACGACAGCCCCTAATTTTCCGCACTTACCGCACTCACTGCGCTGAGTCATTACTAAACCGTTTCTTTTAGACAACAATTAAGCGCTTGTACTTAGAAATTTCTGTCACAGCACTAGGACCATATACAACTTATAATAGTGTGTACGTATGTATGTGCGTGCAATGTTGCATATTTGGCCAGTACACTTGTAACACCATACCGTTTCCCTAATTTTGTTGAATTCTAATTTTTATACATTTACATGTACGTATATACACATGTTTGTGTGTGTGCGCCTATGCCTAAATGGGGGAGCCTACATTAAACACTTAGTACCCCATGCGCCATTTAAAGGCACTAAAACAGTTGGCAGCAAACACCCACTCATACCTTCGTACGTATATATTTTCTTTTGTTTCTAGTTTGTAACTTTTTTTTCTTGTTTTTGCTTTTATTTTAGCGCGCTCTAGCGTTTAGCACTTTGTGGCCCTTTGGGCGTTGGGCGCAGTGTCTGCTTGGCTGTTGGCGGTTGGTTGTTGCTCGCTTGAAAATTCAAAATGCTAAACGGAGCGTAATAAGCTGCTGCACACCAGATTACGACGGCGGCAGCAGCGATTTATTACGGAAGCGCACTTATGCATTCATGAATAAATTAACAATTGCCAAGCGCGCGACTTTTTTCCATTTGCTTTAATTTCAATGCTTAACTTTTATACAAATTCTTTGGCTACATTCTTCTATTCAGTAGTTGCAAGAGTTCTTTCTTTCTTTATACCCTGCACGGGGTGTATTGAGTTTGCTACGGGGTTTGGAACACTCAAAAGGAAACGTCGGTGGTCCCATTGGGTATATCGTCTTCTTGATTGGTGAGACAGCGCTTACAAGGTTAATGCTAAGTTTACAGTCATTCTTCTTTCCCGATGTTTGGCGCCAATTGAAGATCTCAAGGTCATTTTCCACCCGGTATCTGCTACCGAGTGGAGGTCTTCATTTTCCGCTGCTTCCGCCGGCGGGTACTGCGTAGAATACTTTCAGAACTGGAGTGCTTTCATCCATTCGGACGACATAACCCAGCCAGCGTAGCCGCTGCCTCTTAATTCGTTGAACTATGTCAATGTGGTTGTATGTACGTCTCGTACAGCTCATCGTTTCATCGAATGCGATATTCGACGGGGCCAACGCGCAAAGGACCATAAATCTTTCGCAGAACCTTTATCTCGAAAACTCGTAAAGCCGACTCTTCAGATGTTGTCATCGTCCATGCCTCTGCTGCAGATAACAGCACAGGGGTGATGAATAACTTGTAGGGTTTGATCTTTGTTCGTCGAGATAGGACTTTACTTCTCAATTGCCTACTCAATCCGAAGTAGCACCTGTTGGCAAGAGATATTCCGCGTTGGATTTTGATAGCTGACATTGTTGTTGATGTTAATTTTGGTTCCAAGATAGACGAAATTATCTCCGACTTTAAAGTTATAACTGTTAACAATGCCGTGGGAGCCTAGTCGCGAGTGCGACGACAGTTTGTTTGATGACAGGAGATCTTCGTCTTGCCCTCGTTCCCTACCAGACCCATTTGTTTCGATGGTGGTGAGTGACGATACTCTTTTCACGGGTCTTTCCCCAGACTTAGCGCATAGTAAATATCTGGTCTGTTATCGATTTTCCATATAGCTTACAGCTGCCATACAAACAGAACTAAATCAAGTCCTTGCATTTAAACTTTTTTATTTGTGAAGGGTACAAAAGCTTCGATGCAAACGAAGTTAAATTTTTTCTTGTTTTTAATTAAACAATACACATTTTGATGGGCAGGCTACATACAAAGCTTGTAGAAATATATTAGAAAGACTAATATAAACATACACACAAGATCCGCGAATGACCTAAGCTTATGACTTAGGTTAGGTTATGACTTTAACAAATTAAAGCGACAGTAGTATGTATGTTCTTCATATCACAAACTGGCATCAATTCTCATTACAAACGATGTCCTGTCCTTGATCTTTCCAACACAGAAAAGCTCGCCGCTAACACCATTTTACACTAGGTATTCTGCATCGAAAAGTGTTGCGGCTCTTAGTTCAATTTGCTGGCATTTCTGGACCAAAGTTTTTCAGTCTCTGAACTATATTCGTACAATTAGAGGTGTGCTTTCATAATATTTTCGCTCACAAAAATGAAGAATCCAATAAACCATAAACTCTCTTTGAAGACCCTAAGGATCGTTTTTTTACAAACCATATTCATCATATATGAGGATGGATTAGATTAGGTTAAAAAGATCAATCCTAACAATGTCCAAGTGAGACAGTTTATAGCCGGTCCGTTGTGATACCAAGAGCTCACGCATTTGTTGAGGCGGCTAGTGTCAGTTTCGGCTATGTCTTGGACGAAGGTATGACTGCCGAGATATTTCAACCTTAGTCTTTCAAAAGCTGGGAAATGGAGGGGAAAAGTGTCTCGATATTTCCATTACAACTTCTTCCATACAACTTTGCCAGTTTGCGTCCGACTGGATTTTTTACCTCACAGCACGCATGCTTACTGCACAATGTCCAGTAAGAACTCCTACGATTGCTGTAAGGTGAACTTTGCTAAGGGTAAGTAGTTCAGTGAATCTCCTACGATATACTCCAGTACAGAAGGATGTCGCTTTCGAGTAGAGGTTGGTCGTCCACCAGAGCCTTCTCAGGATACGCGAGATGCATTGGAGCAGTGCTCAAAAACTCTCTCTGCGGCTTGAGACAACTTGATAACAAGAAACATACCTTATAAAATATTTAAGAGAAAGAATGTTGGTTTATGAGATATCGTTCCGCAAATCCGGCTCTCAGAAAGAAGCTCGATCAATGTATGGATGCCACACAAGTTAAAGAAAAAGAACTTCGTGAACCCTCAATCTGCGAATCGTTACTGATCGATCCATATCAGAAGCGTATAGTTGCTGATGGTGAAAAATGGGTCACTTCTGACAACCTTAAGTAAAACAGTCATATGCGAATCGCGGCGAGCCGACGCAAATGGTGGCCAAGATTGACCAGAACTGATGGTTAAAAAGGCTTAGCTTTACGTATGGAAATTGGTGGAATTGGCATGGAATCAAATACTACGAGATGCTCTCTTACATTCATACTCTTAATACGTACCTGTACTGTTACTGTACTGTACTGTACAATTGGATCGTCTGAAGGAAGTAGCCTCTCAGAAGTGGACAGCTTTTGGGCAATAATAGTTATTGTGTTCCAACAGGACAACGCCAGGTTAGTAACAATGAGAGTGACTCTCCAAATACTCCGGGAGCTTGTTTGGGACGTTCTTACACATTCACCTAATAACATGGATCTGACACCAAGTGACTACTACCGGTTCTTGAATATGGCGAATTATTTTGCTTTCGAAAAATTCGTCTCAAGTGAAAGTCTTGTGAAAATTGATTTTTTGCCAGTAGGTTAGGTTAGAGAGAAGGGCTGCTATACAAGTTGTAGCATTTTGTGAGGCCATAGAAAAGAAGAACTCCTGTGTTCGAACTTATAAATAAGAAAAACGTTTCGTAGCCAATACAAATTTGCTCAGATGTTTATTTTCCATTCCCGACAGTTCGGTGGGATGTCTAAGGGGATGTGCTCCCAAGTGTTTAAGCTTTGACCTGCCAAACGCCAGACATTCGTCTTTTTCCATAGGAGATGGCTTCTGTTGCTTTACCTTGTTAGTTTATTAGCTTTATAATTTCCTGCGATTCCGTTGTGATCAGGTATCCATACCAGTCTTAGTTCAAAAAGAGACTCGATGATATTAATAGCGAGGTTAGGCCCTTGACCTACCCTGAACGTTCTGATAATGAGTTCAAGGCTAGTATCATCGCCTTGCTATCTGAGTAGATGGTCACTTCTCTGAAGGAGGCTGCAACCCGAAGCAATAAATCTTCTGCTACCTTAATTGCTGCAATATCAGTTTGGAAAACACGGCAATAATCAGTAAGTCTGAAACTGGAGTTGCACGAGACCTCCTGACTTCTCCACTATCCTTCCCCCGAAGCTTTGACTCCATACAAAATATTGGGCTTGACTATTGTCGTAGAGCCAGAGGACCACTTTCGGTGAGAGACCTCATCTTTTGCCTATGGATTCTCTATAGCAGAATATGGTAATCCATGCCTATTTTTGGCTCTTCGATAAAACTTCCTATTCAGGATGAGCCCTATATATTTTACGGTTGCAGACGGATGCGGCAGACGTGTCAATAGTTTTATTGTAATGCCAACAAGTTATCGAATAGAACGGTGCTATTTTTTTTACTAAACCTTTTTTATTAAATGACTAAAGTCTTAGTTTATCTGTAAACCACAGAACTTGATATAAATCGTCACCAGTCGTGCTTTGATTCGCATACAGGAAGTATTTTTGCTATAAAAAAAATATTAACGCAATCGCGATTAAGAATCACTTGACTACGACGGACCCATAACTTATTGTCACTGTCAAAATCATTAATCTATCGCTTTCTGAGCTATTAATGATTAGAAGTCATGTCTCTACCATCGTGTGGCGTGGCCAAACATTAGGTTCGTCGCTAAGCTCAATTAACTGTCACTTTCCCGTATGACGGGAAGGCGTGATGCGGCGACTGGCGTTTAACAATTGTTGCATTATAATATTTCGTACTGTTATTGTTGTTATTGTTCGCCGCTTGACACCACCGCTCGCACAATAAATTACAAATTGTCAACTTTGACAATTGCACGAGTAGTTATTGTTTATGAATAACTAAATAGCGCGACAGTCGGCGGCGCTGTAGCTGCCAACATTGTCACTCGCAACTGATTTTCCAGCTATTTTTAAGCGCACAACAACAACTACTTATGTGTTTTTTGTTGTATTCTGTAGTCAGTGTCACAAGCACTGTCAGCGCGTCGCTGACGTTGTCACTTTTGCATAAATGGCAAAAATTACTTGAGTAAACGTTATGCTACAGGTAAGTCGCTCGTCGGCCGTCGCGCGTAGCTCGTCGCTCTAACGGCGCCCCTTTTGTCTAGGAAGCGCAAAAGAAATAAATAATAATTCTTTATTCAAATTCTCTATTTTTATTTATTATTTTTTCACTCTCTTCTAGTGGTAAGCGCTTAAAATGTTTATGCTCTCGCAACATGTTGCTCTAGAGTATATTACTTGTATGTATATAATGAATGTGGTGTAAACATTTTCGAAAAGTGGTCCAATAGATATAATGTACATATCTCCCAAACTATACGTAGGTTGCTATATATATTTCTGAACTAGGCAACACTAAGTGTTGCCAGGTGCAATCTGACATTTCCATTGGAAAGTTTGACATTTTTTAGCATAACATCACTCAGAACGTTTGTCATTTAATCGTGAATTGTTTTATTTACAGGGAATTAAAAAATTCATCTCGGCCAAAAAATGGAATTAACTCGTGAACATTTTCGTGCGATTATTTTTCACAACTTTCGACGTGGATTATGACGACAAGAGTGCATCGATGAACTAAAATCTTTGTATGGCTATGAAGCACCATCCTATAGCACTGTGAAAAACTGTTACAACGAATTCAATCGTGGCCGACGCTCGCTCAAAGACGAATTCCGTGAAGGTCGTCCAAAAACAGCCGTTGTGCCAGAAAACATCGATGCCGTACATGAACTGGTAATGCAAGACCGTCATGTAACATACCTTCAGATAGAGGCATGCCTATGCATTTCTCCCACCAGCATACATTCGATATTGCATGAACACCTGGCAAAAAAAAATTTCGTTGGTAAATTTTCCTATTTTCCCTATTTTAATTATTAGGCCAGAAATATATATAGCAGCCCTCGTATTACCATATATTGCATATTTATGATATCCAGATGATCCACATAATTCACTTTTTAGTACATAAACTGTATATAAATTTATAATCGAAATCGGGTAATCACTTTTAAAACCACAGATATAGAAAGTTTGAACTTCTGTACCTATGGCTTTTGTCAGAAATGTGAATTAATCTGTTAGGTACCTCGGGTGTTTCTTTAGACGTGTGGTTTTCAGTGAGTTAAACCCTCTTTCGAAGTTAGTCTTTTTAACAGCTGTTACTTGATTTATACTCAGTTTGGTTTGACATTTCATAGTGAACAGACCTACTCTAGAGCAACGTTTGCAAATCATGCAAATTTATTATCAAAATAATGGTTCGGTACGCGTGACGTATGGCAGTCTGCATTGAATATTCGGTCGATATAATCGCCCAATAGAATTCGTAATTCGAACAACCATGAATCGGTTTCGCATCACGTTTACTTTAGCGGATAACGCGCTTCCTAAGAGGTGTCGGAGAGCGCGCACCAAAGACGCCATTGCTGCTGTGGATCAAAGTATCGAAGAAGACCCGAATGAGTGCATCCGCCAACGCGTAACAATTGGAGCTGCACCCATCCACTATAAGGAAGATTTTGTGGGAGAATCAGTATGTAAAAACGTACGGAAATCCACCTAGCGGAAGCCAGTGTAAAGACCTCCGAGTGAAAGCGGCAGAGTCAACATATCGCATATCGGCCAGAAGTATCTTGGGAAGCAGGATAGCATTGGAAGGGTTGCCAGAAGCAAGCAACTTCGTTTATTCTAAGTGCCAGGTCACAAAGTCATCAAGGGCAATGAATTAATGGACGAGATTGCCAAGAATGGTCTAAGGCTAACACTCAAAAACGTATTCAACATTGGGAAACCCATGCATTGTCTATACGACGATCTAGACAGAAGTACGATAAGAACCATCGAAACCTCATGGTCGAACTACCTGGGTGCAAAACTGCAAAAGTCATATGCACAAACGTTGTCCCGCATTGGCAAGACTACGCTGTAAGCATCTGGGGTCCCTACAGTAAGACACACTGGAAGATGTATCGATAGTGAGGCTACAGAGTTTATTGAAATTCGCATCAAGCGCAGGCATCCTAAAGATGACTACTCTTCATGGGCTGAGTAACTGAACTCCATCTGGTATCGCAAAGAACCAAAACTGGTGTATACGTAGTTCAGTGGTCTACCAGACTAACCTAACTAACTAAAAACTCTTAGTTTGTGGTGGTTCAAAATACAACTTTTGCAAGAACTAAAGCCGTGGTCATCGAACGTTCGGTAAATGGTCCGACGTAACTACCGATCTTGATTTTCACAAGACAATTTTTTTCAGAGTTCTTTTTTTGGTGAATGGGTATGTCAGTAAACAAAATTGTGGCATTCGGAATGCTCATTATCCATAAGCCATTGCTGAGACACCCTTACATATTCAAAAAGTCACTGTTTGGTCTGCTCTACGGGCAGAGGGAAACATTGGTCCATATTTCTTCAAAAACGAAATCGGCCTTAATGTTACAGACAATGACGAACGTTGTAGAGCCAAAATTAATGAACTTGATGTGAACCGCCTTTGGTGCCAAGAAGACGGCGCTTCACTCCTAAAAACCGACAAAGCAATCATTTCATTGAATGAAGTTTTTGATGACCCGTACCGTACCCGCCAAGATCGTGCGATCTAACACTGCTGGTATATTTTTGTAGGGTTATGTGAAGTCGCTCGTCTAAGCACCGTGGCGATTAAGGCCTTAACCGAGAATTTGGGCACTTTATTGCTGACTTCTTCTTTATTGGCTTAGACACCGCTTATGCGGTTATAGCCGTTAACAAGTGCGTCAGTTGCTCTACCTTTTCGCTGTTTGGCGTCAGTTGGAGACTCTAAGCATAACCAGATCCTTCTCCGTTTGGTCTTGCTAACGGCGTGGAGGTCTTCCTCTTCCTGTGCTTCCCCCGGCGGATACGGCGTCGAATACTCTCAAAGCGATATGATCTAGCCAACGTAGTCACTGTCTGTTAATTCGCTGTACTACTATATGTCGATGTCATCGTATATCTCATTTCATTGACTGCGATATTCACCGTTGACTTACAGTCCCCAATTGTTGCGAAAAGTGGTCGGAAATTGGGCCTCTCGGTTGGAGCGAAGTCACAAATACATAAAGATAAATTCCTAGCCATGACATTAAATTTACGTCAATATTTTTGGTTTCACCCGCATTTAGTGCTTTCTTACTTATTATGTTTACTTTTTATGTCGTATTTCTGCTGGGAGTGGAACGGAATTGAATGCAACATTTGTCGCAATTGTCTGGGTTTGGTTTTAAACAAAATAAAAGCAATAAAAATTAAAATAAAAAAATTATGGAAAATATTAATAAAGCAAACCCTCACTTATGCTACTTGTTGTTGTTGTTGTTGCATATGCTTATGCGCCATGTGCATTGCCATTTCAGTTTCACTGTGCGCTGGGGGCCAAGCGCCTGTGGATTACAGTTACAAAACAACAACTACCGCCAGCGCTTAAATGCTGAAATTAATTTAAATTGAATGCACTTAGCATAATGTAGTGATTTTTAATAAATTTTCGTTTGAATGCCTTATGCATTTTAATAAAGTTAATTCGGTGGGTTTGGCCAACGGTGCTTGCAACTAATGCAGCTACTTAGGTTGCCTAAGTTGCTTACACGCTTGCTTAGGTAAACGTTTTGAGGTCGCACTTGTGTGGTCTGTTGGGACATTTTCTGAAAATTTTCAAATAAATGCTTGCATTCAAAATTAGTTACAATTGAGATTAGCAAAATCAACAATATCATTACGTAATAGATTCTGAGAAACGCAGATAGATTCGTTCTTTTGTACCAGAAATTTAAGCTACACCAAAAGGTGCGGCTGACGGACGACGTCTATTTACAAAACGGCTCAATCAAACTGAGGTATTAGGTGCGTATCTCAGTTCTCGTTGGATAAATGAAAATGCAATTTTGTTGTAAGAAAATGGTTACAAATAAATTATTCGAAATAATGCCTAACGCTGGTCATAACTTTTTCCCATCTTCTGAGTCATACCATGTGCCATAGAACGGAACAAATAATAATCGAACAGTGCAATATCTAGATAACTTTATTCTGGACTGGGATAGGACTTTTCATTTTAATGTTTTCCGGTAGGTTTTACCGGGTTTTCAACGTAAGGTCGAACGTTGTCACGCAGAAGGATCACTTTTTCGCGCCAGACTTAGGATTGAAGTCATAAGGAACCCAAGTTCCCGATTTCTAAAGCATTCCTAGCGCATGTTGTCGCTTTAAGGTAGTAGTCTGGTAGCTTGGGTTCAAAGAATCGAAGATTTTGTTTTTGCTTAATTTGAAAGTACAATGTCTTGAGAATATACTGTGGAAATTTCAGACAGAAATTCGAAATATATCGCGAGTTATAACGAGTTTCCTAGAGAGCCTCGGAGTCCTCTCTCTCGGAGTTGTTGAAGTTTAAACGCGTTTTTTTTCAAAACATTGTTTTTCTGGTCGGCCCGGGTCCTAACTTTTTTACTACTGAACCGATTGCTTTCCAATTTTAACAGGCTGTTCTACATACTTATAGTTCTCGTGAGAACTAACGAGAATTTTTTTTTATCCCTGACTTTTTATTTTACAACCCTTTCTTTACTAAAATAAAAGAACTTTTTTTTTCAAAGTCTGCCATTTTGTTATTTACCCTTGAAATTTAACTTCAGTAGTTCCGACCAGAATGACATGTCTATAGATTAAGAATAATCAAGAATATTTGATTTCAGATAACATCAAGAGCCAAAATCAGCCGGGCCACGCACGAGCATTTTTTTTTTTTTTTGAGGTTCCAACTTCGAGTGACAATAATAATAGTAATAAAGTGTTAAATTTTTTCAAATAAATCTTTTTGTATATTTTCAATATGTAAATAAAAACACTCTAAATATTCAAGATAATTCATTTTTGTTTTCCTATAAAAAAAACACCCTCCAAAGAAGTCATGAAAATAGGCATAATTTACCAGACTACTCATCGAGTAAGATGACCAATTTTCCGATTTTGGACCTTCCTTGACGTGGGCTTTGAAGCGACGAAACCAATAATGGCACGTTGTTTCACTTGGGCCAACACCACCGCAAACTTTTCTGAAGTTTCCAATGTGCTTCAGCCGTCGATTGGAGCCATCTGTTGGCAAACAACGGGAACTTATTTACAATTTGACTCCACTAAAAAAGAACTGCAATACAAAAAATTTGCGAAAGCTTCAGAGGAAGATCTTTATTACTATTAGTGATGTCTATGGTAGAAGAACTCAGCACTTCAAGATTTAAAATTAGAATACTACTACATTGGCGTAGGCGCCGAATCACCAACAGCACGCCATTCGGAATGTTCCTCTCAAACTGATATTACCAACGGAGTGGGGATCTGCCCCACGCTTTGCTTCCTTCAACGGGAACTGCATGGCAGACTTTCAAGGCTGGAGTTCGGAGGACATGACCTAGCCAGCGTAGTCGTTCTCTTTTTATTTACTGTGCTATGTAAATTTCGTCGTTTAACTAATACAGCTTCAAAGATGTATACTTTTTAAAGTACAATAAATCTTACGCAAAATTTTTCTTTCTCTTCGGAAGTCGACATCGACGCTTATAAACCATATATCAGAACGTACGTGAGTAGGAATATTGTGCGATTTATAGAGCTTGATTTCTGTTCGTCGATAGAGAACTTTACTTTTCAATTACCTACTCAATCCAAAGTAGCACCTGTTGACAGAAGGGATACTACGTTGGATTTCAAGGTGATAGTGTTGATGAATACACGATCTAATAATTTGCCATGGAGCTCATTCAAGTTGGTTGATTTACTATAAATACTTAACATTGCTGTCAGCGGATTTCAGGTGGTTTTTCTCTCTTTTCTAACAAAATTTTACATATTTTTTAGTTGACTTCGAACTCTTAATAGATTTTTTATAAGCACTTTTATGGTGGATCTTGGATAAGAATTTTACATGGCCTCTAACTTTTAGAAACAAATTTTGATTATTGGGTGCAACAAGACCAATTTGGGTCCTTCGTTCGTTGGTAGTGTTAGTTCACATGTCCAACTATTGCGCCATGCCAACGCGTCTGCTATATTGGCAAAAAATAATGACTTGTATTACGACTGCCTCAGAAGTGCAAAAAAATAGGACCAGGATTAATGGAAATAAAATCTAATGACGTCTTCTATTGCTTTGACTACAGTTTTGGGAAATCCAAATGGATATAATGCGACTATTCTCTATTCTATAGATATTTTATCCCTTATGCAGAGAGAGTTCGGAAAAAGTAAATTCACCGACTGAAACTTAAGTGGGATCTGCCTAATTTAAAAAATAGGAGATGATCAAACAGCCTGTTCTCAACCTAAAGGGGTGGATATAGTTTCAAACTAAGCACTGCGGTAAAGCTAGTTAAATATATTGTAGAACAGCTCCAATTTGGATCCTATTAAATTAGAAAGATATTCTAAGTATATTTGTCTATTTGATTTACTACATTTTGGTGGTAACTGAATTTTTAGCTCTGGCGACAAAACAAAGCCTTATGGAATACTCTACTAGAACAGTACACAGTAAAGACTCTAGCATAGCTACATGATCACTCTACAGGCCAGCAGTTAATTAGATTACACAACGTTGGAATTTATAGAATTTTTGGCCAAAACCGTGACATGATTTATTGTTTATTTTATTTTTTAAGTAGGGGGAAGCATCAAAAGCCAAAGTGCGGAACTTTAATCCGCTAAACATAACCTACTCCCAACTCCAGACTCTCCCACGGAACAACCTGATTAGTTATTACTTCGTGGGACCCATACATACATACATATATACCATTATGCATATAGTGATATCATGAGAAGATCAATTGCCGTTAAAGTTGATATCAGACTCAGGGGATCTGCGTTTCAAAATGAAGACATGTCTGAACATTGGGAAATCCTCGCACACTTTGAATTTATACTGGATCTTTAGGATGATAGAGGGAGTTGTGAGTTGTTTACGAATGGGATAAAGTTTTGGAGGAAAGTTGGTGAAGGAATATGTTATTAGGAACTTTCTATCAACTTCAATTTCAGACATCCAGACTTTTGCAGTGTTTTTCAAGCCGAGGTTGCTGCCAATATGGTGGCGCTAGACTTACTGCTCTGAAAGGTGATCACTTCCAGAGAAGTGACTATCCACTCTAATAGCAGGGCTGCGATACTAGTCTTGCTCACTAACTGGTCGTTCAGAGATGTTTAAGGAATGCCTAACCTCGTTTTCAATGGCATCGATCTATCTTTGGATAACACTAGTATGGATGCCAGGTAAAACTGGCGAGCTGATAAGAAGAGGCACTCTAGCCCTGCTATTAGTAGAATGGGAACGGGTTGGTGTTCCCCTCTCCCGGAAACTTGGCCAGAGGTTTATGCACTGTTGTCGAAGTTCTGTATGTTTTTCGCTTCACAAAGGACGGCATATAATATTCCAAGTGCGTTCTGGATCAGCTTGAACTGAACCTAACCCGATTGAGCCTTCGGCCTATGGGTTTTGAACTCGATTAGTTTCAAAACTGCTTATCTGTCTGTGTTTTTTTAACTGATTTTTTTATGTTTTCCTTTGAATTTTCCATTTCATCGTCGTTATCATCGCAATCCCATTAAATTCCAACATAATCCCATCAAATGCGAAAGTGAAAGGCATCATTCAATTATTTGCCTCGACTGAATTTTAAAATGATAAGCGCGTAAGTATATTACGAGTATAATTGCATTGCTGAATGGAGTGTGTTAACAACGCGATGACTGGGAATACACGAGACAAGCGCAAGACGCACAGAGTGCAACAGCCACTTACTTGGAGTATGGATATAGCCATATACAAATACTAATATATGTGCGCGCTATAGATGTCCGCCTGTTGCGCTGTCTGAACGCCCGCTTGCCGATTAGCAGCATGCAACCAGACAGTGCGACTGTGTGTGCGCGTGTGGTAAGTACTACGAACTTTTAAGTGACTGAGTGGGTATCAGAAGTCCAACACTTGACACATTGAAATGTAGTAAATCCTGTTCGATATGTCCGCAGTGAACGCACTTCAAAGATGATGGCTTTGGGGAATAGGCGGCGGCGGCAGCGACACCGCTGGTGGTGGCGGCGGTGTTGGTGATAATGGTGCTTCGAAGTGAAGTCAAGTATAGTAGGATAATGGCAGCGTACTTGTTGTTGTTGCTGCTGTGGGGGTTACGAGTGGCCACAGTGACAGCAATCACAGTTCCTAATCGAAAATGTCGCGCGTGCGCGCGCACACAAGCGTTTCTACGCGCGTATACAAGTAGAGCGCCAGCAAACGGCGCGCGGTGGGCAGCACGGTGTAAGAGCGACTTAAGAAGTTGTTAGTGAAAAATTGCATGTCTGCGCGTGAATTATAAACACAAATAACAGCATATGAAATGCGAGCTTGTTTGCCAAAAGATATATTGAACTTACCGGACCTATGACAATACAGCTACATACGCGCGCACGGCCGCCGCTTACTCCATTGCGCTTGGAAGGGATTTGCGATTGCGTCTGGCGCTGACACATTTAGTGCTTTTCGGACATGTACAATGCGCGCTGGCAAATGTTGACAGCTCGCGCAACATGAACGACACTACAAACACTGCAAATGTGTCTGCATATGTCGTCACCGCCAGCGGCGCGTATAACCGCCGCCAACACCGCGCGCTGCCATCATCAACGCCAGGCTGCGCTGCCACGCTTTTAATGGCCGCAATAAAATTTACTTTAATTGCATTTCATCGTTTTTCGCATAAAAGACGCGCGCGCGCACAAGTAAATTTGATTGTAAATTAGTCCTTTGTCTGGTAAGCGTATTGCTGCGCGCTATTAGCGCTTATGGCAGACATGCCGCGCTACACCTCTACGCCTGCTAGCGCGCTTCAACTTCAACTTCGTTTATTTTATTGCACATTTCTTATTTAATTGTTACGCATGTAGCGCGCGGTTGCATGCAACATATTGTGTTAAAATGCATTTGACCCAACATGCTGCGAGGGCAACATACGCGCGCACGCACACAAACACACAAGCACATACAGAAGCTTTCATGCAAATAAAAAGTCATGCGGCAAAGAATCTGTTCACGCTCATTTGCCATGTAATCGATACACCAGCAGCTTTCGTGTTGCCTCCATGTCGGCTTCTGGCATTCGCCACAGCTACTGTCTGGCACTGCCCCGTTTGTACGTGTGTATGTATGTATGTATGTGTGCAGCTGTTGCATGTTGAAGAAAATCACGGTTGTGCGCTTTGCGCATGGGCAAATGTACCGCACACAGCGACGCGCCGGTTAGCGACGAGTGAGGAGGCATGTGGTGTGCGTCGAATGTGGCAACCAACACGTCGGTAGCGGAACTTGCAGCTACTTTGGTTGTTGCACATCCAAAACAAATGGCAGGCGACCCGAATACACTATATGGCAGGGGCACATACCGTGCTGGAAACGTGCTTAACCGCCGGCGAGAAAAGGCTGTTAGGTGGAGAAAGATGTAATATGAATTTAAGGTTATGTCCGATGCCTCAAGTAGTAGATAATCGAGCGTTTTGGAAGAATATGTAAGATTATCAACTTAGTTAAGTTTATTGAGTTCTAGATTCTGTCATAGCGGACCGAACTCCAGAATCTCACACAACATAGATATATTATAACAGATTCTCTGCGAGAAATATTCAAACAAGAACAGTAATCAACAACTTGAAGGCATAACTTACCGGATACAATTCTCCAGATATATATCTGGATCGTGGAAAAAGCTGATTAAAAACTGTTATTGTTGTTTTAGTATAACTACATAAGTTATAACGGCCGCAGATTTAGATAGTCCCAAACCCAATGCACTTAGATATTATTTCATCAAACTATAAGAAAGGCTCCACAAATAGTGATCTGATCAGTCGAGGGATCTGAAAAGTTACTCTAAACGCAAAAAACTCGCCCATAAGTTTCTGACTTCTGAATTTTGTGAAAAGTTAAGCAAAGAACTGATGAATTCTAGGACATCCCTTATATATTGGCAAATCCGCTGGAAATTTGATTCAGTGACCGAAAGACTATTGGATAGTTTACCCAAAAGGGTAAAATACCGAAATATACTCGTATAGGGTTTGTCCGGAAAATAATAGCACTGATTTTCTTCCGCCGCGACTGTAATTCGGAGCGTGCGCGTAGCGACTAGATTCGGTAGAAGACGTTCCTAGCTACCGAACGAGCGGTCAGTTGTCTGCGATCACCTGGAGAGTCAAGACAAACATTTTCGCGCGACGTGTTTCTGTGAGTCGTGCAAGCCGAAAATGCGGCGTTGTTACAGAGTTTGACAGAGACGTTTCATATGGTCTAACAGGCTTGCCCAGATGTTTCTTTAGCAAGAAGTGATGTGTTTCGGTGGCAACAAGCCTTTTTGGAGGACCATGAAGACGTCGCTGATGAGTCCGGAAGAATGAGCAAATCCAAAGTGAAAACGATGTTCATCGTCTTTTTTGACATCAAAGGCATTGTCCACCATGAATTTGTTCCTCCTGGACAAACCGTCAACGTCAAGTTTTACGTGGAACTCCTCAAGAAGCTCAAACGAAGGGTCAATCGTGTTCCACAATAGTCACCACTGGCGTCGAAAATTGCTTGGCATCGCCGAGGCATGCTTTCTACTAATTTGACGGCGTATTCTAGTGGCATGGTTCTCCAGATCCGACGAATTTCGTAAGACAACTGCTTCAAAGTGTATGTGCGTCTTCCACGAAGCTTCTGTTTAATATACACCCACACATTTTTAATAGCGTTTGCATCGGGTGACTGCGACGGCCAATCCAATGTAACAATGCCAGATTGAGTTTTTCACTGAGTACAGAGCTTGCTGTGGTGTTTATGATCGTTGTACTCCTGCAGAATCCAATCTTCATTTTTTCTGATGAACCATCGTTTGGCAGATAGCAGTAAGGCCTTTTTGTAGATTTTTAGGAATTTCTCGGCATTTATGTTGTCAGTAGAGAGGTACAAAGTGCCGAATCCCTGCTTTAAGAAGCAACCCAATGATGCACCTTTATTCCATGTTTTACAGTCCGCTGAACAAGCCTATTGGTGGAAGTTGACCAAGCTCGCGTGAGGATAGAACGTGCTCATATAGAACATTCATCAGTAAAAATCTCATTTTCAAAATCTCTATCAATATTCTCATGCGCCCAAGCGAGTCGCTTTGTCACAAGTTTTTCAGTCAACAAAGGCTTCTTCATTTGTTGCGCCATTTCAGATCATGAGTATGAAGAAGGGTTCGGATAGTTTCGTAGGATATGTCTAAACCTTTTGCCATTAATTTTGCTTGTCTTTGCCGCAGTGTTAAAGTAGGATTCCGCTAAAACAGATTCACTATTCTTTTTTCATCTTTTTTGTTCACTTTTCCTATCGAACCACGTTCTGGTAAATCATCGACATTTTAGCCACTTTATATCACTGTATCCACTTCTGTACAAATGCCTTCGACTTTCTCATATTATTAGCAGCCGCTGATTTCGACATTTTGGGACCTTTCGGGTGGATGCAGAGGAACACAGCTTCGCAGCGCGACGCGTACTTAGCACTCATGGCGTTTAACGTGATTCTCTTTCAAAAGATCAACGACGACTGAACCTTTGTTGACAATGCATCAAGGACAAAGCTTCCCTCTATCGGCTCGCGAAGGAATTAGAGCGAAATCTTTCATTAACTGTCGGTAAAGTCGACCACGCTCTTACTTGACAGACTGTAAGTCTATGGGAATATGGAGTAAGTGTAAGAAAGCTTGTATTAGGCCGCGATAGGAGTATTTATTATACCGAAGCTGAAGGATATATTTGTTCCGCCATTATCGGGAGGATCAATACAATGTCGGGAGGGTTCAATGCCAACGATGTTCGGTTCTCTATAGAACTTAGCAATAAGAAAATAAATTGATAATATTTGTGACCCTAAAAGAATATATAAAACTGAAAGTGCTGTTAAATCAAAGGAAACATCTGAATATTTTTTCCATTCGACCGAAAAGCGTTCGTCATAACCTCATTCTGGCTCCAATGGATCGAAATAAGTATCACAGATTGCATGCGCAAAAGTTTGCCTGATATGTATTCATATAATAACGAATATATATATATGTAAGTAATATTATTTGTACATACATATATATATCTGTATTTATGTTATCATGTCACCTCTGCTTTAGTTCCTTATCCCGGTTTTGGTCGTGTGGAAATGCGTGCGTTCCTATCTTTGGTGCTTCTTAATGCGAAATAAGTCAGGAAAGCCACATGAATTGGTAACATGAGTCGCTGCCGTCAAACATGTTCCGCCACTGTCAACTTCTTCCTGTCCCCCACGCCGTTCGCTAATCCCCATACAAACGTATTCTGGGTAGAAGTATTTGGTGGCATGCAACGCAACGATTAACGCAGTGAAAAGCAGAGCATGATGAAGGAGAAAAATACAATCGTCCGTATTGTTGTTGTAATTGCATGTTGTTGCACGAGTGTTCTTGTGTTTAAATCGTGAGTGATTCGCCTGGTTCAACGCGTACGCAGTAAACAGAACAGAACGACAACAAGCGCTGCAGCGGGAACATCAGCAACAACAATAACAACAAAAGTGGTAACAACAATAACAATAAAAATGGTAACAACAATAAAAGCAGCAGCAGCAATTAGTTGCAGTTATCTTGCACGTTGCCCGACTTTGACGGCAGCAGCTCCAGCAGCATGGCTCTAATGAAAACCCCCCACTAAATACGGCTTAAGCAGCGTTGCATTTAACAAAGCGAGCAAGCGAGTAGTAGAATGAACCCATGTGTGGTAATAAGACCATAAGATAGCTGCAAGCTTTCCCTCTGGCTCCAGCCAACACGGTATGAAGTAACGCTGCATGGTGGAAGACATGGAAGACTAGAACAAAAGGCTTTGTGTGGCCGCAGAGTGAAAACCGATACTCTCATGTTAGTATACTTATGTGAATGGAAAAGATTTGAAGCAGCTTTCTAATCATAGCCACTTTAAGCATAATAAAATTATATGACCATATCCCGGTAATCTAGTAATCCGTTTAGAATATGTTATGTGCAAGCTTTGCATTTTCATAGTCAAACTATGGCAAGTACAGTGGGGAGTTTCCGCATTAAAAGAATCCATCCAAGTTGGAAAACCAAGAACAAGATTTCTTCTTTCAGTTTTTCACATTATTCGGCCAATTTCAAGACCTCAATAACGAAACTTGTATACAACTTAAATTTTTATGGACTCTTACCTTATAGAATGAGCTTGGTAGAGCGTCTGACGACGCACCTAGGCCTTTAGGAGATCCATTGGGAAACCACCGGGTCTAAAAACCCCTCACTCCATTATGTCCTCTCTGAACAACACTTTACGTCTCATGAAATTCTCAGAAACCTGCGACCAATAGTTGTGATTTTTGTACTTGCATTCGCATTGAAGATGTTCTGTAGTCTCTTCTTTTAAGTTCATCCTGCTCGATTGATCCATTCATGTTTCGTTTAGCTGCTTGTTAAATATGTTAGATATAGATTCCACTAAGGCTGAGTTAAATCTAACGGGTTATCCAAGTAGAGATACTTTTTTCAATAGCCTTTTCACTCTCTTCGATAAAATCACTAAAGGACTTTAATGAGCCACTTGGCTATCTGTTTATATAAAAATGTATATTTCTTGTATTGAGCACAAACTTTGTCAGAACAAGAAGGTGGTCCTTAATTGCAAGACGGAAAGCGATTTCTCGTTTAACTGTGCTGAAAAAGACACCACCATCTACTTGATTATCTATTTCGGTCCCATTCGCATAGATACCTAACCCTGTGTCTCTGTCCAGCTCACTCCTATCCCACTCTTCTCAGGAAGGGAAGGCAATATTGGGGACTGAATTTAAGTCTAATTCTTAGGATTTTGAAAATCCGTGGTGTTGGGTAGAACAAGTGTCAAATTATAAGTGTTTTATAATGCTTCTTGCCAAAGGCGACTAATAGGAAGGATTCACTTAGTCTAAGAGCTGACTTCGCTGTCAGACTTATAGTTACATAACTCGTCTGTTGGCAGTAAATGTAAATATTGTCTATTGTCTAACTTATAGTTGTTCTAAGTGCTCCACTGAAGCATATACTATCAGCACTTTGTATGCTTCCCAAATGCCTTACCGGGCATTTTTTTTTTCATTTTTGGCCACCATACCAATATTCGGTATATAGGCCTTACAATTGCTGTGTAGAGCCAATGAGTTGAGGCGTTAAACCCCATTTGTGCCCCACTGCTGCCTTCTAAGCTTGGTTTCCATGAGAGCTTCCTTTAGCTTGCTTTCTCTCCTATTTATAGTGTAGTATTATTTATTGGATGACCTAGGAATGTACACAAACAATAGGATAAAAAATCCTGTCAAACATTCCATACTAGTGTTTTACTTGTGGTTCTGAATATTGCCACCAATAAATTGTAGAATAGATATAGAATAGAATAGATCACTGCCGTTAATGCTCTCTCAACCGCCGCCTTGACCTTTTAGTCGCTAATATGGGTTACTTGAACTCATTGAAAGAAATATGTTGGGCTTTTAACCGGCGTTTGGTGAAGCTCTTAGCTTTCATAAGGAAATATGACATACATATACTCCTAGGGTCCACCTTTAGTACTTTTAACTGCAACTGCTAGAGATTCTCACCTAGTATAGGTATTCGTTTAGATATGACTGCTTTTTTATGACGGTAAGGCTTCGGAAGATCTACAGGACTTAAACTTCACTAATACCACTCCGGCTTTTGTAGAAGGATCAGTCTCCCATTAGGAAAACATATAGAATGCTTCATCTTCTTCTTCATAATAGACGAAGACAACGCTTACGTGGTTAAGCTGCCTTTGCAACAGCTCGCCAGTCCTTCTTGCTTTCCAAGTGTAGCCAGGTCTTTCCAACGGAGTAGAGCTCTTCCCATGCCTCCCCTGACGGGTACTGCGCCGAATGCTCTCCGACTAAAGTATTTTATTCATTCGAACGACATGACCTAGCCAGCGTAGCCGCTGTCTCTTAATTCGCTATACTAAGGCAATGTCGTGTCGTGTCGTAGACGAAATTATCTACGACTTCAAAGTATCATCATTACTCCTATATTCCCGATGATGATATCAGGCTGTTTTCATTTGACTTTGTATCCAGCTCATGGATGCCTAACGGAATCGGTGTCTAACATCAATTCGTTGTTGCTGGGATTATTCTATCAATCCATAAAAATCATATATCAAAGAATCTATAGAGAAGTCGTTTACAGCTGGGAATTTCCAATTTTGAAAAGAGACGAATGCTGACAGATTTGAAAACAGCTTCTAACAGCTGCATTTTCTCAGAGCATTATCACCACCTTATTAAAGTTATATGACCTTGAAAATGATTTTTATATGATTGCTTTCGGTTGTACATTCTTAATTTCATCGTCGATTTAGTCTACTTTTTTACTAGCTTACAACATAGATAGTGTTTGTTCAAGCTCTGCACGATACAGCAGAAGTGTATCTATTGGATTTCCTTTGAGGTCCTCTAACACTTCAAATAGTAAATAACTGCTTCTAATCAACTCTACTTTGCGTTCTTAGCTTTAAATTTAATACGAAAACTTCAAAGAATACTCCCTTTATGCTGCCTTTTCTTAAATCAGTTAATTTCCAGTTAAAACTGGCGGAAAAAAGCTAGCCAAAATCGTCATGATATTTCCGTTGTTATAATTGAATTAGCGCTAGTATCCTTTGCATACCAAATGTTCAGGGTAATATACCAGCAAAGAGTGTATATTCCCCCACATGCTTCAGCAGCAGTCAGCCAGTCAAGCAACCGAGCTAGACAGACAGACAGACAAACATGGCAAGCGTGGAGACATAATTGTGCCACGTAAACAGAATCAATTTCGCAGGACAACAACCTAAGACGGCACAAGCACACGCGCGAGGATACGAAATGTATACGGAAGTGCAAAAAATCCTACAAAATATATAGTGTAGTATCTGTCTGTATGGTACATTGTGTACTTATTGCAACGAAGCAGAGCATTGTGAAATTGTCAATATTTAAATATTTGGTCGTCTATTGGCGCCATAACGCTTACTAAAGCTTTTATTATTGTTACTATGTAATCGTATATGGATACAACTATATTTATAGTAACCATAGGGTGGTCCAAAAGTATTATTTGTAGTAGAGTTTGTAAAAGATTTATTCGTCCCTTAAGTGTTTGTGATTTTATGAGAACGAGGTTTTTCTGGCAGGTTAAAGAACAGGGACGTTATATAGTTTTCCGTATACATTAGCTGAGTTCCTAGAAAGATCTAAAATATGTAGTATGTCCATCGAGTTTGAAATTGGCAGTTATTCATTCCCATCTGCTACCGAAAACCTCAGAAAATGTTCATGAAGGAAGGATTGTGAGAGATGGTGTCAAGAAGTATGATGGTTGGTAATATCCAATAGAACAACTCGTGGAACAATCCAGCGGACGTCAACTTGACTCCTTTCGAAATGACCAAAAATTAAAAAAATCATTTTCTGGAGACGTCATAGTTCAGTTGCTAGATCATTTTTTCCGTTATTTTTGGATACTACTACCTTGGTGCGTGTCAGGATAGGAAAGGGCCTCTCCGAGCCGTTCGATACCAAACGAGGTTTCAGACAAAGACGACTCCCAAGTTGATGATGACATCAACATCATTGGCCTCAAGAACCGCGCAGTTAGTTCTGCTTTCTCCAGACTAGATAAGGAAGCGAAAAAATAGATCTGGTAGTGAACGAGAGCAAGACGAAATACATATATCCTGTCATCAAACAAACAGTCATCGCAATCGCGTCTTGGCTGCGACGTCACTGTTGACTGTCATAACATCGAAGTTGTAAATAACTTTCTCTATCTTGGAATCAGTATTAACACCAACAACAATGCCAGCCTCGTTATCAAACGCAGAGTAACTCTTTGCTACTTCGGACTAAGCAGACAATTGAAGTAAAGTCTCGGAAAATTTATGGTTGACATAGTTCGGCGAATTAGGAGACAGCGGCTTCACTGGCTAGGTCATGATGTCCGAATAGATGAAAACGCTCCAACTCTGAGAGTATTCGAGGTAGTAGTCACCGTGAGAAGCAGGGGAAGAGAAAGACCTCCGTTCCGTTGGAAACTTCAAGTGGAGAAGGAGCTGACTACCCTTGGAATCTCTAATTGGCGCCAAACGGCAAAAGAGAAAAACGACTGGGATGCTATTATAAACTCGGCTATAACCATGTAAGTGATGTCTACGGTAAGAAAGAAGAAGGAGAAGTATATTGCTACCTTATGTTAAGGTAGTAATTTACCAAGCAAATACTGTAATGAGAAATCCATAGCAAAAATTATACTTCCATACCAGATAGAGGATCTTTAATCAAGCTGAAGTACTAGTTGCTCCAAGGTTTTCCGGTTCATTTGCTATATTTTATTTTTTGGCAAGTCGGGGTATCTAACGGAATACAGCTTGAAACAACAACCGATGTTTGTAGGGGATTCGCTCATCCGCTTCCGCGACATTTCCAACTTGACCCATCAGCAAAGAGTTATTTTGATAAGACAGTATAAGTACAATAAATAAGAGGGCCAAAAAACCAATTCCAAAATTAACATAATTGGCTCCTAATTATGAAATGGAAAACAACGTAAGCATAAAATCCGATTTAACATTTATTCTTTGTACCACCCTGTATCCACGTATGTTGCGACTAAAGGACGAGAACGCAGCTGCGCCACTAATAAGAAATCCTTGCAACATACACGACATCTCCGGCTACCCATTCCTTTCCTGCCCTCCATTTCTTCCCTAATCAGTGATTTAGCGCAAAAAGGGTACACACTCGAATACATATGTACATACACACATGCGTTCGGAATGTGTTTAAACGAGAAAAAATAGAAATTTAAAACTGTTTTTGGCAGTGGAAGAGTTCGATATCGCTCGCCGCGTGGCTGGCTGGTGGCGCAGTCACAAAAGTTGGAAAATGAATCGAGTTCTTGTGTGTATTTAAAATGAAATTTTAGCTGATACGACTCCATTTAGTAGAGCTTATATGTGTGGGAGAGTGAATAAATAAGCGCACATATGATGTAGTAAAGCAATAAGTTATTGCCGTTCGACAAGCAATAGATTCCGGCATGCAAAGCCAATATCCTTCCATGCTACAATGAGTAGTAAGTCAGTGACTTTAATAAGATTGTTAGCAACCAGTCTTCGATAAGAAAAGGTAGGGGCGATTTACTCTAAAGAATATATTTTTTTTCCAGAAAAGAAAAAGGTAAATATGCAGCTCGCTTTGGGGTATCTCATTTTCGTAATGGATACCTGTCAATACAGTGATGAATAAACATTTAATTTATTGCACCCAAAACTAAAATTGATGATATTTTTTAAATTATTTGGAGACATTAGTGATGAGTAAGGAATATAGGAATACAATTACTTCCTATATTAGAACTATTAGATAATTAAAACTTGTTCGTTGTGATGCCCAGAACTCCTAAGTACTCGTATGAATCAAAAAGACCCTCGTAAATCTACAAAGCGCCTAATGAGCTGGCTAATATCTACTCCATCCAATTCAAAAGGTTCGTAGAAAGCATGGCAAATAATATGCTTTAACCTTAGTCTTTGCGAAAACTAGACAATGAAGGAGAAAGTGTTTAGATGTTTCTACGCGTCTGGCAGTCCTTTCGAGACCGTGGGTCATAAAAATATTAAAAAGTGAAGAATATGCCGCTCAAAATCAAGGTGATGGTCATTGTTTTCTCGATATTCGTGATTTGCTGCATCCCGAATTTTCTCCGGACGAGCAGACGATCAATAAGGACTTCTATTTGTCCAAATTAAGGCAAAAACGGCTGGAATTATCTTATAACAATATTTTAATTTATATACAGAAAGGGAAGTTGGGAAATTACTTTTTGTTTTGGTCATATGATCTAACATTACCATTTATGGTCACATGATGGTCATATGATGATAATTTTAATATGTTTTTTAGAAAACGATTTTAATTTTTATACCGAAAGTGTAACTAAGAAATTATTATTTGTGATTAATGTTACATTTATGGTCATAAGATGTTAAGTTTGAAATTTTCTTTAGAAAATATTATTAATTGTTGTACACATTAAGCATCATATTATGTTGCTGATCATATGATGGAAATTTTGATCAGGTTTTTTAAAAAAAGGATTAATTTTTGTACAGAAAGCTAAGTTAAAATTACTTTTTGTTATGTTCATGTGATGTAACATCACGTGATATGAATTGATTTGATATGTGTTTTGTTGCAAAATAATTGTTATTTTAATGAAGAAAGAATTTTGTATTGGAAAACGAAGTTAAAATTACTTTTTGTTTTGATCATATGATCTAACATCAAGTGATATGATATGATATTAGTGTTGATATGATTTTTGTTAGAAAATAATTGTTGTTTTTGCACAGAAAGCGAAGTTAAGGATTTTTTTTATTTTAATCATATGATCTAACATCACCATTTATGGTCACATGATGGTCATATGATAATAATTTTAATATGTTTTTTAGAAAACGATTTTAATTTTTATACCGAAAGCGTAATTAAGAAATTATTATTTGTGATTAAATATCACATTCATGGTCATAAGATGTTAAGTTTGAAATTTTCTTTAAAAAATATTATTAATTGTTGTACACATTAAGCATCATATTATGTTGCCAATCATATGATGAAAATTTTGATTAAATTTAAAAAAAAGGACTTTAATTTTTGTACAGAAAACGAAGTTAAAATTACTTTTTGGTTTCATCATATGATTTAACATCACGTGATATGAAATTATGTCAGATTTAATATGTGTTTTGTTGGAAAATAATTGTTATTTTAGTGAAGAAGAAATTTTGTATTGAAAAACAAAGTTAAAATTATTTTTTGTTTTGATCATATGATCAAACATCACGTGATATTAGATGATATTAGTGTTGATATGATTTTTGTTAGAAAATAATTTTTATTTTTGCGCAGAGAAGGAAATAAGGAAATTACTGTTTATTTTGATCACATCATCTAACATCACTTGATATTGCAATTTTTTAGCATCATATCACACATATGATGTAATGACGAGATATTTAATCACATCTTAAAATTAACGCTGCTATCTAGAAATGAGGTTACAACTTCTAGCAAATTTTCTTCGTAATTGGCATTTCTACAAAAATTCTTTCAGCGCAAAATTCAATATCAAATCATGCGGAAATCGCCATGACGTGCTGATCAAAATAATATCATTCTCACACTCGAATATTGTAAATTCTAATTAATTAGGCAGCTGCAAACGGACAAGTGACCTCATTTAACTGACAGTGTTGCCAAACAGACGTACATGTATTGACATCTGTGCACTTAAAGGCCCGTATATTTGCGGCTATGCCTTCCTAGTAACAAGCAACATGTTGCTGCAACATGTTTTAAATGTCTAAAAATGCCATAAATTATGGTAGCAACTATCAGGGCAGAGAAATGTATTAAGGCCAACTAACAGCAGTAGCGGCAATAAAATTACAAAAACAACACTGCAAATAACAACAACAACACTGAAAAGTACTACAACAACAACAAAAATAATGGCAACAGTTAAATAATAAAAAAATACAAAGACAACAACAGTGATTACAAAAAAAGTTATTACAACAACAACAAGTAAAATAATAAAAAATACAAAACCAACAACAGTGATTACAACAAAAGTGATTACAACAATAACACGAAACAACAACAATAAAACATCAGTAAATACAACAACAACAAATTTGAAAACAAAAAGTATCAATGTCAGTCCAACAACAACAACAACAACAACAACAAACATCACGGTGTTAACAAAACACCGCAACAACAACAATCGTAAGGCATTCGACCATAAATTAAACTCTGACTCGAATATGTCAATGCGGCCGGCTGGCTGACTGACGCTGGGTTGCTTGCCCATTGGACTTTCGGGACGCGTAGAACTGCCGTTCGGCAACCTCGTTCGCAAGCCCTCAAAATTGGCTGCCAAATGGTAGGCAGACAGACGGCATGTACCATAAATACAAAAATGCATGTAAATACATGTAAGTGAGTGTGCATGTGTGTGTGCGTGATTATGTGTTGCGCGTGTAAATTCAATTTTAATATTCGTGAAATATTTCGAATTTTACTTATTTGCATTTTTTACATGTTATTGTTGTTGTTGTACCGCATGAAATGCTTCCACAGAGTGCGCTGAGCTTTTCGGCCATACAAATGCAATGCATACATGTATGTGTGTGTGTATTTGTTTATTGCCTGTGTTAGCTCATTTAAATATTTACAAAACCACCGACCAGCAAGCAGTTGGACGGACAGACAGCGAGATTTATGCATGTGAATTACTGTTGCACATACTTGCTTACATATGTATATGCTCATATGTATGTATGTCTACACACAATCGCTCATACATATTTATTTGGTGGCAACTCGGAACCGTTTTGCATCTGTTCATGTCATTTCGTGTGCTTTTCTCAACTTTTTTTTTCGAATTTATTTTTTCTTTTGTTTTAGGTGTGAAATTGAAAATGCTTAAGTGCGGTGAGCGCCACAAATCAGCCGACACAACGTCGGACTGTCGGCCGCCAGAGAGCAAAGCGGCCGCTAAAAGCACAACAACAAGTAGACGTACTAAACACAGAGATGTGGCATAGTGACGACCAACCACTGTCTCAGTCAGCTGGTGAGAGTGGTGGACTGGCGTGATTGTGGTGGTGCTGGTCAGCGAGACCACCACAATATGACCGCAACTTTTGACGGCTCATCCGTTAGCGGCTCCTCACTCTTACAGTTGACGTATTGTTGTTGGTGCTGTTGGTTTTTGTTGTCATTTTTGCTTCTTGGCCCATCTATTTGGATGTAAATTAACAAATGCACCGCATTTGTTTTGGTATGACGACGGCAATAAGTGGTTAACACTTACGAACTCATATACCATCCCTGTAGGAAAAAATTGAGACTTTGTGACCAAGTGCATTTTAAGTAGCTGCGTTAGACCAAAATATTTATCAGACTAATTTTATAGGTCTTCTTGTGCTGGATGGATTATTCTACGCCCATTACAACCGTTATATCGAAATTAAATGTTTCCGGTGTTGAAAGTCTATTGCTTGGAATAGCCGTTTGTTCTGTACCAATGACTGTTTTTCTTTCTCAACTGATGAAGCGACCAAGTCCTATAAAGTTGTTGATTTTTACGTTCAAAACCGCCTAATACTACGTTTTCCAAAAACAAAGCAGAAACAGGAATATTGAGCTCGAACTACTAAATGGAAGTTACCGTAACCAGACCACCAGAGTCTCCCGGTTTCCACTCCTTAATTTCGTTTTTATTGGCGTAGATACCGTTTACGCGGTTATAGACGAATTTACAGTCGTTCTTCCTCTTCACTGTTTGGTGCCAATTGGAGATACCAAGTGTAGCCAGGTTCTTCTCCACCTGGTTTTTCCAACGAAGTGGAGATCTTTCTCTTCTCCTACATCCCCCGGCGGGTACTGCGTCGAATACTTTCAGAGCTTGAGTGATTTCATTCTTTCGGAGGATAAACCTAGTCAGCGTAGCACTGTCTCTTAATTTGCTAAACTATGAATGAATGCGTTTTTCGCCATTATTTTATACATACATACATTTTCCGCAGAACCTTTCTCTCGAAAACTCGTAATGTCGACTCATCAGATGACTGTCAACAGTGACGTGGGAGACAAGTCGCGAGTGCAACGACTGTTTGTTGGATGACAGGAGATATTTCATCCTGTCCTCGTTCAATAATAGGCCCATTTGCCTCGCTTCCTTATCCAGCAGCTGTACACTTTATACAGAATTGTACCTACTCGACTGAGCTCTGCAGCTTGAATTAGTTTCTCCAGCAGTAGATTGAAGAAGTCGCACGATATAGAGTCCCCTTTGTCAAAAATCTCGTTTGGTATCAAACGGCTCGGAGAAGTCCTTCCTTTTTCAAACTATAGTCTTGTATATAGGATGTCAGCGCTTGAGTTTTGTTATTCATCCATTCCTCCTCCAATCCTTCATCCAAGCTCCTCGACATCTAAGACGAACTCTGGATAAGAACGAACAGAAGCAGAGAAGATGTTCCAGTGTCTTGCTCATAACTCACTGTCATCATTGGTATGTATTTTTCCTCGTCGACCTTGCGCACGATTTTCTCATGTCCTTAAGGCAGTCCATTCTGCCTTAATCCGTGCGTCAGCCAATTTAAAAATTTCATTGGGTATCTTTTTTTAACAATTACGTGTTTCCTGCACTGATTCGGTAGTCAGACGAAAGAGACTTTACCCATTCCCAACGGCTATTCCCTTTCTCGAAATGTCTTTGTGGGCTGTATTCAGTATACAGCCGCTTTCCTTCAACCACCACATCTACTGCTTCCCTGATTTTAAGGTCATTCTCTGACTAATACGATGTGTATGGATTACTCCTTTAGTTGCCCCTTGACTGTCGCCGTATTTGTTGTTTTTAAGTGGTTTCCTACGATGTTAGCTATCGCAGCGGCTTTCCACTCTTCCGTCTGGAAGTTACGGAAGCTTGAAGAGTAGCCTGTAAATCTTTCTTTACCAGTTTTTGACCCGTTAGTGTATGCGTTTTGTTGGCGGATCGCAAGCTCCTGCATCTTCGAAGCCTTCTTTGCCGAAAGTACAAGGTCTAGTTTATCCACTAAACTACTGGCAATCGAGCCATGCTCGAAGGTTTTTGTAGCAAATTCACCTAAAGCTGCCATTTTGTGGCTGATTTCGGTGAAGTGTTTCACAGCTGCTGCTTTTTCAAACATATGGAGATGTTTTTAGTCTAAGACAAACTCCAAATCTACCAATGAGTACGATTACTGAAGTCCTTTAACCGAAAGTAAAGCCAACCGTACACCTCATTTTGTAGAGAGGTGCAAAGGTGAAATAGTTTAAGCTCATCGAACCTGAGTTTAACCTGAATTATGAATAATATAGTATAAATTACTTCAAATTTCCTACTGGGATAAGCGCTATTGCAAAACAAGTGCATATAAATCATAGCTGTTCACCAGTGTTGTGGCCGAAAATTTTGCAGAGAAAAAGATAAATTCAAAAGAGAAGATATTTTCAAGCTAAAACCAAAACTAAGGTCGAGACCGAAAACGACACCGAGACAGCGAAGTAACGATCAAAGAACCAGGAAGTAATCACCTGTGAAAGCATAACTGCAATCAAGCATAACAGTTTGTGTGTGTATGTACCATGGAACTGTGCTACTTCTTAAGTACGGAAGAGTTTTGAGGAAGCTATAGTATGTGTGTGTATGTAAAAACATCTACCAAAGCCACTTAACCGCTTTAAACGAATAAAAAAGTGGGTATCTTCCGCCCTTCCATTTCCTTTTTTCTTCCTTCGCCCATAACGCTTCAACGATCTGCTAATTGCTTTTCAAAATTGCCAAAAAAAATATTGGTTAACCAACTCAGCCTATCGATTTCGTGTCGAATCGTTAAAGTGGTGTCGTAAAAAGTGGTTATTTTAGGAATAATTTGCGGAAGAAGTTAACAAGATGCCCGGAAGTTGGTAGCAGAAATAATTTTGTTTTGCACTTTCACAGCGGGCCTCAAAATTGAAAGGGTTATGTGTTTGTATCTAAAGTATTGCAGTTTGTCAAATCAGTTTGGCTTTCGTTCGCTAAGATTGGTTGTTACTGACTAAGGTAGAAAACACCTGAGTTTGGCAGAACTTCGTTAGAGGGGTGTTTGAATTGAATTCGTGGTAATACATTTAAAATAAGCAGTTGGACTTCTGCTGAATGCTAGTGAAAGCATAACACCGGGTGATGGTGAACCCGACTCCACAATTGATGACGGATGATCAGACGTTCCATTGCCCGACCATGAAGAATTTCGAAAAGCAATTACCCGTTTGAAGAACAACAAATGAGCGGACCCCGATGGATTGCCGGCTGAGCTGCTAAAATACAGTGTCGAACAACTGATAAGTTGAATGCAACAATTTCTTTGTAGAATAGGGTCGGAAAGCATGCGCGACGATTGAGATTTAAATGAGCCCTGCCCAATTCACAAAAAGAGAGACCCCATAATCTGCGTCAAATACCTTGGGATAAGCTTCTTCATCATGATTGGACCGTATTAAACTTCAGGCCTGAAAAATCAACAACTGACCAGATATTCACCATCCCCCAAATCTTAGAAAAGACACGTGTAAAGAGGATCGACACACACCACCAACTGTTTCGACATCATGAAAAGTAGCTTTATTTTTACTGAATTTGGTATCCCCGCAAAACTAACACGGCTGTGTAAACTGATTTTGACCAATAACAAAACTTCCGTCATTATCGGGAAGGGTGTCCTCTCCAGATTCGAAATTCAACTAAGTAGGCAATCTCTCAAGTCTCTCAATGAACAAATACTTACCAAATTCTAGAAGTCACTCATCATCCCCGTCCAGAGATCATGGTACAGAGGCTTGGAAGATGACAACGTCTGACGATCCTTTGCGGATTGGCAACGGCGAATACCACAGTCGATGGAACGAGGAGCTATACGGTGAATTTCAGCGATTTAAGATAAACCGACTATTTCATGTCGTCCGAATGGATGAAAACAGTACAGCTCTGAGAGTTTTCGACCCAGTAACCGCCCGAGGAAGCTATTGACCCGACGGCACTCAAATTTGTACACGCGCCTCTTGAAGGTTAGAGCTAACTAAAAAACGAATCAGTTAGTAGCGTTAATATGTATCCGGCCATGGACTTCTCAATCCTTGTTATAATACCTAATAAAGGTACCTTATTTTGTAGTGTAGGTTTTTTGACGTTTTACTACATATTTATGAATGATGAGTGAGTCGATTTACTAATGAATTTTTGAGATATCGATCTGAAATTTTGCACATGTCCTTATCACCCCAAGAAAATGATCATAGGAACACTATTAAATATAGTTGCCGTACAAACTAACAGATCAAAATTAAGTACTTGTATGGAAAAATTTATGAAAGATATTGGAGCTTTGGAGCCTTCAATGTTTATCCCAGTTTGTTATACTTTTTCAGATAGATATAATCTCATAACTTGAAAATCTCCGAGAGAATTGTGTATACATATATTTACATATGTACTATAAACTGTTTTTTATATGAATGTGTATCTAATTCTTAGACTTCTCATTATTTTTAAATATTTAAACTTTTATTAACTTACCTCTTGACAATCCATCCATTTCATCAAAACTACTTCAGAGCGCTGTTAACTGTTAATATCTCCAATACGATGTAGGCAATGCTTTTCGAACAACCCTGCAAACAAAAGAATTTGAGAGATGAGCTTAACTTTATTTATTTCTTGTTGTTTATACATACATATGTACATATGGTACTCTCTGATTAGAACTAATTTCTCTTCGAAGAATTTTTCGCTCAATCAAAATAAATTTAGCATGAAACGGAACGGAATGTATTAAAAAGAAACATGGCGAGAACCGTTTTGTTTATTCGTAAATCAAAAACAATAACGAAAGAGTAATAAAAATAAAACAACACGAATTAGAAGAGCGAAGGAAAGTGCAAATCGAGAATGAAAACATAACAACGAGAGTCAGCTGTTAATATGCAATGTTGCGCTTTGCAACTCTGCGTGTGATTACAGTTATGTATGTATATTTAAATGTAATACAAAATACTTAATATGTATATATAATACTTAGAAAAAATACCCTAAACGGATGTAAGTAATTCTCTATTAAGATCATTAAATTTGCAAATTTTAGGTATCTTTTAATTAAAAACTGTAAAAAATTAAAAAAAGTAATTATTGTGCTCCTCATCAATTTCATTCTAATATGATTTTGGAACATTACCAGGAAATGTAAAACTGAATGGAAACGCAGACAACCGGCTATTGTGAGTAAACAAAATACTGAGCATAAAATAAACATTTCTATCGCCTCTCTTATACTGCTATTATTCCTAATTTAAAAGAGAGAGAGAGAATGAAATATAAAGAGAATTCGCTATGCACAGTGTAGCAATGACGAGGAATTTTAGCAAACAAAGATTTAATCGAAATTAACTTAGTAAAATTTCAAAAATCAGAAATCAATTCCTGGAAAAAAGCGACTAACAGTTCATACACCAGGGAGATCTTACCTTATGGTATCTCTTAGTATGTAACAGACTGTTGATTAAAAAAAAATTAGGTAAATCTAGTAGATGGTTTATTTTTTCCAATACCCCAAAAGCTAAGCCAAATACAGTGAAAACCCTTATAATATGTTAATTCCGACACTTAGTCACACGATTTCGGCTGTTGAATGGATTATCCCACTAATCTTAAAAATTTATCAAGATTTCGCCATACAAAAATGACAGATCCAAATAATTTCATTGAAATGATTTGAAACTGATCCAGGCTAAATCTCTCTGTGCGACTCTGATTTTGCGCCATGTACTTGTCAGCACTGGAAATCTGTTACATTATCACAGCTGATTTAGACACTACAAAGGGAAAAAAATGTAAATAAACAAATTTTTTTTAAAACAATGAATCTAATTTCACCTGAAAATCGACTTAACAAATGAAAAAATGTATCCAATATTTCTATTATATTGAAAATATTTGAAAAAAGACTGCTTTTATTTCAAAATACTATATGACAATCTTTTCTTTTGATAAATATTAAGCGATGTGACTTCATGAATGACAATAACAGCTGTTTTTTAATCTTTCTAACGGCAGTGAGAACACTTTTGGGTTATGAAATGCTTAAATGTAATCTAATCTTCTAAATTTTCGGTCTGAACATAGTATTAGATGTGCGAGTTTATCTAAAATCGAGATTTTATCGAAAGCATATCAAGTGAACTTATGAAAGCACAAAACTGAGTACCTGCAGCCAAGTGAACCGGACTGTAACATACATATGTGCACAGCATGACATCTACCGTTGTAGAAAAGCCGGATTCAAAACAAATTCCTTATAACTCAGTCGTTCAATTATGTGAATTCGTGAACTAAACATACCTATTAATGGACTCAGCTGGTACGGCTCGGTTAAGGATTATCTTTTGGAAAATCAATTTATAAAATATTTAGGGTGACATGGGATTAACCAAAGAAAGAGCAGAAGATTTTGACAAAGAAGTTACCGGTGATACAAGTAGTGGTAATTTTTTTAATAGTCTTTATTTGTTTGAAGAACGTTTACAAATTGTTCAAAAAATTGTTCACGAAAATTCACGTTCTGAAAAAAATGTGTTTCACGCGTTTCACTCAACTTATGGTCCACATAATCAGCCTGTTTAGTGTCTACAAGTATTATCAACGCCATCAGCCATTATTAGACCCAGCAATCATTATTGGATAATATTCGACCGAATAGGCCACGTCCAGCAAACAGTGAAGAAAATATAGCAGTCATTGCTGAGAGTGTACACGAAGACCGTGGATAGTCGATTCGGCGCCGTTTGCAGCAACTCGGACTGACGTATGGAACGGTTTAACGCATTTCACATCGAGATCTTAAATTGAAAGCATACAAAATAAAGCTTGTGCAAGAAGTGAAGCCACTCGATCTTCCCAAACGACATCGCTTCGTTCTATGCCCTCTTGGAAAAGTTCCAAGAAGATGAGAAGCATATCTGGGTCAATGGATATGTAAACAAGCAGGATCGCCGCATTTGGGACGAAGAACGACTTGCAGAAATTCAATAGCTTCTATTTCATTAAGAAAAAACTACGATTTGGTGTACATAGTTTACCAGCCGGTAGAATCATCGGTCCATATTTCTTCAAAAATGATGCCGATGAGAAAGTAACTGTCAATGTCGACCGTTATCGAGCCAAGAAAACCAACTATCTGATGTCTGATGATGAAGCTCGTCATCTTGGCGACATTTCGTTTCAACAAGATGGTTTTTTTTTGAGAGAAAACTTCGATGAGCAGATAATTTCACGTTTTGCGCCGGACGATTGGCCACCAAGATAATATCATACCGTTAGACTTTTTTAGATGGGGATGTAAGTATATAGTCTAAAGTCTATGCGGACAATCCCGCTTCTGTTCAGGCTTTAGGGCAAAATGTCACGCATGTCATTCGCCGGTTAACAGTCGAAATGCTCGAATGTGTAATTGAAAATTGGATTCAACGGATGAACCATCTGAGACGTAACCATTAGAAATAGATCTTCGAAAAATAAATTCCAAAGAATGAACCAACGACTTATTAAATAGGTCAAGGAAAAGTATCTACAGAGTAACAGCTACCACAACAGGGCACTGGCCATTTGGGGAACATGCGTCCAAAATGGGTATGCCCTACAACGACATCTGCCGAGACTACGGAGTAGCAGGCAACAAGGAAAAAAATTTCCACTCTTCTCTGTGAATGCCCAGCCCTTGCACAGATCCGACACAAAATATTTGGAATCCATCAAGCACCAAATCTTGAATGGATTTCTACTAAAAGCATATTAGACATACATAAGTAGCTTAATCGAAACCTCAAAATAGTTTGAGAGAGAAGGTGAAATAGTCCAGTCATTTAAGCTTAAATTAGGTATGAATCAATTCCGAGGTGAACTTACTATAATGAATGGACTAAAAGGTAATAGCAGATACAGAAGTTGGAAAAGTTCCAAGAGGCCATAGAACGAAGAGGCCATAGATCGAGTGGCTTCACTTCTTTCACAAGCTTTATTTTGTATGCTTTCAATTTAAGATCTCGACGTGAAATGCGTCAAGTCGTTCCATGCGTCAGTCCGAGTTCTACGAATAGTGTATCAAAATGGCACATCAAGTGCTAATTGAGCCCGATAGACAACAGGGCTGCACTCCTAAAGGGTGATTTTTTAAGAGCTTGATAACTTTTTTAAAAAAAAAAACGCATAAAATTTGCAAAATCTCATCGGTTCTTTATTTGAAACGTTAGATTGGTTCATGACATTTACTTTTTGAAGATAATTTCATTTAAATGTTGACCGCGGCTGCGTCTTAGGTGGTCTATTCGGAAAGTCCAATTTTGGGCAACTTTTTCGAGCATTTCGGCCGGAATAGCCCGAATTTCTTCGGAAATGTTGTCTTCCAAAGCTGGAATAGTTGCTGGCTTATTTCTGTAGACTTTAGACTTGACGTAGCCCCACAAAAAATAGTCTAAAGGCGTTAAATCGCATGATCTTGGTGGCCAACTTACGGGTCCATTTCTTGAGATGAATTGTTGTCCGAAGTTTTCCCTCAAAATGGCCATAGAATCGCGAGCTGTGTGGCATGTAGCGCCATCTTGTTGAAACCACATGTCAACCAAGTTCAGTTCTTCCATTTTTGGCAACAAAAAGTTTGTTAGCATCGAACGATAGCGATCGCCATTCACCGTAACGTTGCGTCCAACAGCATCTTTGAAAAATACGGTCCAATGATTCCACCAGCGTACAAACCACACCAAACAGTGCATTTTTCGGGATGCATGGGCAGTTCTTGAACGGCTTCTGGTTGCTCTTCACCCCAAATGCGGCAATTTTGCTTATTTACGTAGCCATTCAACCAGAAATGAGCCTCATCGCTCATCGGACACGGACGCGAAACACATTTCGAACCGAACACTGATTTTGGTAATAAAATTCAATGATTTGCAAGCGTTGCTCGTTAGTAAGTCTATTCATGATGAAATGTCAAAGCATACTGAGCATCTTTCTCTTTGACACCATGTCTGACATCCCACGTGATCTGTCAAATACTACTGCATGAAAATCCTAACCTCAAAAAAATCACCCTTTACCTACCTACCTACCTGTCTTTCGAATGATAAAAACATACCCCATGTCAGGTTTCTGTGTTTTTTTGTTCTTTTAAAAAGTAAGAAACCTAGAAAGGGATTACCCTTCATTTCGAATGAAAATGTCATGAACTCGGGGTTTTACTAGTCCACAGTATTTTCATCGCATTTTTCGAACAATTTTAATATTCTAGCAGTGATTGTCTTTCTGCTCGTAGCTTGTTTGTTTATACGAGGGCTGCTATATATATTTCTGGCCTAATAATGAAAATAGGAATATTTATCAACGAAAAGGGTTTTTTTTATTTTATTTTTTTTCGTTGGATTTGGCTCGTCTTGGAAGACCCACACGGTCGATTGCTGTATTGTTTCGGGCTCATACGCATAGATCCATGATTCGTCACCTGTGACGATCTTATAAACGTCTTTTGAAGCACCGCGATCGTATTTTTTCAGCATTTCTTTACACCAATCCACACGAGCCTTTTTTTGAGCGATTGTCAAATTGTGCGGGATCCAACGAGAACAAACCTTTTTTACGGCCAGGTGTTCATGCAATATCGAATGTATGCTGGTGGGAGAAATGCATAGGCATGCCTCTATCTGAAGGTATGTTACATGACAGTCTTGCATTATCAGTTCACGTACGGCATCGATGTTTTCTGGCACAACGGCTGTTTTTGGACGACCTTCACGGAATTCGTCTTTGAGCGAGCGTCGGCCACGATTGAATTCGTTGTACCAGCTTTTCACAGTGCTATAGGATGGTGCTTCATAGCCATACAAAGATTTTAGTTCATCGATGCACTTTTGTTGTGATAATCCACGTCGAAAGTTGTGAAAAATGATCGCACGAAAATGTTCCCGAGTTAATTCCATTTTTTGGCCGAGATGAATTTTTTAATTCCCTGTAAATAAAACAATTCACGATTAAATGACAAAACGTTCTGAGTGATGTTATGCTAAAAAATGTCAAACTTTCCAATGGAAATGTCAGATTGCACCTGGCAACACCTAGTCCAGAAATATATATAGCAACCTATGTAGTTGCAAAAACAACAACTGAGAGACCTAACTATTGATATTGAATATGGAAACACACATATCCCAAAAGGAAGAAGCATTTTTAACAGCACATTTTTATGTCGCTCTTTAAGTTTTTTAAATTTTTAAAAGTTTTCTGAAAGCTGCCAAGCATGCTGCAAGCCATCGCCTTCCGAGGACACGTACCATAGAGTAAATTCTATTTGTTGATAATCGCAATGTATACAAATAAAAAACCATTAAAATATGAGAAATGTGTTTGCACAACGGTAAAAGTGGATAAAGCGCATACAAAGACAAAACTTTACTTTACCTTATAGCCATGCATACAAATAAAGATAGTACTTGTATGGCAGCTGCTGCAGGTGGAGGGGGCAGTGGGAGGGAGTTGGTGAACAAAATCAACGCAATTCACTTGCACTGCAATGGCACACGGTTTTTTGCGCACGGTTAACTGCTTACTGCCAGTAGCTGCTCAAGCACACATAGATGTTTGTATGTATGTGCATATACGTGTGTGTGTGTGTGTACGGGTGTGTGTGTGTGGCGCCAAAGCATAACGCCGCGGCATGTCAGACTACAAACAGTACACGGCAGCAATGCATTGCAGCGAGGATGAGCCTGAGTTGTTGTTGCTGTTGTTGTTGGCAGCTGACAGCAGCAGTTGGCGGCTGGGGCTGGCCACACGTGTCGTTGGGCACGCGACGGGGATTACGAAGCCGAGTTGGAACAAAAGCGAAAGTTACACATTGAAAGGAATATCAGCGTACAAATAACAATAACAACAACAACAACTGCAATAAAAACAAACAATTTACAGTTACATGCATAGATAGAGGCATATGTTAAGGCGCCTGTGTGTGCTTGTTGCAGTCAAATGCTTGTGAAAGCGAAGTTTGGCTTTGAACTGGCAAAGCAAAAAAACACACACACACACACACACACACATTCAAACGTGCACATACACACATGTGTACTGTCGCTGAAGTGAGTAAACAAAATTCGTCGCAACAAAGCAAGGATGCAAGTGCTCAGCGCTGAGTTGGCTTGCATTTCCGCTAATGTCCTTTAGATCACTGCATCCCGCTTTCGCTGACACACTGCCACTCAGTGGTGGGAGGTGGGTGGCGTTGTTCTCCAACTTATCTGCGCAGAAAGGGCCAACTCAACTTGGCGATTGTGGCAAATTAGCGACATTAAAGACTAAAAACTTTGCACCAACGCTTGCCACAAAGTTGTGCGAGTGAATGGCATTGAAATTATTTCCTTTCATCATCACGCACACACACATATACTTATAGTATATATCGCCATTCAGCCATACATCCAGAGTACACGTGGCCGTCTGCCTTTAATGTCGTTCATATTGGTTGCTGCAAAGTCATTTGCTGTGTGCTGTTGACAATAATTTGTGGCTGCCAATTTTTGTTTGGTCCCACATTTGTGTTTTGTTGTTATGGCTGCTGTTGTATTTTTTCTTCAGTTTTGTTTATTGCAAAATTTCTTGCATACTCGACGTTTAGAAATTGAAAATTCTGCAAACTTTGTGTTTTTAGCAACTCCAAGTTGTCGTTGTTGTGATGGCGGTGGTGGTGAAATTCCGCGCGTAGAATGGCAGTTTTATGACGTCGCCGCGCCATCGTTGTTGCCAATTTGAAATTACTAACGTCATAGCATGCCGTTAAGTAGAGGTTACAGTGGGCTGATTTCAAATTTAAATAAAAAATAATAATATTTAAATAATATGTATTGCAGTAACTTAAGCTGGTATGCAAAAAATTTTAAAAAAATGTATACTTTGATTTTTTGGACAATTTTTGTCGTTTAAAACCTTAAGAAGAAAAACACCTTAACTTCAATTACACCGAAGCTAAAGGATGATCAGTGACGTATTGAATGTGGTCTTTGTTCGAGGGAAGACTTTACTTCTCAATTGCCAACTCAGCCCGAAGTAGCACCTGTTGGCAAAAGTTATTGTGTGTCGGATTTCGAGGCTGGGAACGTCTTGCTCTCGTTCACTGCCAGACCCATTTGTTTCACTTCTTTGTCCAACCTGGAGGAGACACCATTAACGGCCTTTTTTACTCAGTTCTGCAGCTTGAGTTCTGACAGAATCATATTGGAATTGGAATAGTTCGAATGTTTTGACAAGAAGTCATGGCATGACATGACATGAATGACCTCACAAGTCGAGTTCTACCACCGTTATATTTTTTCCGTCTCAGTAATCCTTCGCTAAAATTGCCCGCGACCGATCGTAGGTATTGCATATCCTATTCATATCCATATCCTTACCTAGAAGTTATTTCCGTGAAGATCTTACAGGGTTTGTCCGGAAAGTAATATTTATTGTAAAATTTATTTAACCAATCGTAATCGATATATTTCTTTAAAAACTTTCAAAATAGGCTCCTTCTGCGTTGATGCAGCGCTGCCAGTGCGATTTCCAAGCATTGAAAGTGCCACGGAAGGCCTCCGGAATAGTTTTGAGAACCGAGGTGCATGCTGCTTGGAACCCCTCTGTCGTCTCAAAATGCTTGCATTTCATCGGCCTTTTCAGGCAAGAAAACAATTGGCCACATCTGGTCTGTAGGGCGGCTGCGAAAGTTTTGGGATGCCGGCCTTGGTTAAGTAGCTGGCGCTGTGAGCTGGGGCGTTGTTGTGATGTAACTTCCAATCAGCTACGATGTCTTTTCGGACGCGATTGACCCTTCGTTTAAGTCTCTTGAAGACTTTCATGTAAAACTTGGCGTTGGCGGTTTATACAGGAGGAACAAATTCATGGTGGACGATGTCTTTGATGTTAAGAAAGACAATGAGCATCACTTTGGATTTGCTCATTCTTCCGTTCTTCATCAGCGACCTCTTCCCGGTCCTCCAAAAAGTCCTGGCGCCACCGAAACACACCACTTCTTGCTAAAGCAACATCTGGGTAAACCTGTTTGATCATATCAAACGTCTTGGTCGCCGATTTATGGAGTTTCACACAAAATTTAATCGCGTGCCTCTGCTCTCACTCACAGAAACACGTCGTGAGAAAATGTTTGACCTGACTCTCCAGATCTTCGGAGACAACTGACCAGCCGCTCATTCGTTGGCTAAGAACGTCCTCTACCGAATCCAGTCGATGAACGAACGCTCCGAAATACAGTCGCAGCGGAAGAAAATCAGTCCTATTACTTTCCGGACAAAACCTGTATTTTAATAAAAATAGTCTTATCACTATGGTATGAAATAACTACCATCAACTTTAAAAACGATTTGAATGTTTTACAACCGATTCGGAATCTAGAATATATTCTAAAATTATCGCTTCTCACGCTTTGGCAGTGGTGAAACTGTATTTGTGGGAATACGTTCAGCCGGTAGAGCCAATGTGGTGCTTAGAGCCTATCATATCGAGGACTGAGACTAACAGTCATGGTTTCCAAGGATAAAAACCTCAATTACGAAAAGAATAACAAAACGGAAAATCCGTCGCTTCTTACATACCGACCAGAGGATATGATTAGAAGAAGTATCTAGAAAAGAGGCGCAGTGAGACTTTTTACGGATGGGTCCAAGATAAAAGGGAAGGTTAGGGAAGCGATTTTTGAGAAGAGCTCTCTCTCAATCTTAGCTTTAGGCTATCAGTGGCGGTAGTTTCAACTCTTTCATGGAGGAAGCATTCTCTCTGCCAACAGATAGGCAATAATAGCTCTGACCTCGCTAACTGAGCGCTTAATGCTAGTAAAGGATTGTCTGTGTTCACTAAAAGTAGCATCAAGCCATTTCATCATCAGACTCGGTTGGGTGGCTGGTCATAGCAGAATCGCTGGCAACTGCAAAGCCGATGAGCTGGTCAAAGGTGGCACTCTTGATCCATTTCCTTAGGAATGGAACCGAGTTGGATCTCCATTGGCGTCTGGCATTCTTATATTGGATAAATTGACCTCGCGTGTGCTCAGTAGGCGTTTGTTGACGATCCGCTCTTGTGCGGCTGCAAGATATTTTTGGCCTATAGTAGAACACATGAGATCTACTGAATTACTTACTCTAGATAAAGCTCATCTTGCCGCAATAATAAGAGTTCTAACTGGACATTGCGGTAGGATTAAACTTGTTGATGGACACAAGTTGCCAAAGTTGTATGGAAGAAGATGAGGTAGAAACCGCCTTTTTACACAAGGCTCATGTTGAAACGCGTCGCTTACCTTCGGCGCAACAAGAAATCACCGAAATTGACATTAGCCGCCTCAACAAATTTGCGTTAACTTCAAAACGCTTTATTGATTCTTAAGGGTCTTATGATCTATTATATATAAATTATTTTAGGAAACATAACATAACAATAACATAACATAAGCTGTCCAACTGAGATTCCTGTTAGCATTGGCCTCTTAGCCTAATCAAATTGGACCTAACTTGGAATGATTATTTGGGAGCTTTACCACACTCTATGGAGACATGCAATAAAACTAAACGTTTTCAGCGGTTTAATTTAATCTTTTTGGTCTAATTATTACTAAAAACGTAGCAACTTAAAAATACGTGTTAAAACAGCCTGGAAGCTCTCTCCGCAACAAATTCAGCGCAATCGATGTGTCAGAGTTCCGCAGTTATCAGATCTTTCACTTTTCTCAGAAGTTTCTGGGTAAAATTGCGAACTTTCCAGACGTTCAATGGGATGTAATCAGTAGGATCTCTGCCAACGACCTCTTGAAACCGTCATTTTTTATATAATTTCTAAAAATATAGCATTTTATTCAAAACTGAATTCAAGCATACTGTAACATAAGCCGCTCATACCAAACCACGCAACGTTAACACTTTTATAATAGATTCCTCGAAGTGCGACCGCTGCGTGTTGAGCCCGTTGGCGCCTATAATGGCCTCCCACTCACATCCGTTGGCTGTCTACCGTCTAAGCGGAAGTTAAACGGGCCTCAGTTCGTCTGTGGCGGCAGACATGACACTTACGAGGAATTGCCGCGCAAACGGCCATCAGCCAAAATGTACAATGTCACTTGCTGAGGCAGCTACATATGTATGTATGCATACATATACACACATGAATTTGTATGAGAAAAAACAGGGGAAAGTAAAAAATGCCAAAACCGGGACACGAAATAAATTGTTTGCGATTTGTCGCCCTTCAAGAGTCAGCAAAAAATATTTTTTGGTTTTTATTTATTTATTTTTTTTGTTTGCAAAGGACTCGCAGCCATGTACATACATGTGTAAATAGGAGGATGTGAGTGAATATGTGCGCATAAGTGACAAAGTAATAAAAGTGCAATTTTCTAAAAAATATGGCAAATTAAAATGTGCACGCATGTATGTGTATGTGTGAGTATTCGCAGTCACCAGCTTAGTCCACTCAGACAAGTCCATAAGCAATGTTTACTTTTCTTCATTATAGTTTCTGCTTATTTTCCATTTTTTCTTTTTTTCTCTGAATTTTGCTTTCGAAACTTTGAACTGCGGCGAGTGGAAATCGTTCACGCTTGAATCCCATAAATGCGATAAATTTCGCAAGTCACTACGTGAGTGTATGCGCATATGCAGGCCTGTGTGTGAATGTGTGTGTGTGCGACTAAAACATGGCTCACACGCACACAAACCTATTATCTTGAGGCATTAACGTGCTTTCGTTGTCCTTAAAGCCGCAACGTTAAGGCATCCATTACCGCGTCGCATTCGTAGACGATTGCCAGACAGACTTTCGGCTAAAAGGCGAACACACAAATAAAAGTGCAAGTGTGGAAGTTCAACGACATGTGTGCTGCAAGTCGCGCAAAAGCAAACGCAGGCGTTCGGTGGCGATAATGGACGGGCAATACGCCGCACAGTGGGACAAACTCGTATATATAAAACAACAAGAACACACTTCATTTGAACTGTAATACCAATATCTTTCTCAAATACAAAAAACTCCTTCCACGACATTGTTTTTGATCGGTCAGTTCGTTTGCCAGCTGCATATATGCTATAGTTATTCGATCTGAACAATTTTTTTGAAGAAGCCGCTTCCTTGAACAACAAGCCATACCAAATTTGGTGACGATGTCTTGCCAAATAAAAAAAATTGCCATACAAGGCTTTAATTTTGAACAAACAGTTACGTCTCCTATTCATTCAGTTCCATTGCCGATGACTCGTTCGAGTATTTCGACTGGTAACTGACAAAATCGAATCGTGTGAGAATTTCTTCCAAGGACTGAATCAAAGCGAGCTTGTCCGCAAAGACTTTCAATTTTATACAAAATAAATCCATTGATTGATGCGTTGTGTGGGAAGTGTTGCCGTCTTGTTGAAACGAAATGTTGCGAGTTCACGAGCCTCAATTTCAGGTGTCAAATAGACAGTTATCATGGCGCGATAACGGTGTCCAATGATGTTACGGTATCATTTTTTGTATGGAAAGGTGGTCCGAAAATTCCACCGGCTCACAAACCACACCAAACCGATGTTTTTTCTGGATGAAATGACAGCTCTTGAATCAAATTACTATATGTTGCTTTTCGTCCCATATGCGGCAATTTTGTTTACATACTCATTAAGCCAGAAATCAACGCTGAACAAAATTTGGTTCAACAACGTCGGATCTTCTTCGAACTTTTCAAAAACCTATAGAGCGAAGATATATCACTTGGGATGATCCAAAAGCTTCAGTTCTTGCACAAGCTCTACTTTCTACGCTTTCAATTTAAGATCTCAACGTAAAATGCGTCAAGTTGTCCATGCGAACGGCGCTGAATCGGCTCTCCACGTGTCTCAGCTACGACTGCTATATTTTCTTGACTGCGTGCTGGACGCGGTCTATTCGGTCGAATGTTAACGAGTAATGATACTTTACAGAAAGTGATTTTTCGTAGTAATGTTAAACGATTTGTAAACGTTGTTCAGGCGTAAGCCTTTCGATGATGAAATGCCAAACAATACCGAACAAAAGTAACATGAAATTTTGACCTGACTCAAACGTGATCTGTCAAAAAAAGCTATTGCAAAAAGTACTTCTACTTGGATCCGCCGTTATATACTTGAATATTAATTAATATTTCAAAGCAGAGGAATATCTATTACCGTCATACATTTAGTAATCACTTGGTTTCAGGTCCACCATTTTCACTTGACGTTATCGTAAGTGATCGACTTTTATCAACAATAACAATCTGTTTGAAGGAAAATTTTGTATTTAGAAACTAGCTTCCTAAAACGGAGATATTTCCTTTTTACTTAAGACTCGCCCTTGAAAAAATTGGTTCCGTTTAACATCCAGCCGAGCTCCAAATTCGGAACTTCGTTAAGATTTATTACATATTGGCCGTTAGATGCTGTATAAAGTGAACCGGATGCTGGAAAACATTTGTGTTAGGTATATGAGGGAAAAAGTAAGGGTTGACCCGATTTTAGCATATTCCGATAAGATGAAATAGCTTGAGGCAAGTTTTTACTCTGATACCTGAATTGATGTTTAATTTGTGCTATAGTGTAATAAAGAATAGGGCTTATTCTTGACAGACAATTTTCATGAACGCCGAATTAAGGAAGTAAGGATTGCCTTATGTTACTGTAGACGAGCTAACGGGAAAGGGTGGAAACTTGCTCCAAAAGTGGTGTTTTCGATCTACGAAGCCATAGTCAATCTAAAATGTTCGAAGTTGAATACAATAAACTGGTGAAAGGCGCTGAAAAAGTCTAAACATACTAAGAAACCTGAACTTGTCCAAAGAGCGGCTCTCGATACCTATGAGAGTATGGTCTGATGCTCTGCGGACTACACAAGCAATAGCACTTAATATTAATTTCCACATAACTCCCGTGAATATTGTCGGCCCATTGCTTTGAAGTCGGCTCTAAGGCTCAAAGAATCTGAGCTTTGAAGAGTTGGTTGACGACCCGCTCCTGTGCCACGGCAAGTTGAGTTAGGGCTAGATAGGCATTCATACCGTAAAACCAAAAATCTTGACGGACGCAAATTGTCGCAGTAGTATGGAAGAAGTTGAGGTGAAATATCCAAGCACTTTCTCTTCTATTGCCCATTTTACACACGACTAAGGTCGAAACGTCTCGGCAGTTTTTTCTTCGGTGAACCAAGAGTTATAGTCAAAACTGATATTAGATGTCTCAACTAATTTGTGCTAGGTTCCAAGCATTTTTTTGATTTGTAAGGGCCGTATGATCAATTATAAAATATTAAGTCTTGTCAACAGGTGCTGAGTGGGAAATTGAGAACTAAAGTCCTATCTCTACGAACAAAGCCGAAAACGCTATAAGTCACTTATTATTCCCGTTCTGCTACATGGTGGAGAGGTATGGACGATGACGACATCTGATGAGTAGACGATACGAGTTTTCGAGGGAAAGGTTCTGCGGAAGATTTATGGTCCTTTGTGCATTGGCAACAGCAAATACCGCGATCGATGGAACGATGAGCTGTAAAAGATACTATACGACGATATTGACATAGTTCAGCGAATTAAAAGACAGCGGCTACGCTGGCTAGGTCATGCTAGGTTGTCCGGATGTATGAAAACACTCCAGCACTGAAAGTATTCGACGCAGTACCCGCCTGTGAAAGCAGAGGAAAAGGAAAACCTCCAGTCCGTTGGAAAGACCAAATGGAGAAGGACCTGGCTGCACTTGGAATCTCCAGTTGTGGCCAAACATTGAAAAAGAAGAAGGACTGGCGAGCGGCATCTACGCCAATAAAGAAGATGAAAAATATGACCTGTGGACACTTTACTTCATCCAGCACCTCGAAATTTATTACATCTACTTGCAAGTATTTCGCACTTCATGGGTAATGGCTCTAATGTCTCCGCGGCAAGACCACAGATTGTTCCACCAAGACCCCACTGTGCGACGTGTGGATATGCAGTAAAACTTATATTTTGTTTTCTTTGCATACATACATACATATGTTACACATATGTATGTATGTTTGCCTGATTTCACTAAGTAAGTGTTTGACTGCTGAAGATCGAATCGAAGTGAGGCGTGAGTGAATGCATTTCTTGTGGCGGATATACTTCCTTCCATTTGCACAAACGCGTACATACATACATATGTGCCTATAAGACGGCAACAAAGGGTACACATATCCGTTTACGCTCATTGGGACGTCCTTATGTGGACGCCATCCATCAGCGCACTTTTCCAGCGCAACTTTTATTGCACTTGCAACTTTTGTGCAGCGTTTGTCTTCTTGCTCAGCTGTTTGTCTGCGGAAAATTATTAATTAAACTCGAGACTCGGCAAATTCATAAATTCGTTAAGCAAATCAAAATCACAAATAAATCTCAGAAGCAGCTGGCGGGTGCAAATAGTATTTATAATAATTTAATCTCTCTTTGTTAAGCAGCGAGAAATTAGAAAAGTTAGCTGTGAAATGAAGTTTGTGCTTCTGTTAATTGTGTTAACAGAAATTAATTTAACGCTGAAACATATTTCTTCACAGATGCGAGTTTGAATAAGCTTTGTTCGAAGATTTAATAGAAATTTGCTGGATAAAATTGGTTATAGCTTTCAGCGGTGGTCACGTTTAAGTACTGTGTGGAGGCGAACAAAAGCAACCTAAGGTCGAACGTAAACAATCAATGAAGAAAATGATCGATGGCTGACCAATCGCTTCGAGTACTGCTGGATTTTCATCGAATATTTAATAAAACTTAATTATCAATACTACTACAATAAATCAAACACATAATACCAGATAGCGGGTCGATTGAAAAGTTCCCAGGCCTACCACAATAAAAGAGTTGTTTACCAAAATTCGTTCTTTTTATTCAACATAGTTCCCTTCGAGAGTGATACTATGATTAAAGCGATCCTCCAACTTTCCAATATCAGTTTTGTAGTACGATTTGTACTTTCCTTCAAAAAAGACTTCAGTTGTGGCGATCAGCTCTTCATTTCTTCTTTTGAGATCTGGGAATAGCAAATAGCCGCTTGGGGTGGATGCTGAAGAAATTCGAAGCCACAATTCGAAGTCATGGATTTCTTCCATCGTTTTTTCTGACTTATGATACGGTGCATTGTCATTCCTTCACTTTAAATGTGGGCGTCTTTCGTCGATTTTGGTCTTGAAACGGGCCAATACGCTATGTAATACTCCCTGGTGATGGTCCGCCTTTCTTCAAGGCAATCAATAAAAATTAGTCCTTACGCCTTCCAAAATACAAACGCCATAACCTTGTCATCAGACTGTTGCGTTTTTCCATGCTTTGGAGCGAGTGGATGACTGTCGATTTGACTTCGGAGTGAAATGATGACGCAATGTTTCATCAATTGGCACAGTTCGATGCAACAACTCGCCGGAAATGCGAGAGTACGAAGAGCTTGAAAAGCTCGAAAATTCTACGAAGATGCTGCGATTAATGGAGGGAACACTACTCCAACCTGCTGAACGGCAGTGAAAGTGTAACATCTGGAGATGGCGAACCCGATTCCCCAATCGACGACGATGAAATAGATATTCCATTGCTCGACTATGATGAGGTTTGAATAGGAATTATTCGCCTGAAGAGCAACAAAACGGCAGGAACCAATGGATTATCGCCCTAGCTACTCCAATACGGCGGCGAAAAACTGAAAAAGACATCAGCTTCTTTGCTAGAATCCAACAAAATGGGGAACCTCACAATCTGCACCAATTACCTTGGATTGAGTGATCTTAATATTGCTATGTCTGAACTAGGTATTTGCGCAAAGCTAATACGGTTGCTTAAGCTGACGTTGAGCAACACCAAAAGCTCCGTCAGAATCGGGAAGAATCTCTACCAGCCGTTCGATACCAAGGTTTCAGACAACGCGACTCCCTATTGTGCGATTTCTTATATATTCTCCTGGAAAAAATAATTCGAGTTGCAGATCTGAATAGAGAAGGTACAATATTCTATAAGAGTGTACAGCGGCTAGCGTACGCCGATGATATTGATATCTTCTTCTTTAATGGCGTAGACACCGCTTACGCGATTATAGCCGAGTTAACAACAGCGCGCCGGTCGTTTCTTCTTTTCGCTACGTGGCGCCAATTGGATGTTCCAAGCGAAGCCAGGTCCTTTTCTACTTGGTCCATCCAACAGAGTGGAGGTTTTCCTCTTCCTCTGCTTCCTCCGGCGGGTACTGCGTCGAATACTTTCAGAGCTGGAGTGTTTTCGTCCATCCGGACAACATGACCTAGCTAGCGTAGCCGCTATTGATATCATTGGCCTCAACAAGCGCGATGTTAGTTTTGCTTTCTCCAGACTAGATATGGAAGCGAAGCGTATATGTAGGTCTGGTTGTGAACGAGTTCAGCGAAACAAGAGACATCGGCTGTGTTGGCTAGATCATGTTATTAAGATGAAGGAGACCACTTCAGCTTTCAAGGTTTTCGAAGCAGAGGAAGACCTCAACTCCGTTGAAGACAAGAAGTGGAGAAGGACCTGGCCTAATCGCCAAATAAGGGGAAAAGAAACAACCGGCGCACTGTACTTAACTCGGCTATAACCGCATAAGCGGTGTCTACATCAGTAAAGAAGAATAAGAAGAATCGCGTCTATTACTACAAACTCTAAATTTTATTAAAGCAAAATAGATTTCATCCATATGGACGTATTATTTCGTATGCAATGAATTTTGAAAAATATTCTGAATTCACTCCACCAAAGCCAAGTCAAGTAATAATTAATGAATCGAGAAAATACTCTTCACCTCTATATGGGCCACTCTCCTCTACAAATTGGTCAAAGTCAAAACTTTACACTTAGCAGAGGGTAATTTCCTGGACCATTTAGAAAGACCACAAAAATGTTTGAGTTTCACATAATATGGTGTAATGTACCAACAAAAACTCTACATTTATTGCCAAAAATTAAAGAAATAAGTATACGCATATGCATAAGTAACGTGAGGAGTTCCGCGAATCCAATTGACTAGGTTGGTAGAACGCTGGATAAGCGAGCAATAACTAAAATTTTGGAAAGTTGCGGCCGTCTGTGATCTGACGATACTGTGATCCATTTTTGAACCATCAATTAACCAAACAAATTAGGATCTATTTCTCAATATAATCTAGTCTCCGAGAAATAGGTCCAGCAGCTTTAAGGGGCTATACCAGTGTGACGCATGAAAAATTAGGAGATTTTTGCGAATTTTTTTAAGAGAAAGTACGCGATTGAATATTTTGAACTTCTTTGAACGTAATAAGGTATATTTTCAGCTATATTTTAAGACTTTTTTTTACAAAAATGTTGAAAAATAACGGAGTTATGGGTTGTCTTCGGAGGTACCAAAAAAAAAACTGCCCCAACTGTTGACATGATTCCGGCCGAATGAGTAGCTAAAACAAAAAAACATAAATGTTTATTAAACTTAAAATATTTCCTATACAATGACCTACGATCTTTGAAAAATATCAAAAATTAACAAAACGGTGTGATTATGAAAAAAAATCGTTTTTTTACGAAAAAATGGTAGTTTTTTTAATGCCAAATTGACAATTTTCAATCAATCAAAAAAATCATTGTATAGTAAATGTATTCAAAAATTCTCTGTATTAATTTGAAGTCGATCGGTCAATTTCTCGTTGAGTTATGATGTCAGCAATTTTGAAAAATGTCGTTTCGAGAAAATCGCTTTTAAAGTTTCACTTACAAGTATAGTATATATGTATGTATGTTTGCACCTCCGAGTGGTCGTTCTTTAGAACGCTGCCATCTAAAAACTATTCAAGATACGACCTTCCCGATTTCACAGGATATTTATGGAAATACGAGTATAAGCCATCAGAAAGCAATTTTTTGAAAGTGTCACCCTGAAAGCCCCTTAAGCCGCCTAAAAAAAATATTTTCTTGATGTTTGCAATCTAGGTCTCAGTGATACCCGTGGCCTGCTTAATCAACTCAATTCTCTGATAATTTGTTTTTCAAGTTTGGAAACAAAAGGTTTTTTGTAATAGAGACAAATCAGTGGAATTGGACGATTGAGGCAGCTGGTTTTGGTAGTGGCGATGGGAAAGATGTGAGTTGCCTTTGTTGAAGAGCACTTTCTACTTCAACAACACCATGGTTGCATTCACGAGAATGAGCTACATTTCTTTATTGATAGCGACGCCATCGTTCGGAGAGTATAATTGTATTCTCGATCAATACTGATCTGATTAATAAAACTCTTAACCTGCCAGCAGTTTCGGTGAGATGTCACTCTTACCTACTCGGCTCACAGAATGCTGGACTTACCGGCCCTTTGTCACAACTAATACGTTGCGGGTTTCCAGTACACCATACACAATAATCAGAATTTTAATGGATTCTATTCTGATGGGCGTCTGTGCACTTTAAGTGTTGGTCGCTGAGCGATCCTGTGAGGCCTTCTCCAACACTCTGAACGCTTCGGCAACAGAAATTTGATTTCACTCATCGTGAAAATCGCCGAATGCACCTATTGTTCCTCAGAAAGATAAGCGAATACTAAACACTATTCATTATTTTGATGTGACATTTGGCACAGATATCACTAAGAGTCATTCCAATTTGGAAAAAAAATATTTTGACGAATGGGTTTACGCACGAAATTTACATAAATTAAAAAGTCTTACTATTTCTTGCTCACAGCAGTGTATGTAGAGAAAGGAAAGACTCACGCATATTGGCACGCACATTCATTCATCCATTGAGAGCTCGTGGCTTTTATGGGACTTATGATGTTTTTAGATTTATGACAAAAATTAAAAATAACTCAAATATTATGCGCACACATGCATGTCTCTGTGTGTGTGTATTTAGAGAACAAACAAATGCCGCCACTGCATTTCTAAAGCATTTAGATATAAGAAACTAAATGAGTGTCATGAAATGGCCATAATCCTTTTTTAAAGAGCACAAGTATTCTACAAGTGTGTATGTTTGTGTGTGTGTGTGTTGCAGAGAGACATGCACAAATATTTAATGTTCATATATAAATAACTTTAACACACATATTAATGCACATAAATGCACATCCAAGTGAACTCATCACTGCTTCATCAGCAGCACTTGCTGCATGTGGCATGCAACACATGTAGCCACACTTGTGCGCGCGCTCCTACTCATAGTCACCTCAATTCTAATTAGTGCCGCTTGTCGATGAGCCCTCAACAGCACCAGCATCACCAGCATCGCCATCGAATTATTAGTTTTGCGCAAACAACAAACAGTCAACAGCAAGCGACCAACAACAAAGGCGAACGCCAAACACTCGCGTTGGAAAGCAGCATCCAGTAAGCTGAACGGATGCAGGAAATAAGCGCAATGATGATGTCTACTAATGCAGACATATAAATCTCTCAAGCTGCACTGAATTTTCAGCATTTTCTTTCATATGTGGTATGTTGTATTTGTAGTTTTTTGCCAAGAAATGGAGCGCGAAAAATGATGACTTGCAGGTTGGCTTTTCAAGGATATTATTTGTGGGTGCGCAGACTGCAGCAACTTAATTACTTTTCTGCGCAAATATATACATTCGTATGTGAATATATTGGAGTGTTCATACACGTAACTACAGTTACGGGAAAAATAATATAATCTCTTTTGATAGCATGAATAACTAAAATCCTAACTCCATATAATTCACCTGAATGTCGACGGGTGTTCTTACACAGGCCGCTTCCAATGTTGTTTAACAGCTGTTATCAAAACAAAATATAATCATCAAACTGCTTTTATGGATGGCAACGCAGAATGGAATACTCCTTCAACTTAATGGAAGTGGAGTGAAAGCATTAGCCTATATAGATGACATAGTGGTGATGGTATCCCTGACATTTCCTTCCACAATCAGTGGCATTATGGAAAGATCGTAATTACATTTCCCTGGTAAATGATATTTTAAAACAATGTATAAAAAAACGACGAAATGTAGCTTGCAATAATAACCAAGGGGGTCGACCAAGACTACTTTCTGATGGTGATGCCCGGCAGATTGAACGTTTGCTACATAATAAGAACACCAAGACCCCGAAAAATGCTGCAAAAAGTATTGGTAAGGATGTCAGTTCCTGGACGGTTAGACGCTCATTAAATAAAATTGGTTTAGTAGCCAGTGTGAAAAAGAAAAAGCCAGCACTTTCTGATAGAAATTTGAAAAGACGTCTTCATTTCTGTAAAACCCACAAAAATTGGACAGTAGATGACTGGAAACGGGTTATACCGAACCGACATTGAAAACATTTTGAAAACACTTTTGTAAGTTGTGGAATGTAAGTCGTTCGGACCGACAATGTGTGTATTCGATGAGTTTTCACTGACAACTATCAATACGGGGATTCTCTTGCTCTTTCAAAATGACACAAAATGCAAAAATCCTACACTGAAATATGCAAGGCCAAGAGAGCACACATTGCGAATTTAGTGATATATGACGGCACGAAAATAAACATGGGTTTTGGTCTGACATATTTTACAGCCATTGCAAATAAATTTTTGCGTGTGTTTGTTGTGCCGTTGCACCAAGAAAAAAATTCTGCAATTGGTGCACCGTGCAAGGGTTTTGTAAGAACAAGAGAATCCACTTAACAGCAGCAGCTGTATTTGTATATGGATTGTAAACAAATATCAAGTGACAATTTAGGGCCGGCAAAATATGTCTTCCAAAAAAATCGATTAAACTAGAGCAGGCACCGATTATAATGAGTGGAATGTAAGTTTTCAAGCAGTTTTCAGCGAAAAGCATATGGAGCATATAGAAACCTACCAAAAAATGTTGACGAGCTTTGGGAGAGAATACAACATGAATGGCGAGCTCTTGACCGTGATATCATCCAAAAGTTGGTGGAGAGTATGCCAAAACGTATTGAAAGCATAATCAGAAATAAAGGCCTTTGGACGAAATATTAAATTGGCAACGTTAATTGGTTTCAACAAACAAACAGCAAACAGTGCAAAAGTGCAAAAGTGTCCGAATAGTGAATTTTTTGATTTTTTTAATTTTTTTATTTTTTGGGCTTTATAATTTAGAATAATGTTGAATTAAATAAAAAAAAAACATATACGAAGTGTTTTCAAAAAGTATCGGGAATTTTGTGTTTTTTCAAAAATTAATTTTTTATTCATGAATGTCTATTTTGTCCCCTTCAAAGTAATCCTCATGAGATATTATACACTTGTGCCAATGGTTCTTCCAATCTTCGAAGCACTTCAAAAAATCATTTTTTTTATCTTCTTCAGCTCCTTCTTCGATGCCGTCTTTATCTCGTCAAGAGAAGCGTGATGTCGTCCTTTCATGGGCCTCTTCAGTTTAGGGAACAAGAAAAAGGCACAGGGGCCAGATCTGGGGAATACGGTGGCTTCGGCATCATTAGTGTGTTGTTTTTGGCCAAAAAGTCGCGCACAAGCAACGATGTGTGTGAGCAGGCGCGTTATCGTGGTGCAAAAGCCATTTTTGTTCTTCCACAAATCCGGGCGTTCCTGGCGGATTGCTTCGCGCAAATTGCGCATAACTTGCAGGTAATATTCCTTATTGACCGTTCTTCCCTGTGGCAAGAACTCATGATGCACCACGCCCCTGCAATCGAAGAAAACTGTCAGTTACGATTCGCGATACTTTTTGAACACACCTCGTAGTGCTTGAATCGACGGGCAAGTGTTAGAGAAAAGGCAGGAGAGCTCGACATCTCTTTCTAGTCCGTTCGAATGATTTTGGTGGATATTTTGGGTATGAAACGCGTTCCTCCTCGACTCATAAGAAAAGAGTACGATTATTACTGAATTTAAAGAAAAAAATAGCAAGTGAATACTTTGGCTCTTTGTGATTTTTTCTTGTTCCCCAAACTGAAATTGCCGCTCTGTGGAACATGTTTTCAGCTAATCGTAGAGATAACACAAAATTCGCTGAAGGAGTTGAAGACCATCCCAAAAAGTGCCTATGAAAAGTGTTTCAAGGATTGGAAAAATCGTTCGCATAATCTAGATCTAATAGGGATAACTTTGAAGGCGACAATATTGCTGAACAATTAAATACTTTGCGTTTATATTTACAATTTCCGGGTACTCTTTTGTTATAATGCATGGACCACTGGTTTAATGGTCAGTATTAAAGAAACAATAGAATATCAGGAAATTAAATGGAATACAGAAAGCAGCCTCTTCGGTGTCTACCGGGGCTAATAAACTATGCCTGACTGATGAGCACTTGAATCACGTATTCTACGTGTATTTTTCCGAATGTAACAGCATGTTCTTCTGTAAAGTTTAAGGAATTAGGAGTTTGGAAGTATTGTAGAGTTCTATCGAAAACTGGGAAGGATAAAGAGATTAACCGTACAAATGGATAACCTGCGGCATTGCTGGTTTTGTCGAGGCCAGATATTAATTCAAGCGTAGTCAACAATTTCAGAAAAGCCCCAAACTCACTGGAAGTCAAAGGAGGAGATTTTGTCGGCTTGAGAACAGAGAAGAAAGTTACAAGTGGTCTTGTCTTGGGAAAACGGTGGCTTCGACACCATTAATATTTATGTTATTTTTACTAGATATAATGCAAAAGCCAAATTCGGGTGTTTGCAGCGGATTGCTTCGGGGAAATTGCGCATAATTTGCAGGTAAAATTAGCAGATCTGAATCGTCGCGGACTGAGTCCAACATCTTCCGCGCAATATCAACGCGACGCTTGTAGAAGTTCACGCAAGTGAGGAAAGTTCTCTGATCGTCATTCACTTGGGTGTGGCCAGAAACGATTCTTTTACATATGGCTCAAGCAGCTCACGAATTCCGGTCTTTGACCAAATATCCTCTGGGTAGCCTAAGAACATCCGTTTGAAGGCGAGACAGAAAAAGGAAGAGGCCGAAATGCGTGAGAATGAAGAGCTTGACAAGCTGGCCGACAGGGGAATGCTTGAAAATAAAACTGCGGCGGCTAATAGAAGGTTTCAAGACCGGATCATACTCTTGTAGAACCCCCAAAGGCACTAGATCACCGATGCCCAGAGCATACTTAAATTATGGAGGAAACACTTCTCCAGCCTGCTGAATGGCAGTGAAAGTACAACGCCAGGACAAGGCGAACCCGATTCCGGAATCGATGACGATGGAGCAGAAGTTCCATTGCTGGACCATGAAGAAGTTCGAATAGCAATTACCGTCTGAAGAATTACCCGTCAAAGCAGCGGGCGCCGATGGATTGCCGGCCCACATGGCGGCGAAAAACTAATAAGAAGCCTGTATTAGCTTCTTTGTAAAATATGGTCGGATGAAAGTATGCCCGAATATTGGAATTTAAGTGTGCTCTGCCTAATCCACAAAAAGGGAGACCCCACAATCTGCGCCCACTACCGTGGGATAAGCCTCCTGAACATCGCGCATAAGGTTCCATCGAGCGTATTATGTGAAAGATTAAAGCTCACCGTCAACAAACTGATTGGACCTTATTAGTATGGCTTTAGACCTGGCAAAAGAACAACCGACCGTATATTCACCATGCGCCAAATCTTGGAAAAGACCCGTGAAAGGAGAATCGACACACACCACCTCTTCATCGATTTCAAAGCTGCTTTCGACAGCACGAAAAGGAGCTGCCTTTATGCCGCGATGTCTGAATTTGATATCCCCGCAAAACTAATACGGCTGTGTAAACTGACGTTGAGCAACACCCAAAACTCCGTCAGAATCGGGAAGGACCTCTCCGAGCCGTTCGATACCAAACGAGGTTTTAGACAAGGCGATTCCTCCTCCTATCGTGCGACTTTTTCAACCTGCTTCTGGAGAAAATAATTCGAGCTGCAGAACTAAATAGAGAAGGTACCATCTTTTATAAGAGTGTACAACTGAACAGAACAGAAAGGTTCTGCGAAAGATTTACGGTCCTTTGCGCATTGGCCACGGCGAATATCGCATTGGATGGATCGATGTGTACATATGACGCCATTGACATAGTTCAACGAATTAAAAGAAAGCGGCTACGCTGGCTAAGTCATGTTGTCCGAATGGACGAAAACACTCCAGCTCTGAAAGTATTCGACGCAGTAGCCGTCGGGGAAGCAGAGGAAGAGGAAGACCTCCACTCCGTTGGAAGGACCAATTGGAGAAGAACCTGGCTTCGCTTGGAATATCCAATTTGCGCCACGTAGCGAAAAGAAGAAACGACTGGCGCGCTGTTGTTAACTTGGCTATAATCGCGTAAGCTGTGTCTACGCCAGTAAGGAAGAAGAAATGTGTACAAACCTCGTTTCTTACATAACTTTATTTCGGAAAACCTTTTCCTTAAACATATTATAAAGTATAATTTGATTCGAGTTCTGGACTACACCAATGGTATGAAGACAATATAAATTCGTGCCATTTTTAAGCTGGTTATATAGACTATCTCTTCAGTTTTCTTTTAGTGCATTCCGTGCCCGGAGATGCTGAGAATGTTTCTGATTGTTTTATCGCTGAAACTGAGGTCTATTTTGAAGCAAAGGACAAATCATAGTACAAAAATAGTACCAAAAAGTTGGAGTGTCGCTATAAACAGCATATCAACCTCAAAGGGAACTACGTTGAATAAAAAACGACTACTGTGGTAAGCCGGAGACTTTTCAATTGACTTTTTAGATCGAATTTTGTTCATTCTGAATTACGATTCTTTAAATGTTTCTTTTTTCTTTATTCGTGAAATACACAGAAGTGCTTCTATTATTCTACTCAGTGCTGTATAAGTGCACATTAAATTCATAAGATTTCGCTGCTGCCGCTGGTGCATATTACCGATAGTTGCCTGCTGACTGGGCCACCTTTCGAAGACACTAGCGTAGATATGAATAAAATGAGGCAATGAAGTGCAGCATTTGGCCCCCTTTTTCTGCAAACACATGCCATAGGTGTATGTGCTCATAAATCTATATGCATATGTATGTATATATGTATATATGTATGAAGGTGTAAGAGTGTAACCGAGACACTTGAAGGCCTGGTCGCATACTTATGATTGATTTTCTAAAAATACTTAAATAATATGCTCATTTATACACACACAAACCTATGTACATACATACATATGCATATGTGGATGTGATGGTATGAGTGCATACATATGTACATTTGTGGCACTGCTGGGGTGGCTGACAATTCAATCATCGCTGCATAATCAGTGAAATGTCAGAAGCTTCTTGGAATGAAGTGCATTTGACAGCGTAAATGGCACGAAATGTGCCACCGAGTAGCAACAACAACAATAACACAAACACACATAAACACACACATACAAATATAAGATTTCTTGCACTCATTCTCACCAACGCCAATCAGCCATTAGCAGCAATGCAAAGGAGGCAACGCCTGTTCGAAATTGCTGCGTGCCAGCAGTTAGCAAAAATACAGGCATAGGCATATACACACATACACACAAAAAGACACCGGCACACATACGAATACACACACATACATTTATGAGCGTCGCCATAAGTGTGCGCAACTTCTTCAACATGGCCTGATCGTCATAAACTGCACACAGCGCTCATCAGTGATGGGTTTATGGTACTCCTTCTGCTGCCGCCGTCATCTTCTGCTGACAGCTGACTCCGTTGGCTGCGGAGGCGCATGACAAAAGACGCGTTTGTTGCCGTCAGCGCGCCAAGGTGTAGAATGATGAATTTGCTTGGTGAATGGGCTGATAAATGAAAAATTTCTATTTGACTTTGGCGGCGCATACAAATGCCCCGCTCTCCTCCTCCTTTTATCATTCTCATCATTCCTTCGAAGATGGAATGAGGGTCGGTGTCGCTGTTTTCGTGTCTGTTTGCGATGAGACACATTTGTCAATTGGTAATTTAATATCAACTTAAAAGGAAATTCACAGTTGTAAATAAAGAATTGTGTGTTCTTCTGCACTTGAGGCATCGAACAATTAATAACAGATTTTATGAGGAATTCTTTTCATAAAGAAAATATTATAACATATCTATGTGTGTAAGTTAATTGCTATTTATTCAAATACAATTCCGCATATATACAATATTTATTGTGTAATATATGGAGTATTCCATACCAAATCGACCACTTTTGAACCCGACCCCTTTAGATTTTGCTGAAACTTATCCATCCTTTTCTATCCTTTGAAAAACTTTTTTGAGAATTTTTTCAAAATTTTTTGTCCAACTTCAAAAAAGTTATGAATTTTGCTAAAAAAAATGGCTTTTTTATTTTCAAATAGCCATAACTTTTGCAGAAATTGACTTTTGGGGACCTTCTCTTTTTAATTTTTGTTTTTGAATGAACTTTTCGAAAAAATACACAAAAAAAATTTAACACGATCAACTTTATAAATAATCGGTTTTTTTAAGTAAAATCGTAATTTTTTTTTTGGAAGTTCGCCATATTATTTTTTTTTTTTTCCTTAAAAAAAAAAACTTCAATTAATTTGACAACTATCCCTGTTAGTCCCGGAGTGGGCCGATTTTTTTATATATTTTTTATTTATTTAAAAAAAAAAATGAAAAAAAATTTTTTCCGTAAAATCTAAAGGGGTCGGGTCGATTTGGAATGGAATACCCCATATTTATAAGTACTTTAGTGTGGGTACAAAAAATGAGTGTTTTTTGAAGATCATTCAGGCATCATCGCCGTCCAGCTACGAGTATATGGAACAGTGGCACGTATAATGACAACATCTGATGAGTCTGCGTTACGAGTTTTTGAGAGAAAGGTTCTGTAGAAGATTTATAGACCAATGGAACGATGAGATGTATGAGATTTACGATGGCATTGACACAGACCAGCGGACTAAGAGACAGCAGCTGCGCTGGCTAGGTTATGTCGTTCGAATGTATGAAAACACTACAGCTCTCAGAGTATTTGATGCAGCAACTCGCGGGAAGAGCAAAGGAAGAGGAAGATTTAGTAAACTCGAAAACCGCAAATGTCTCAAAAGCTCGAGTTTTTAATGAGGCACTAAATGGGTGCTTTGACTTTTCAAGACCTTTCATAGTTTAAAAGTGGGGAAACATTTTGGGGAATTCTAATCTTAATTTTCATGCTATTTGGGAGCAAATGAACTGGTATAATCAAATAAATGCAGAATTCTGAACAGTTATACCCCGTTGATCAGTAATAAGCACTTCTGTGGCTGCGAGAACCTTCTGGTAAATATCGGAACGTAGGAGTGTTAATGCATTACTTCCTAATAAGAATATTCATCTCGCCGAAACTGTAGGAGTTCTGATTGGACACGGTCTTTTACTCATTCATGCGGTGAGGCGAAGAATCCTAACGGACGCCAATTGTCAAATTTGTATGGAGGAACACAACGTGGAAATATTTTGGCAGTTTGTTCATTCACCACTTTTTGCAAGACTGAGAAAAAAAGTCTCGGACGAATGTTTTTGGCTAACCAGGAGCACTTGGTCTAAGACCGGAAATCGTGAGCTGCTTGAACTATATGTTAGAGAATAGTTTCAGGCCACTGCCAAATGAATGGCGCTCAGAGAACTTTCCTCACATGCGTGAATTTCTACACATGGCTTCACCCTTCAACTATATTATAACTGGCATAAGCGGTGTCTACGTCTATAAAGAAGAAGTATTAAGTTCAACTAAATGACTTTGTATTTTTCATTTCTTAATATTAGAATTTAACCATAACAATCAGTGAAGGGGTGAATCGTACTGTGTATTAGGAAAACACCTCAAAATGGAAAACTGAAATCTTATAATACAAATTGTATTCCAAGCATAACGATTAATATAGCAAATTAGTTAAAGTTGACTAACAGGTCAATTGAAAAGCCCCCGGTCTTCCATAGCAAAACACAATTTTTGACAAAATTCGATCTTTTATTCAACATAGTTCCATTCAAGGGTTAATAGACAAACAGCCCTTGTATAACACGACCATATTTTTCCCCGGAGCGGAGGTCAATCCTATGATTTCGTGCTTATTTTAATTAGAAACCAAAACGAGCACATATGCACCTCGGCATGGAGGGTAGTCGGGAGCAGTATTGACGACGACGCATGGAAACTCAACGTGACCGTTGATGAAGAATCTTACAAATTTATTCAGCGAAGATGTTCCAGCTGAACTAATGATTCAGTACAGTGGTTTTGCGGCCCTGGAAACTCAAAGCGGCTTGAAAGAATAGCCAGGAACAAAAGATGGAAATGGACAAGGAACCGACTCTTTCCGGCAACACACAGCTAAGCAGGTTGCAAGTGCCGCTGTCATTGGAGGAGAGCGGAACGAGTCTCCATCCACTCGGGAGCTCCTGAACAGGCTGGAGGAGCAGGCTCATCGAACCAATTCTGTAACCTTCTGCGCCTGCATAGAGTTTGCCGAGGTGAACCTGCACCACGCGACGGCAGCCTCGGCTATCAAGGGGGGAGGAGAGGTAAGGGGCCTCAATTCAAGGAGTACCAATGTAATGAGGGGTCTCTATAGCGAGTTCTAGTGTAGTGGCTAGAAACGATTTAGATTTCTTCTGTATTTCGGAATTTCTATGGCGGTGCAGGTGAAGGAAAAGGAAGGTTCTGTCTTCGTCCTTGCATCGGACTATCTTCCATGGAAGACGGCTTACGCCTTATACATATGTATATATTATTTTGGGAAGTTTTTTGATATTTTCGTCGGTAATAACACCTTTGGAGCGTCTTCAATGTTCATTTCACCACATCTACATTTCGCTTGCCAATCGTTGATGGTTGATTTTCCTGGGTAATATCCGAAAACTTGTCATCAAGTCAAGTTTTTGCTTCAACTGTATTTTGTTCCATCGAAAAGTAATATTTTTTCAATGCGAGAAACTAATTTTTCTCCATTTTTTTTTACAATACCAAATTTGCTTCTTTCAAAATAATATAATTCACAAAATGATGATCCAACAGCCGTCAAACTTATACACGCTCTCATTTAAGGTTAGGGCTAACTAAGAATCATATGGATTTAATTCCAGTAGCGCCATCGGCTAGGACCTTTCAATTTACCTGTTAAATTTATAAAAGTTCTATGTTGAAATTTTTTGCGATATTTATGCCCGTCTATATACGAGTATACTCAAGTAATTTTCTACAATTATTACACTTTTACGGTGGTGAACGGACCGCAATGTATACAGTTATGCTCATAAAATATATGATCATTACATTGTAGATAACTGCAATTTCCTCAATAAAAATAGACTGAACTTGAAGAAGCACCGAGCTAACATAACATCGACACTCATAAATCCAACTTAAAACAACTTTCGGGTTCACTGCACAAATAAACTCCCATAAAATATTGCAGTTAGGCAGCACATGCACATATCCATATGGATTCGTATATTCTTTAGAGAATATATATTTATGTAGTATATACTTTAGAAAAACACATTTGTGGTCAGTGTGCTTGTTTACCTTTTTAAGTGTCTCCGGCAAGGCAGGGCACGGCATGTCGTGTTCGAGCGCGGCCTTTTCGACATCTTTGGCACTTCGTGAAAAGGGCCAATGAACTTTTTTTTTTATCGCCTGACCAAAGCGCACTTTACAGCAACTGCAACTGCTGGCGAAGTCGCGGGAACTTGTGCGGTTTATTGCAACAATGACAACAACAGCAGTGACTAGTCGATCTTCTACACTCGTGTGCTAAGTGTTACTGCTGCAGTTGTCCACGCTTGGCTTCAATTTATCTTAGAAATGCTTGGCTTGCCAAAAAACTCACACGTCCATAGATACTAAGAACTATTTACATATACATTTATATGTACATATGTATATTTATATCTACATATTTGAACAAGCACCCGTGCACTTAGGCAAATATGTAAATAGGTTTCTCTGCCTTCGAATGCATTTATTTGGCCAAACAAAAGATTGCCAGTCAATGACCAAGCAATGCACCGAAACTTTCGACTCTGTGTCGACGGCCACTCGCATAAATTGTGCATGAATGAATGCACCAATGACCGGCCGGTGAATGGAATGTGTGAACTTATGAATGAATGAGGGTACAACACGCTGTGGTCGACATTTTCAGTTATCACAAAGCAAGTGCGAATAAAATTGTTTAGCATTACACACTTAATTGAAGAGATTTTATGCACACAAGTATATTTACAGTAGTCGTGTTCGATTCGCCACATGTCTGTGAGTTCTTAATTACTTAGCTGAATCCAAAATGAGAAAGTATATGAGTGACCTATTCTACTCGACAATTTCCAAATTTTAAAGAATCGCAGGCAGCAAGTAAAGAATAATCAAGTTCGAAGCTTCCTACTTTTTTAAAGAAAAACAAAACAAAGAAATTACAAATTATCATTCAGAAGGTTAATATCATTTGAAAGTACATTCTTTGGCATCCACTTTTTGTAGAATATCTCTTTTAAATGTTGGCCGCGGCTACGTCTACGGTCCATCCGCTGAATACAATTTTCGATGACTCGTTCGAGCATTTCGACTGATAACTGGCGAATGACACCCGTGATGTTTTGTTCCAGGACCTATCTCTACAGGAAAAAGTCGAATGGTTTGATATCTCACGATTTTGGTGGTCAATCGACCAGCCCAAAGCGTGAAATTATCTGCTCACCGAAATGTTCATCTCAATAAATCCAATGATTAATATGATGTGTGGGAAGGGGCGCTGTCTTGTTGAAACCAAATGCCCTCGAGTTCATGGGTTGATAACCGTCACCATTGACGGTTACGTTCTAACTGGCATCATTTTTGAAGAAATATGGACCGATGATTGCGCCGGTCCACAAACCACACCAAGCCATTGTTTTTATGGATGAAATGACAGTTCTTGAATCTCTTCAGGTTGCTCTTCGTCCCAAATGCGGCAATTTTGCTTGTTTGCATACCCATTGAGCCAGAAATGGACCTCTTCGCTGTACTAAATTTGACCCGAGAACGTTGGATAGAACACTTAAAGAGTCCATAGAGCGAAGCGTTGTCGCTTGGGAAGATAAAGCGGCTTCTATTCTCGCACAAGCTGTATTTTGGACGCTTTCAATTTGAAATCTCGACGTTAAACGCGCCAAGTCGTTCCGTACGTCAGTCCGAGTTGTTGCGAACGACACCGAATTGACTCTCCACGGTCTTCGTGTACACTCTCAGCTACGGCTGATATATTTTCTTCACTGTGTGCTGGACGTGGTCTATTCGGTGGAATATTATCTAACAATAAATGCCGGATCTCAAGTTGGGTGTGGGTGTTGCGTATAGAACCCTCGGCAGGCCGATTATGTTGACCATAAGTTGAACGATGCTTGCGAAGCACATTCTTTACAGGACGTGAATTTGCGTAATAAAGTTGAACGATTTATAAACGTAGTTAAGGCGTCAGTCTATCCATCGTGAAATGCCAAATAATACTGAACAAAAGAAACATGACAGCTATGAAAAAACTACCTCTACTTGAATCACTCGTTAGAAATAATTTTTATGATAATTTTGTATTAAAATGAGTCTGGTTTCATTATTGATTGGCACCTAGTCATCGTTATCGGAAAATCAAACCGTCCAATGATTCACGAAGGGAGATTCAAAATAAAAAAAATACTTATTTTTCTTTTTAAAAACCAAAGATAATACTTAAATCGTATCTGATCAACGTGCAAACAACCTTCATTCACTGTTAAAATAATTTTACGTACTCTCGGTGTGAAATGTAAACAGAATTTTAATTACCGTTAGACACGAACAGCTATCACCCGGCATATGTAAATCCCAGTGATATAATAACAGAGAGTAACTAGAGAATATTACATAAATTTATGAACACATGACAATATATACTTACATATATATGTATGTAAAAACGTAAAATTGCATGAGTTGGTTTGAACTAAGCTAGATTTGTGATTTTTTGGTAAAAGTATAGTCTTCCAGCTTTGAAAGTATTCGACGCAGTACCCGCCGGGAAAAGCAGAGGAATAGGAAGACTTCCACTCCATTGGAAAGATCAGATGGAAAGGATCCACCTACACTTTGAATCTCGAACTGGCGCTATGTTGCGAAAAGAAGAAACGACTGGCGCGCTGTTGCTTACTCGGCTATAATCGTGTAAGCGATGTCTACGCAAGTAGAGAAAAGGATATAGTTACTATGAAGTGACTACTTTGCTAAAGGGTTCATATGGCCTTATCACCGCCCAAATTTCTATTTGTCATGCGCACAGAGGTTCCTTAGAAGTACTTGTAGTTAACCATTCAATATTTGCTATGCTCTAAGCCTTGTGGATGGAGCCAAGTATAGAGGTTCACGCATATGAAAAAATTTCTCTGATTACCATTCACTTGGGAGTGGTCAGAAACGATTCTTTTGGTCTTTGACCAAGTATCCTCTGGGTAGCCAAAAACATCCTTTGAAGTCGAGCTAAAGAGAGAAGGCGAAACATCCCCTCCACAGGGTTATGCGCTGGGTTTAGGAAATAGGAAGACTTTTTAATTTAAATTTCGCGCGAGAGTCCACTCGTCGAAATATTTTTTCTAAGTTGGTATGACTGTCAGTAACATCTGTGCCAAATATCACATCAAAATAATCATTAATGTTTAATAAACAGGGTTTGTCTGGAAAGTAATAGGATTGACCGAATAATTGATTGAACCAATCGTTACAATTCTTTAAAAACTTTCAAAATAGGCTCCTTCTGCATCGATGCAGCGCAATTTCCAAGCATTGAATGCGTCACGGAAGGCATTCTCCGGAATATCCTTGAGAGCTGAGGTGCGTAGCTGCTTGGATTCCCTCTGTCGTCTCAAAATGCGTGACTTGCCTCGGTATATACTCAAAGATCCATAACTCGTCATCTGTTATTACGTTCTTCAAAAATTGGGGGTCCCGTTCACTCATGTTCAAATTTTCTCGGCACACTTCCACTCGCCGCAATTTCTGGTTGTGAGTGAACACTTTTGGGACCATCTTCGCGCACACCTTGCGCAAATTCAAGTGCTCAGCACATCGCGCGGAGATATTTGCCCTGACTCTCCAGGTGCTCGGAAACCACCGACCAGCAGCTCGTTCGTTTGCTAGGAACTCCCTCTACCGGCTACAGTCGGTGCGCGCACGCTCTGAAGTACAGTCGCGGCGGACTAAAATCAGTCTTATTACTTTTTGGACAAACCCTGTATGCTTGTATTTTTGAAGTACATAAAGTAAATTCGGCAATTTTTGCGATGAGTGAAATTATTCAACAAAGAAGTTCTATTAAATTTTGTATGCGGAATCAAATTTCTGGTACCGTAAAGGTTAGAATGCTAGAAAGGGTCTTCGGTGATAATTATTTGTCGCGATCAAAAGGTTTTGATTGGTACAAATTGTTTAAGGAGGATCGAGAATTCGTTGACGAACCACGTCAATAAAATAAAGGAATAGGTACTTTAAAATAGATGATCCTACTGGCATCGTTGAAATATCGGAAGGATCAGTGAAGACCATTTTGAGAGATCATTTGGACCTAAAAAACTGAAAGCACGATTGGTTCCAAAATCACTAATTTTTTTCGAAAAGCAGCGTCTGTGAAATAATGCTTTCCGACTAACAGGATGTGATGAGACATATTGTTACTGACGATGAGTCTTGGATCTATGCTCACGATCCGAAGACAAACGATCAATCAGCCGAATAACGTTGGTGAACCCAAGCCGAAAAAAGCACGTCAAACCAGGTCAAAAATCAAGGTTGTGTTAACATGTTTTTTTCGATTATCGAGCGGTGGTGCACTCCGAATTCTTCACAACCGACTAACTTGTCGACAAGGAATACTATCTTTACGTCGTTTGCGCGAAGCTAATCGTAAAAGGAGGTCGGAATTATGGTGCGACAACTCTTGGTTTTTGCACCACGATAATGTACCGTCGCATATTGTATTGATTCTTCATGAGTTTTTTGCCAAATTCTCAACCAATATCTTGCTGCAACCTTCGTATTTACCTGATTTAGCTCCGTGTGACTTTTGGTTGTTCAGCAAATTGAAACGATTACTCTGGGGGAAACATTTTAAGTTAATTGAAGACATTAAACGTGAATCGCTGCGCGCCTTGAAAGGAATGCAGCAGCAAAGAACGGAAAGATGTTTGGGTACTACATGAATTGTCTGTGAAAAATTCAAGCAGAGTGAATTTCAATAAATGGCCGCAAAGCCAGGATTGACGCCTCGAAAGGTTATGCTGAGTGTTTGGTGGGATTGGAAAGGAATCATCTACTATGAACTGCTCTAGCCTGGTCGAACGATTGATTATATATTTTACTGTCAACAACTGATGAGATTGAAGCAAGCAATCGAAAAAAACGGCCAGAACTGGTCAAAAGAAAGGACTTCATCTTCTATAAGGACCACACACATCTTTGACGACTCGGCAGAAACTGGGAGAGCTCGGCTGGGAAGTTTTGATGCATCCATCTTATAGCCCTGACCTTTCACCATTGTACTACCATTTGTTTCGGTCAATGCAGAACTCCCTTAATGAAGTAAAGTAGATTTCAAGAGAAGTCGGTGAAAATTACTTGTCGCAGACAGAAAAGCTTTACGCTGATTCAATAATGCCTCCAGCGGAAAATGGCAAAAAGTGGTTGACTAAAATGGTACACATTTGTTTATTTATTTAATATTAAAAAAAAAAATTAAATAATAAGTTGAAGTTTGATTAGCAATACGAAAAGATTTTTTCGACTACCCAATAATTTTCTTGCAGTACCTTTCATAATAGGATATACTTAAAATGTTTACCTAAATGCATACGTTTCATGGAAGGGGTTAAGTAAATTCATCACCTCAGCTAACAAGGTCATGTAGGACATTTTTGCGACCAATGTGTACGAGAAGCGGATGTTTATTGCCACACTTGACACGTACATACATGGCAAGGTATATAGACTTTGCACACACTTATACAAACATGTAAAAGGACATCATTTTTGGATGTAATTATAACTTATGTTTGTAAAATAGTATGTTTTTGCCATTATTATTCTCCAAAATATTTGGTCAACTATTCCTGGTCATTAAGCACAGCTATGAAATGGAGTACTTAATATATAATATCTTAACATATTTTGAAAATAGCATGAAGCGCGTACAAACTTGCATACAATCACACAAAGACGAATACAAACATAGAGACTCATAACGGCATATGCAAATGCGAATGCTTTGATTTGAGACACCTGATAACCATTTGTCTAGACTTGATAATTGCACAATAGCCGAATTGTTCGAAGGCTTGCATAGTGTAGTTAGATTTCCAAGCTACAATTTGACAGCAGGAAGCGAATTATGTCTTGCCAGACAAAGTGACCGTTAAACAATTGCATGCCAAAGGCAAAATGCGTCGGTGAATATGTAAATTATTAGTAAATTCATGAAGTTAACTTTTGAAGAGTACTAAAAGAGCATTGGGATTAAATGCTTACCGTTTATGAACTGAGATCTTAAACCGGTCGCAGCCAAACGTTGGATACGTATTCTTGCAATTTGGACAAAATGTTGATTCCATTAAACTCATTTGAAATATATATACTACATATCTTTCCTTTATTTCGTTTTATTAAGATATCTTAAAGATTATTATCTCTAAAGGCAACCATATTATAAGAAGGCAACACATATTCCAGATTAGTGCGTGGAAAAGATGAACCGATATTACTTCATTTCAGTATTAATGTGTAATTTAAATAAAAAAAAGTCAGTCTCTTTTCATTTAAAGAAATATCTCAACTACTGATCGAACTAACTGATGCTATGTAAACCAGAAAATAAAAACCGATAAAATGGATATATGGGAGCCAAAGGGTCACATAAACCAATTTCATCATACAGTAAAACCATAATTTGCGTCTACCAAGCTCAGCGGTGGTACTGGGCGTAGAAAAAGGCTGTGGTGTTCTATTGAAAACTACGAGAGAATACAGAAATCTGCTATATACACGAGTAGCTAGGCGGTAAAAGTAGGAATGCTTTAATCTCACTAGGAGGCCAACTCCACTTGTCCATAATTTTGGTTTTCGCCAAACGAACATCTTCGGGTGATTCAAAAAAAAAATTTTTTTTTCGTTTGCTACTCTGATAAATAGGTTCCTAGGCACCTCTAAGAAAGCCTCTCCAAAAACCTATGAGTTTCATCATTCGTAATACTTTTTTTCATTGAGTTATAAAATTCATAAGAAATAAAAAATGTTCCCAAAAATAATCAAACTTCAACCTTTGATATCTTTTAAACGGTTGGGTTTTCGAAAAAATCGTGGAAACCTTTTTTATAGAGCACACAGTGTTGCGAAACCGGAATTTTTTGGAAATCATATTGCCTAAACTGTAATTTTAATTGTATCGTTGAGAAACTTCTACTGATTGGTCAGAATGAAATCCCAAACAGAATGAGTGAAAAAAAAATTTACACCGAAAAAAATTGTTGGGTCAAATTTTCAACAAAAGTCCAAAAAAAAAAAGTTGTTCGAAATATTTACAAAAAAAATTTATTTTAATTCTTCTTTTATTTCTGATAAATACCCTATGATTAGTTTTTTAAATAAAGTATAGGGTGGTCCGAACAAGAATTATAAACGTCAAATTTTCATGATTTTTTGATATTTGTTGAAAAACTCTGAAATTTTATATAAAACCAAAATCTATTTTATTTCTTATTTGAAAGGTGGCAATAAAAGCTTTAATTTGATACCGGTTTGAAGTCAATAGCTTCAGTTTTAAGAAAGTTATGCTCATTTTTGTGGAGTGCTAGAATAGATGTAGAATAAAAAAAAAAATTTGAAGATACTATTTTATAACACAGGCATAAAATATGCATTCTACAGAAAAATTACAAATTATCAGTCATCTACCAATAAGTTCATTGCTTCCTCTGATAATTTCAGGTGTTTCTTCTCCTTCAGTATTCTCCTACTTGTGATTGCGGGATCAGAATTGGCGAGCACATAATGTAATATGTCTTCACAATTGTCTTTTCTTTCAGCCTTGTGTTTCTGAAGTCCTTGTTTCCTGCGGACTAATTAGTGACAAAAAAGAGAAGATGGCGAAACCGGTCTGAAAATAATAAAAATTTTACGTGGGATGACTGAAAGTCACCCGAAAACCAATATGATTAAATTATTCAATAAGTGATTCCGAGAATTTCCGTTCTATTTCTATGGAATAAATACTGAGAGTGATATACTAAAATCGCTATAACTCCCAGGAGGGCAAGTATGGGCAGCTGATTTTTTCACAGTTCGTTGAAAACAAATTATGTAACATTTCTGTAGTGGTTTGGATCTGGGACTATCTGGGACTCTCTGGGACTTTTTAGATATTGCTTACCTAACCCAAATTTGAAGGAAAAATAGACCTTTAGTCGGGTTTTCGCTCTAAAAAAGGTGCATATGAAAATGTCTCAAACAACATTCCTTTGTTTTACAGAATATACTTGTCCGAAGGCAGATTTTTTTTCCGAATCAAAATATCTGTCACCAAAATCAAATGAGGTCATTTTGAATACAGCCCTGAAATCCCCTCTTTTCGTGAAAATTTTGTATATTTGACTTCTAAAATCAATTAAAAATCAACGGGCCAACATAAAAATAAGCTTTATGTGTTTTTTGTTTACTTGGAATGTCTGTGACAAAATTGCATCATTAGAAATACTGAAAAAAATAATCGAAGAAAAGTTACTTTTCCACTAGCCGCAACACAGTGGAGCATTCAATTTCCTACAAAATCTAAAAAACAAGATATTTTTTCAAGTAGTTGGAAGCGAGATATAAATTTTTCTATCTGATAATAAGAAAAAATAGAAAACTGTATGTAAGAGAACCTTCCCGTTACAATTAAGAACTCATGCTTGGAGAGACTTTCTTAGAGGTGTCTAGAAACCTATTTTTTCGAGTACCAAACAAAAAAAAATATTTTTTAATTACCCTAAGATACGTGTAAAATTATCAGGTATATATTCTTTAAAACCATACATATATTGACATGATGGTCAGAGGTTGACCCTCCGAAAAATAAAGAATCCAAAATCGAAATCAGCCTTTCTAACTTGCCACACTACAACAATAAAATCCTCCGAGGACAACTTGATTTTATTCCTAAAGACCCAATCTGGCATTTTATTAAAATATTTTAAAACAAAATCAATATTTAGTTACTCGATTTACTCTATAAAAGCATCAACTCAACTGAATCTATAAACTGCCGTCCTATTTCTGGTAGATTCCTACCCAAAATAACTACGTCGGTTTGGCCACCAACAATAAACAATTTGCAATACACTGTTCTGATCAACTGTATTTCAGTGCGGGCGTTCTGCATCGGCAGGAACATTTAGTATATGGAAGAAGCAAGGTCTGGGCTATAAGGCGGGTAAGGCAAACATTCCCAGCCTTTATTTTCCAAGCAGTTTGTAATCGATCTTGCAACATAAGGTCGATAGTTGTCAAGATGAAAAATTACTGCCATGCGTCTAATCGCGAATTCTGGTAATCGGTCGCTTCAATTTGATGAGTTGTTATTGGTAGGGTTCTCCATTAATGGCAACGCCCAATTTTAGAAGCTTATAATACATCACACCCTTCTGATCCCACCAAATAGATCACATTACCTTGGCGTCAGGGATATTTGGCTTTACCGTTGATTTCGTTGCTTTTAGCGGTTCCACATATGATTTTTTCTTTTCCATTTCTCAACAACAGTCACAATCCGACTTTAAAATTTATTCGCTTTAGTTCCAAATGGCTGCTGGGATGACTACCAAAGAATTTGCAAGTTCTTCTTGTATTTGGCAATAATGCAATGAAATATTAATATTGTTACCTCATATCTGGGCAAACCGCGCAAATATAGTAATTCTATATACCAAAGCATGCCCGACGATTGGAATTTAAGTGTTCTTTGGCCAATCTACAACACGGGATACCCCACAATCTGCACCAACTACCCGTAAGATAAGCCTCCGTGCGCCAAATCTTGGAAAAGACCCGTGTAAGGAAGATCAACACACGCCACATCTTCGTCGATGTTAAAACAGCTTTTGACACCACAAAAGCACTGAGCTTTCTCCAGGTTAGACAAAGAAGCGAAGCAAATGGGTCTAGTATGTAGTTACCGTGGACAAGACGAAATATCTCCTGTCATCAAACAAATAGTCATCGCACTCGCTAGTTTTCTCCCACGTCACTGTGAGTCACAACTTCGAGGTCGTAGAAACATCAACCTCGAAAGCCAACGCAAAATAACTCTTGCCAACAGTTGCTACTTCGAACTGAGTAGACATTTGAGAAGAATAGTCCTCTCTCGACGAACAAAGACCAAATTACAGAAATATTACAGAGGCATGGATGATGACAACATTTGATGAGTCGACATAACGAGTTTTCGAGAGAAAGGTTCTGAGGAAAGACATTTGATCCTTTGCGCATTAGCAAAGGCGAATACCGCAGTCGATGGAACGATGTGTTACACTGGTTGAATGATGTAGTCCGAATAGATGAAAACTATGCAGCTCTGAAGTATTCGAGGCAGTATCCGCCGAGAGCAGCAGAGGGAGAGCAAGACCTCCAATCCGTTGGAAAGAGCAGGTGGAGCTGGGCTTCGCTTGGAATCTCCAATTGTCGCCAAGCAGAGAAAAAGAAAAACGACTGGCTTACTGTTTGCAAACTCGGAAAGTGATTGTTATGGATCCATTTTTCGACAACAGTTATAATCCAATGCAAAAACGATCTTCTAATTTATTCGCTTTAAAATGTATTCAGCTGCTTTTAAGGGGGGGAGGAAGCATGAATTTCAGGTAATTTTTAAAGTGTCGTACAAAAAAGGCAATTAATATTTTTACTATCCATTTTTTATTAGTTATTTGTTAATTTTAGAAGAGTGGAGAAAAAAATTAAAAACTAAAAAAAGCAAAAAATTTCAAAAATTATGAGCTGACGAAGAGGGGGGTCTCTAAAAATTTCCACGTGACCATACCCATGATTTCAACCCTCCTAGTTATCTGAAACCAAAAAGAAAAAAAGGTTATTAATCTAGAATAATGTCGCAATGGCCGGAACTACGAAAAAGTGGGAAAAAAATTTTTCACAAAATAGCGACTGCCTCAAAAAAAGTTCACTTTTCTGACTATTTCGAATAATAAAAATAAAAATTTGGGGATGGGGCTAGTTTAAACCATAGACAAGACTATAAAGAAGACTCTATAAAAATTTCAAGCAAATCGGTCCAGTAGAACCTGAGAAATCGAGGATATCGTTCCGAAAAAGTCAGTTTTGAGAAAAACATGTTTAAAGTTTTGCGTTCCGGCCGAACCAGTTTAGATGCCGGGTCAGAAAAATGCCTATATCTCCGAAAATAATTTGAATTTTGAAAAATCCTCTTGTACACATATTCTTGATAAGTAAGACTTTGAAAATAAAAAAAAATCCGGTTTTTTTAAATTTCTAGACTAGAATACACCCTTAAATGGTTAAAAATGGCTTCTGGAGTGATAATACTGAATACTTGAAAATTCAGTATCGAGCTTTAATTATTCTAATTCACTATAATATACCTGAACACAAAATCACTTCAACAACCTGTCAGCTCAATCCTCACCTTTTCTAAGCACTGATATTCTGTTTGATGTAATGGCCATTAACTAATTAACGGAACATACAAATCTTTGTGCATGCATATTGGCGTGCAAGGTTAAAGTGTCCATATGTAGTCGTCATGGCAGTATCTTCGCACGATTTACACCCATCTGTTTGCAGTAAACTACGATTGCCTGTCTGGCAGCACCATTGGCTTATTGATAAAAAGTAAAAGTAGCGGCTGCTGCTGCTGGGTCGGACTTAATGTACACACCTACATACACACATATTATATATATTTGTACAAGAACACTTTGAACGGTTTTTTACATTTATCTTTGTTTGCTAAATTTACGCTAAAAGCTTTTCTTGGCGGTGTCTGATACGCCGAAGGAGCCCGATTTATTGTTTGTACAGAGACATTTATATGTGTGCCACGTATGTATAGTATGTATGCGTGCAACCTCAGTCGGATTTCACTGTGAGTGAGTGGTAGATGATAATAGTTGGAAATCAATAATATAAAGTAAAAACTTACTTCTGGTTCTGCAATTGCAGCAATTAAATTTTATAAGAAAATGTTTTTGTGGAGACTTTAACCTTTTTAACCACACAGTAACGCAATAAGCTTTCAGAAGCCAGGTTTTTTGGGAACTTAAGAGCTGGTCTTTGAATCGAAACAATTCCTTATCTAAGTGATGATCTTTCCTTTAGTACCTACATCAACTCAACTCTGTCCACATTCTCCTTCAGTGCTGTAAACTTACTGTAACAAAAGACAAAAACTTCTTGCTTAGAATCTGACGTAAAGTCTCAATTAACTCATAATTTTAACAGAGATGGCCGCCGAATAATATTCACATGCAGCAACAATCCTCGTGGATTATATAACAATGGTCCGCCCTGTCTGTCTGTCCAGTCTGTCCAGCCATAATTGAAAGAATCTTACCATTTTAGGAGTCAAAAGGTTGCACACGGCCATCAAGATCAACCGATGATCAGCACGTCAATTAAATACAGCGTTGATGCTTAAGGATCGGCGATTAACAGTCAGAGATCTTACTGGCATCGTTAGAATATCAGAAAGATCTTTGACAACTAATTATCGTCGAAAAGATGAGCCAAAATCGAAAAAACCACGACAAAGCGGGTCAAAAATCAAAGTTATGTTGACTGGTTTCTTGGATTATCAAGAAGTGGTGCTGTCTGAAGTCCTTCCGACCAATCAAACTGTCAACAAGGAATACTAATTGAATGTTATGCGTCATTTGCGCGAAGCTACTCATAAACATAGGCTGGTATTATGGGCCGACAACTTTTGTTCCTTTGCACCACGATAATGCTTCTTCGTATACTGCATTGATTCCTAGTGAATTTTGCAACAAATTTTCAACCAATATCGTGCCGCAATTCCAGAAATTGACTTTAGCAACTGTTTCGAGGATTAGCAAAAACGTTGGCATAAGTATATTGGGTCCAAGGGCGTTAACTTTGAAGGAGACGACATAGCTTTAAGACTATATTAAGAGTGACAGTAGTATAGAAGGAAAATATATATTTTACAAGTAACTAAGGGCTAAGTTCGGGTGCAACCGAACATATTATACTCTTGCAACTTACAAGAATCAAAGCTAGGGAAATTCTTTATGGTGTAAAACGTCAATCTGCGGATCTTTCCCAATACCACATACTATATGTCACATCTAAAATACTAATCATGTAGAGTAATGCCAGCCGGATGTTCGAAAATCCTGATATTAGTTATATCGGTTAAGTCAAGTTTTCGCTCAAATTTATCTACATATTTTAGGCACAAAGATACACTTGTATATAAAACACGTTCTCCTAGTTTCATTGAGATAACTCAGATATTAGCTGATATATCCAGCATAAAGTCACCTGGAAGTTCGAAAATCTTTAAATTAGGTATATGGGGACTCAGGGAAGTATTGACCTGATTCAAGCCATTTTTAGCATACAGACATAGCATTGTCAGCGAAGTACTATCTCTGAGTTTCAATTATATACTTTGCCAAAAAATATGGTGACATTTGAATTTAAACTGCGCGCGTCGAAGGATTTGGAGAATTATTTTTTTTTTTTTTGGGTTGGCAGTACTGTCAGTCACATTTATGTCAAATTTCATGTCAAAATATTCAGTAGTGTTTGAGATATGTATGTGTCGTTTTGTGAGCTGCTAAAAGTGAGTTTTTCGTTTTATGCAATGTCGAAATTTGTTGAGCAAAGAATTTGCATTAAATTTTGTTTACGAAATCAATTTTCTGCTGCGGACATGTTGAGGATGGTGCAGAGAGCCTTTGGGGATGAGGCTATGTCTAAAAAAAATGTTTACAAGTGGTATAGTGAGTTCCAAGCCGGCCGTGAACGTGTCGAAGATGAAGAGCGTCCAGGGCGACCATCAACCACAACCGACGAAGCTCACGTTCAACAAATCAAAGATTTGGTGTTCAAAACCCGTCGATTAATAATTAGAGACCTTGCTGATGAAGTTGGCATATCGAAAGGCTCAGCCAATACCATTTTGAAGGATGTTTTGGGCCTCAAGCGCGTCAAATCTCGACTGGTACCGAAAACATTGAATTTTTTGGAAAAAAGGCGTCGCGTTGAAGTGTGTGAAACGATGCTTTCCGACTACCTGGGTGTCATGAAACGCATTACAACTGGCGATGAGACTTGGATCTATGCTTACGACCAATCAATCGAGCGAATATCGTGCCAAAAGAAAGCCGTGACCAAAAAAATCGCGCCAAAGTCGCTCAAAAATCAAGGTCATGTTGACTTTTTCCTTCGATTATCGTGGTGTTATGCATTATGAATTCCTTTCAACCGGTCAAACAGTTAACAAGGAATATTATTTGAACGTTATGCGTCGTTTGCGTAACGCTATCCACCTAAAAAGGCCGCAAAATATGGAAAGAAAATTCTTGGTTTTTACACCACGATAATGCACCATCCCATACCGCCCTCGTAACTCGTCGTCATTTCGCCAAAAACTCAACTCATATCGTTCCGCAACCACCGTATTCAACTGATCTGGCGACGAGGCTAGTTCCATGAACTTTAAATGGGTTGACCAGGGAGCAAGTACTTTGAATTAATACATTTACACATTTTCACCATATATTTTACTATGATTAGTGCATCAAAAAACAAAAAAAAAAATTATCTGTGAATCATTTTATAGCACATTGTATATATGTATATATTTTTTTGTTTCTAAATTATGTAAATATATAATAAGTACCACAAATATGATTCTGTCACCAGTTTTATAATCGCTGACAGCAAATCTGGTATCCGTCAATTAGAACTGGAACTAATAATAAAGCGCAATAATAATTGTTGTAATCAGAGTTAATGAAATCTTTTTGTTAAACAATCAGGCAGTGTGAAGGCTATTTCATTAAATTTTGCACAGTTTTAAACTCCAGGGGATTTACCACGAAAATTTTTTGTGGGGGTTTCGGCAGTTTTTTCGTAACACGTACTGCAATTACTATCGCTTTCTCTCTAAAGAACCACCAAAATATTGAGCTTTTTTTATATATAATAAATATTGTTTTTCTACGTACAACACCAAATCAGCCCGCAAAACAGATCTTTAGCCTTAACTCTTTCGATCCGAAAAGCCGTGCAAACCTCCTCATATATGACAGAACTTCAGCGGTTACGCTGGCTGTTGTACGAATGAATGAAAGCACTCCCTTTCTGGGAGTACTCCACGCAGTATCCATCTAGGGAAGCAGTGGAAGAGGAAAACCTCCACTCCGTTGGAAATATCAGATGGAGAAGGACCTGGTTACACTTATTATCTATAATTGGCGCCTAAACTCGGCTTTAACCGCGTAAGCGATATCTACGCCAATAAAAAGAAAAACTAGTCATTAAAACAAAATTTTGTTAAGCTCAAAGTACTTTGTTGATTTGTAAGGATCTTATGACCTATTACATAGCAGTTTTAGGTAGCTCAACGGACTGGCGTTCTATGCAACTAGTAGCGAAGTCAGCGCTTAGACCCCATTAATCATCTGCAGTAGGAGGTATTCTAAGAAGCTTAGTAAGTTTCCCTTTCTACCCAATACCACGTATTTTCGAAATCCTATAGAAGTTAGCTTAAACTCGATTCTCAATAAAGGTACCCTTACAGTGAAGAGAGGAAAGGGGTGAAGTGGACAGGGACGTAGGAACATCTATACGGATAGGTCTAAACTGTATAATCAAGTGGTTGATAGGTTCTTTCCAGAAAATTTAGTTACCAGAATCGACTTCCAACTACCAGACCTACAAGCGGAGGTCACAGAAATTAAAGAAACTCTTCTTATTCTGAAAAAGAAACGATAACAGATAGCCAACGGCAATAGGCTTTGAAATCACTAAAGCCTCTTAAAAATAGTGAAGTAATGCCTTAATCTCTCCAACATTCACGATAAAATTGCAATGGATTACAGGATATACGGATATTCCTGGAAACTGTAAAGCAGACGAACCACCCATAGCAGGCACTACCCGACAATTATACTCCGAAGAAGAGGAAATTTATACCTCTGATTACTTGTAGATATTGAATCGACAAGATGCTAAAGAACATAGATAAGATAAGAGATAAGAATCGGAAATATCGTTCGAGGATTTCTTGAAAGAATGGTTCAAAAAACACATTAGAGTGAGGGCAGTTTAGCTCGGTGATTTCAAAATGGTCCCCTGAAGGTCTAGGTGCGTGGTTAGGTATCCACTCTACATACTTAATATTTTTTGAATGCAGATCGATATGAAATTTAATGCTTGTCTAAATTTTCAAAAGAAAAGATCCTAACCAAACCATCAACAATAACTAAAGAGTGGCGAACTCGAAGCGACTTGAACAGATTTAGATGGACTGTCACCAAACTATCAATTACAACTGAGTCGTGCCAAAGTTATTTTTGTTAATGTTTATAAAAGTCAAGATGAGGATAAGTATAGACAGTGGAAAAGTACTTGAAAAGTCTCCATCACTCGGAAAATACTTTTCAAAACTTTCGAGAGTTTAAAACCGTCTGAAACTCTTTCTGAATTTTCGTATGACCTGATTCGACGACTCATTTACATTGATTTCGTGAGCGGAATCGTTGCTAATGTTGGAAAAGCGTTTATGGTGATTCAGTTTTATCAAAAGCACAAGCCTAGGAGTTGTACTAAGCCTTCAAAGACGGACGAGACATCGTTGAAGACATGCCTCTTTCTGGACGACCTTCGGCCTCATCAACTGATGAAAATATTAATAAAATGAAGGCTATGGAACTAGAAAATTGTCAGGAAAGTGTTAAAGAGATGGAATAATTTCGGTGAATATTTTGGGTATGAAACGAGTTCTTGCTCGACTCGGCTCGATATAGCTGATTTTTTTTACCAAAGAGTTCGATTTTGACCGAATTTGAAGACAAAATCAAATGAATACCATCGATCAACCAGCAAAGTATGTTATGCTGTCACGGAAACAAATGCAAGTTAGGGGAATCGCACCACAATTGGATGGACTTTCTAGGATCTTATTAAATCAAGATTAGAATTGTTTCACCAAGCCGATGACGCCATCACACTTAGTTATACATATACAAGTATGAAGTTGATGACTACAGCACAAGAGAATTGCGAAATTATTTCTTCACTGCGACGAAAGTTTTTACCAGTTCGGATGCTATTTCTGAATCATTTATAGAGTGATTATACTTTTTTTTTTATATTTTATATTTGTTATTGCATATTTCAGCGCCAAACTGCTGCTAGTGCAAAAACTTAATTCATTTACACACATACAAGCATATTATATACTTGTATATATATATGTATGTATATATGGATGGCGTATAAATAATGAAATCACATCAAATCAAATGAACTCCAAGCGTGATTTAATTCAGCGGCAGTGAAGCATGAGAGCATTTGGCATGTTTTTCTACTATTTATTTATTTAAAACTACAATAGAACTTTGTATAAAACGCCGAGTCTGGAGTTGCTAAACATCAGTTGAAATCTATCATTTCTGAGCCAAGCTTCCAACATGAAGGCGTATTTTGGATATTTTGTAGTGATTTTTGTATTTGTGGTCAGCTAGTTTTTGAAATAATTTCGAATTTAATTTCGGTTTCTGTGTGTGTTGTGTTACTAACAGAACTTTCTCTTTTTTTTAGTGCCACGCCAGCGCGGATGATGAAACTGTGGATTGCACTAAGCCGCCACGTTTTGTTGTAAGTTTACTTCATTTTCGTAGATGGGCGTAGATCATAAAATCAATTCGAATCAAAAGTCCTTCTAACAAGATGAGATTTACAGAGAATCGACAAGCCTTAACTTAAGCGAACACAAATTTGCTGGCTGAAGACGGAGTTTGACTGTTTTGTAATATTTTAAATGTGATTATACTAAGGCACATTAATATTAGAACTTGATGGTTAGTCATAGTAGTTTGTTACTGAAGTGGCTTGGTGTTATACCGCAAGTACTGGGTCTAAAAAGAATTAGGCGAACGCAGATAAGATGAAAAATTGCCGGCATGAGCTTTTTAGCTGCCAGAAATATGAGCGAAAGCTTTAAAAGTTGTTATTCCCTAGCGAATGTCTGCATTAAACGATTACGTTGCAATTTATTACGCCATTTCTAGTCAGTTCCAATTTCAACGTAAGAAAAGTCCTTCCAATAGCCGTGACACATCGATAAATTGATTTAAACCTCGAAAGCTCTCATATGATCCAGCAGCGGTTCAACAAGAACCCGTACTTCAACATTTTTAAACGATTTTCAGCAAGATCCGGTGATCTAATATCTCCTTCTTCTTCTTTATTGGCATAGACATCGCTTACTCGGTTACAGCCGAGTTCTTAACAGCGCGCCAGTCGTTCATCCGTCTCACTGTTTGGTGTCAATTTGAGATTCCAAGTGTAACCAGATCCTTCTACACCTGGTCTTTCCAACGGGATGGAGGTCTTCTCCTTCCTCTGCTTCCCTCTGCGGGTACTGTGTCGAATACTCTCAGAACTGAAGCGTTTTCATCCATTCGGACGATATGACCTAGCCAGGGTAGCCGGTGCGTCTTAATTCGCCGAACTATGTCTATGTCATCGTATATCTCGTACTGCTTATTGTTCCATCGACTTCGGTTTTCGCCGTTGCAAATGCAAATGCGCTCAGAACCATAAATCTTCCGCAGAATATTTCTTTAGTAGGACGGCGATGACGAGTGACTTGTAGAGTTTGATCTTGATTCACTGAGACAAACTTGACTTCTCAATTGCTTACTCAGTCTGAAGTAGCCCTTGGTATCAACATTTATTCCGCTATAGATATCGAAGGTAACGTTGTTGTTGGTGTACTTTTGTAAAATCCAGAACACGTTCAGCAAGAACTCGTGCTTTAAGAGGATTAAACGACTTTCACTAATATTTTGTGATCCAACCTATTTTTGATCTGCTCAAGATCTCCTGATCTAACAAACTTAAACCACTGCTGTTTATATGTATATGGCCGACAGTCTCAAGCCAATTTGCTGTAGCTGAGTATAACCATTCAACTGACAAAACAATTCATAGCTCCAGATCGAAAAAATACCATAGCTATCCCAGGAATATTAGGATGGTTCAGCCATATAAAGTGTGGGGTATTATAAATCGATGTGGTTCCAGAAACTACGTGCAGCCGTTGCTCAAGTCTTCTGAGCTCAAAACTTAATTGAACGTAAGGACCATACGAGTATAATCGCATTTCAGTCAGCCGAAGCAACGACGTGAATACAGCTGATATAACAGTAATACAACTTGATATCCCTGATGCGTACGGACGTAACCTCCTATTACCATTGATGCAAGAGACAATTGAATCAGATCGACCTAATCTTAATTAGCCTTAAATTAATCTATAAAATGATTCTTTGATCGACGCTCCGTCGAATTTTTTTTTTTTATATATAACACTGTTTGACTATTCACTTAAATATATTCGCTTTAGCCTCCCCACTTGTGCTGTCCGGTGCCAGATGTCAGTACTGATGAACTGAAGGAGAAATGTGCGGAATATAATAAACCCCCACCACCACCGCCAGCGGGACGTGGCGGTCCACCCAAGTTTGGCCGTCCTCATCACATGCATCATCCACCTCCTGTAAGTAATGTGCTCTTTACTCATATATTCAATAATAATATTGGATACTAAATTATTTTCACTAATCATCGCTTCCGACAGTGTGTGATCGATTGCATTTTCAACAACACCGAAGTTATAGGGGCGAACGGCGAGCCCGATGTTGACAAATTTAGCGCATTACTCGACACAGCCGTACAGGATAATGAAGAAATGGCTGCCGTTATGGAAGAATCATTCGAGACTTGCGTCGGAATGCTCAGCGAGTTGAAGGCTAAAATGGCTGAAAAGGCTAGCAAACACCCGGAATTCGCGGGTAGAATGGGCAATTGTTCGCCAGTAAGCGGCATGCTGATGATGTGCGTCAATATGGAGACTTTCAAAAATTGCCCAGCCTCTGCTTGGAATGACAGTACAGAATGTAATGCAGCTCGTAACTTCTTTAAGCAGTGTAAATTACCCAAAGACGGCAATTAAGTGAAGGAAGTTATTTACTTAAATTTCAAATACTTATTTATATTGTCGATTTATTTGAGAGCAAAGAAAGTTTGTGGGAAATAAAAGTTTTACGCATATTATTATCTGAAATAAATGAAATCGTTTCGTTTCAAGACTATTAATAAGTTGTTCATACTTTGGGCTTCAGAAAAGAAATCTCTCTGAATTTCAATTATAAATCTGACACATTGACCAATATTTTCAGTAAAAAATCAACTATAGGCACTGGGGTCCAAATATGGATAGCATATACATAGGATGGAGCCATATGTAGAAGTTCACGCGCGTGAACTGAGCATCATTTACTTGGGAGTGGTCGGAAACGATTCATTCACATGTTGCTCAAGCAGCTCACGTCTGCCGGTCTTAGACTAAGTATCCTCTGGGTAGCCAAAAACATTCGAAGGCGAGCTAAAGTGATAAGGCGAAACATTGCTGCCCAGGGTTGTGCGCTTGGTTTGTGATCCACCACTGCAGACGTACTAAGGATCACGATTTAAGGGCATGCACATGGAATGTCCGATCTCTTAATTGGAAAGTTGCCGCTGTCCAGCTGGTTGATATTTTCGTGAGTGTAAAAGCTGACATCACCGCCGTCCAAAAAGTGCGATGGACGGAACAAGTACTGAGACGAGTGGGTCCTTTGGGTATTTACTACTGTAGCCATATAAAGGACTACAAATCGGTGCTGGATTCGTGAAGGCAGAGAAACTCCGTCACTGGGTTCTGGCATTCAGCGATGTCAAAATCGTTGTTGACGACTTTAACGCTAGGATGGGCAAGAAAGTGTCTTCGGTCGGTAAATTCAGCCTCCATGAAGCAACATTCACAAATGAGTTGAGGCTAATCGACTTCACCGGGGCCCGATTAGTTGTAGATGCCGGCATAGGAAAATTCGCCATTAACATGGTTCTATAGCTATTCCCATGGACTGTAACATTGTCACCGCCTTCATTTTTGAAGGCTTATAGATTACCAAAAGTGATATTTATGGCTGAACAAAATTTGCTTGTAAAAATCGGAATCTGTTTTGGGTCTATTTACTGAACGTGAGACGGATTTGCTGATCTCTTCTTTCTGATTCTTGCGCGAGTTGGATGTTGAAAGTCCACTTACTAATATCTTTTCCCAAAATCTCCCATAAAATGGATGGGTACATCTCCAATTGTTGCGCACGATGGCGAATGGACTCATTCGGATCTTTTTTCTCTGCTTGACAGCAGCAACAGCGTCTTCTCTGCACACTGTACTGCGTCTCTGAGGATATGCATCATCCATTAGAGTAAACACAATGCGAAACCGACCCACGATTGCTTGAATTATCGCTTCTACTACGCCACACGAATCGAACTATTATTTTGGTAAACCAAACTTAGTATTAATCAGGTAATAGCTATCGAAGAGACCAACTTCAGTAAAAGTATTGCGTAATTGAAAACTACACGTCTAAGAAGAACATCCGTAATTTACATCTTCTTCTTTTTCTTCATTGGCGTAGACTCCGCTTACGAGGTTATAGCCGAATTTACAACAGCGCACCAGTCGTTCCTTCTTTTCGCTGTTTGGCGCCAATTGGAGTTTCCAAGTGTGTGCAGGTCCTCCTCCGCTTGGTATTTGTAACGAAGTGGAGGTCTTTCGCTTCCTCTGTTTCCTCCAGCCGGTACTGCGTCGAATATTTTCATAGCTGGAGTGTTTTCGGACGATATAACCTAGCCAACGTATCCGCTGTGTCTTAATTTGCTGAAATATTTCAATGTCATCGTATAGTTCATCGTACCATCGATTGCGATATACGCAAAGAATCATAAATCTTCCGCAGGACCTTTCTTTCGAAAACACGTACTCCCGACTTATCAGATGTTGTCATCGTCCCTTTTGCCTTTGCACTTTTTAGCAGGACGGGAATAATGACTGACTTATAAAGTTTAGGGCTTGTTCGACGAGAGTGGACTTTGCCTGTTCGCGAGAATTATTTTGCGTTGGATTTCGAGGCTGACATTGTTGTTGGTGTTAATACTAAGACACGATCTCGAAGTTATGACTATCAACAATGACGTGTAAGCCAAGTCGCGAGTGCGACGACTGTTTGCTTGATGAGAGGAGGTATTTCGTCTTGCCCTCGTGCCAAACAGACCCTTTTGTTTCGCTTCCTTAACCAGTCTGGAGAAACCAGAACTAACGACGCGGATGCTGAGGACGATGATACCAATAACATCGGCGTACACCAGCAGCTGTAGACTCTTATATAAGATTGTACCTTCTCTACTCAGATCTGCAGCTCGAATTATTTTCTCCAGCAGTAGATTTAAGAAGTCACACGAAAGGGAGTCGCCTTGTCTGAAACCTCGTTTGGTATCGAACGGCTCGGAGAGATCCTTCCCGATCCATAGGGAGCTTATGGTATTGCTCAACGTCAGTTGACACACCCATATTAGTTTTGCGGGGATCCCAATTTAAGAAATAACGGCATAAAGGTAGCTCCTTTTCGTACTGTCAAAAGTAGCTTTCTGTTCGTTTAAAGAGTTAACGATTTGTTTAATCAAATATTTATCACTAAGCAGCAGTAAATACACATATAAGTGTCTGTCTGGGTGAATTTAAAATATTTATATATTCTTTTTTTAAGTTTTTCCTTTCACTCTTAACCACACAGGGGTGTTGTGGAATCCAAGACAGAATTGCATAGCTGTCAGAATTGCAAACCAATTCTGATTTTAAATGGTGTCACAGAATCTGATTGGATTTTTGTCTTTTCGAACATACGCAAAACCAATATTCGAACCAGCTGTTTACTAATGTGACAAAACTTGCAAATGAACATACAAGCAATCCTATTAAAGTTTTTAATGAGTTCCGAATTGAAGAAAGATTTTAAAAGATAACATTTATTCAATGAATAAACCGGCATTTGTGTGTTAAATTTCGTTTTTTTTCATTTTTACGATTTTTCTTAATTGGCGGGCAGGATAGAAAAAAAACAACGTCATATGGGATTGGAGCAAAGTTTATTATTTTTGGCATTAAATTATCTTCTATTTAAACTAAAAAAAAACTAAGAAAATTAAAATTTGAACATACTTACATATATTTAAAGTAAAATATTTTAGAACAAAAAATTTTTTTTTTTCTTTTAAATTTTACACTTTTCCTTTTATATTTTTCCAGTTTAACTTGAACATAATTTATTAAAAAATATGAATCTCTTTGAATTTTTTGTTTCCGATAGAAATCGCGACCTGCATCCTGCCCGCCGTCTGGCATATGCACATGCGATAAGCATCTGGCAATTGCTTTTCAAAGGCAAATGTAAAAGATTTCGTATCAAAAAAATTTGCGGATGATGTTTAAATATATAACTATAAATCTTAGAAATTTCGCTTCAATCAATTATTTCTTTCCTTCCCAAAAAAAGCGATTTTTTAAGCCTCTAAAAAAGGCTTAAATATCGTCATTTTTTTCAAAAACTCAATAATTAAGACATTTCGTGTTTTATTCTTATGTTTTCTCCTATAGAAATAAAGATAAATTAATTCGTAACATTAAAATAACTTGATTTCTTAACTGGCATTTCAAATCTGTGTGCGACTATCTTCTTGATTTGTTTCTGACAGCAAAACCGATAAAATTGGTTTCCGTGACACCCAAAACCGATACAAATTCTGTTTCGAATATCAAACCAATAATATCTGAATTCATGACACCTACTGCTTTTTTTGATCGGTTTCAATTCTGATTCCGACAACTATCAGATTCCACAACACCCCTGACAATTTTACCCGACAAATCGCGCCACACTTTCAATTTCAATTTCGCATGCAATGAAGTGTTAAATTCGATTTAAACTCCTTAACTCGCTTATCGACAGATGTGCCAGCAGCCAGGCATGCGAGCAGCGCGCATGTGCGGTGGCAGCCACAAACAGCAATTTCCCACATTTGCACGTTCCGTCTTTGCAACGGCTAACGCCACCGTGGGACTGCTGACGCTCATTCGGGAACGCAAAGTGTTCGCGTGCAGACGCTCATCATGACGACGTTGGAACAAGAATTTGTTGATTTCTTCGCAGAGTGCAAGCAGCAGGGCTTCAGCGCCGCCGAGATGCGTGCCATATGTCAACCGTTGTTGCAGCGTCGCAGCAACAGATGTTCGGCGGTGGCATGCGTTGTTTTGGCCATCTTCGGTGCTTTGTGCCTGTTCTACAATTGGTGCGATGAATTTAGTTGGTTTGTCAGTGCCATTGGACGTCTGTTGCTGATACAGGTGTTGCCCTATTGGGATTGGACACCACTTTATAATAGTCGCTGTCTGATTGAACGTAAAGTGGACAAGGTGGACGGCGGTAGTGTTGTGGCACCCTCAACTAAAATCCCAGCGCGCTATGAAACGGAAGCGGGAAATTGTGTGCTCTGCGAGACGTTGGGTGAGTTCTGCTCAGGGAATTTGTAGTAATATAATTCTTATATTTAAATTGAAGCTTCAAAAGGAATGTTATTGTGATCCTTGTGAAAATATACGGTTTTGTGATGTGAGTAAGAGTTTAGAAATAATTATAGAATTTAGAAACCTCTATTGATCGACTGCGTCTTTTCAATACTTTTATTGTCAAAATGTCTTTTATGTGTCTTTCGTAGTTTTGTCCGGTTTTGATATTTATCCTCAACTTTTTTGAGATTTCCACTTCGCGCTAAGCAGTCAGATTATGAGTTTGGAGGTAATTACTCCTCCTAGTGAGCTCATCCCAAGAGTTCCAAGTCGGATGCTGATTTTTTTGCTTTTTGTGACTTTTCTAATATTATAAAAATGCATATAAAAAACCAGTGCAAATGCGGTTTATGCTGACTCGGTAATCTCTTCTGAGAGAAACTCCTTAGTAATATAAAACTTGCATTTATTTTTGACAGTTCTGAATAGTAAAAAGTGGAAATCGTTTACTAAACCCAATTCATGGATTCTATTTGGAAAGAGAGCATCCAGTCCAATAAGATTTCCTTATACCCAATAAAAACCAAAATTATAATTTTTAGTATTTATGCTCCAAGTGTTAGATATAGATTTAGTTAACTCCAAATATTGTCGACAGGTCCATTTCATATAGAAGAATTGTCTTTATTGCACGTTTTCCGAAGATACAAAGGCTCAAAAAAAGGTTATGAAAATTTGAGTGAATCTTGTTTCACTATTTCATAATGTCCTCAGTTCATAACCTGACAATTAAGAGAGATGATGACAGAGCAGACTCAAACTATGGGACCGACAGCCCTCTATTTCGGATGTAAAGTAATATCTTAAAAATTTTGGTGGAAACTAATATATTAATGAGTTGGTACCAAAAATGGTTGAAATCGGTTCGTATTTCTCTTCGCACCAGCTTGTCATAAGGAAACTTCAAAATATCTGACTGGCTGGATACATATCAAACAAAAAGAAAGATAACTTCCAGAAACTGAAGGTTGCTTGCCTCAAAAATGAGTATACAAAGCTCCCAAGAGCATCCAAGATCAATTTCTCCCTTAACTTCCACCTCGGCCAACAAGAGACATTTTGGAAAAAAGCTTTCCATAGAAACCCATCAAACGTTCGGAAGCGTCTTGAAAGCGGTAAAACCGAATAAACATCGGGTTACATCAAGACGCGCTTCCAAAATAGTTGGAACTTGGTCAAATTACTGAGAAAGAAAAGACCTGCAGGTTCGATTTGAACAAGCTCCTACTATTTTGGAAGCGCGTTGCATATACCCACAACTTACAGTAACGAAAAAATATTTTATATTCTCTATTCTGTCACTTCCAGAGCGCATTCCCACCACAACGAATATATCCTTCTCTACACTTGAATCAATGTACCTCGAGCGCGGTTGGCCAGTAATAGTGACCGACTCGCATCAACCCCGTACGCTAGACAGGCTGCTCAATCAAATGTACAACTCCTCGTCGGATTTCCTCGAAAGTGAACCGTGCGATGTCGCAACGAATTTAATGCTGAAAAAACTCTTTAACTTAGAATTGGCTTTGGAGAAGATTAAGCACACAACACCGGGCGACAACAAATGGTTTCTACAATTGCGTAATTGTCAGCGGCGCGCAATCAAGGCCTCGCGTCGCTTTGTCACACGACCCTACTACTACCCACTACACCTCGAGCCATTCTACTCGAGCTGGGTGCTGTTGTCGCAGAACTATGCGTACGCAGAATTTAATGAAATCTATTTGCATGGCTTGATCTTCGTACAGCAACTGAGCGGTCATTTTGACATACGTCTGCGTCCGAAGCAACCGTGTTCAAATCGCTGTCCTGTGGTGAATATACGTTTAGGCGCTGGCGAATGCTTGGTTTTCTCCACGGACTTGTGGATCTTCAGCTATGGCACTGAGACGGTCGAAAGTAAAGCCGCTTCGGTAGCTACAGTATTAGAAATCGATTGGCAGTTGTAGGGTGGACCTTAAATACAACAAATTATGAACTTTTATGAAGTTTTGAATGTTTTTCTTGATAAAAAACAATGTGAACGTAAACTTGTACTCATTAATTTATATTCAGGTATTAAAAATAATTACATTTAATAATACATCTAAAGTTATGTACACAAAAATAAATGGCCGCCAGGCAAAATATCTTAACTAGAAAAAAATATTTTTGAGGTATGATTTAAATGCCCAAATTAACTTCTAAGGTTAAACTTTTTAATAATAATTTATGAAACTTCAAGAATAATGTATAGTACCAAATAAAAATGTACATTCCATAAATATATTTGAGACTTGAACTCGATAAAAACTTTACTCGATGTACGCCTGCTTGCCTGATGACCAAAGACTTAACTAAACTTTCTCAAAACGTTAAAAAATCAATGAAACTTCTTCATTTCACAGTGCTCTACGCCTTGCGATTCTTCGTCTCCACCAGCTTTTGCAGCGTCGCCGTCAAATTGTTGATCGCATCGATCTTCAAGCGCTCGATTTTCTCTTGTTGCAGCGCGGTCGTCTTTTGGAATTGCATTTGTTCGCGATGCAGCTCCTTTTGGCATTGGATCTTCTCACGCTCCACGTCCAGTTTGCGTTCGAAATAGTCCTTCCACCAGACGCCTTCCTCCTGCGCCGCATTGACGACAGACGGAAAGTGGGCATTGTCACATTTGTTGCTATAACCGTTCGCATGAGAGATTTCCAACGGCAATTCGTTGTCATTAAATTCCATTTTTGGTTGTTTCAATTCCGACATTATGGTCGAATCTTCATCGAACTCATCATTGGATTTGTCCATATTCGTTTCGGCTATGTTGGCCAGCAACGACAGTTGATTTCCGTCGAATTGTGCCATTAGTTCATTGGAGAGTGCGGGCGCTTGTTTGAGCTCACGAAAAGCTCCAGTTTGCGGTAGTTGTTGCTTCTGTTGTTGTTGCTGCTGCTGCTGTTGTTGTTGTTGTTGAATGGCCGATTTCGAATATGACGATGACTGCATTTGAAACTCATATATATCAACTTGCTTATCCTTCAAGTATTTATGCATCTCCTCGAAGAATTCCCAATGTACATAGCCGCTGGACTTTTTCTTCGGCAAGTTCTTGCTGTACGTAATCAATATGTTGTGCCATTTCTTTTGTACCTTCGCCGCGCTATAACGGAAACCCAATTTCTGTAGCTGTCGCGTACAGTGTAACCAAAGTGCTGTACGCTTTTGACGTCCTTCCGTGAACATGCCTTGCATCGGTCCGCGTATGTGTATGAGTGCACGCGTTGCTTCCGAGGTCCAAGCGCGTTCGTAGGGACCGCGTCCACCGATTGCAATGCTGTTTCCATTGCTACCCTCTACCACTTCTTCAAGTAGACAGTCATCGTTGAGATCATCGCAGTCTTCGAGATCTTCATCGCTGATTTGGTAGTAATCTGGAAGATGAGCGTTCGTTTTTATGAGAACATTATGTGGTGAGAACTTAAGAACTTGAATTGTACCAAAACACACATCACACAAAAGTTGTTGTTAAGTTGACAAACAAAGTGTGTCTTCGGGACTCCAAATAAACGGTACATTAATAAAAAAATTGAAATTAAAAATTAAAATTTTTGAAAAGAAAGCTGCCTCTCCACAAAATGCCCCGCCCACCGAAAACTCCCTCAGGATCGGAAAGAATCTCTCCGAGCGGTTCGTTACCAAGCGAAGTTTCAGACAAAGATACTCCCTATCGTGTGACTGCTTCAACTTACGAAGCTGCAAAGCTAAATGGAGAAAGTACAATCTTTTATAAAAGTGTATAGCTGCTGGCATCCGATGATGTTATTGACATAATTGGCTTCAAAAACTGCGGCGTTAGTTCTGCTAAGGAAGCAAAGCTCCAGATCCATAGCTTTGCTTCGTCTTGTGAACGAGAACAAGACGAAATATCTCTTGGCCTCACTGTTGACAGTCATAACTTCGAAGTCGTAAATAGTTTCGTCTATCATGGAACCAGTATTAGCACCAATAATGATATCAGCATGCAATCCAACGAAGAATACCTGTTACCAACAGGTACTACTTCGGACTGAGCAGGAAAATTGAGAAGTAAAGTCTTCTCTCGACGAATAAAGACCAGTTACTACTAATCACTAATCACCCGATGGACTATGACAACATCCGTAGTCTATGGAACGATGGGCTGTACGAGATATACGACGGCATTAACATAGTTCAGCAAATCAAGCAAAACTTGTATTGCTGACGAGTTTGCGGACACTGACCCAACCAAAATCCACCATCAATTATTGGTATGCTAAGAGACGTAGCGAAATGAGCACCGAAGAACGAAGTGGATGCCCAAACGAAGTTTTTTACCGACGAAGGAAGCCAAAAAGTCTATAAAATAATAATGGCTGACCGTAAAATGAACTTTCAGATAGCAAGAACTCTGAAGATGTCTTAGAAAGCTCTATACATAGTGGGTACCGCACGAGCTGCCTTTAGACCAAGTACAACGACGAGTTGATGATTCGGAGTAACGTTTGGAGATGTTCAGGCGTAATAAATCCGAATTATTGCGTCGATATGTAACAATGGATGAAACGTGGCTCTATCATTTCACTTCGAAGTCCAATCAACAGTCATCCCAGTGAAACAGCTTCAGTGCGAGGAAAAAACAACAGTCGGCTGGCAAGGTTACAGTCTGACGACCTTGAGAAAGAAAGAACCACCAACACCGACTATTACATAGCATTATGAGACCATTTGATGCACAAAATCGTCGAACTTGAAGGGAAAGTAAGTGCTGTTACACTAAGACAGTGTCTCAAGTGAGCGGAAACGATGTAAAAAATCCATGAATTGGGCTTCGAATTGCTTTCGCGCCCACAGTATTCTCCAGCTCTGGCTCCCAGTGACTATTTCCTGTGCTGAGATATTAAAAGAATGGTAAGAATGGAGAAGAAAATTTCGTGATGCGGCAGAATTCTGCCGAGTTGAGAGTCCTTGGCCATAAAAAAATCCGAGTCCGTTCCGGTCATGTTATGGGAACGGAATGAAGAGGTGATCGCCGAAAATGAGTTCTACTTTGAACGAAAATATAAATCGTACAACAAATGCGCCCTTTCAAGAGACCTACTATATTTTGAACAAAAAAACGAATTTTGCCAAAAAAACAGTGTTTTTCTATGGTAAGCCGGAGGCATGTTCAATTGTCCTGTTACTTAATAAAATGCGAGAAAACAGATTTGGCACACACATATGCACGAGCATATGTACGAGTATGAATGTATGAAGTAATTCTCTGTTTTCACACTCGCGGTGAAAACGCGCACTTTTCTTTATTCACCACACACCAGCAATTAGTCCTGGCGCTCACAGCATCAGCCCAACCGAAGTTATGCCTGCTAGCTAAATCCTTTTCGTTTTCCTAAACCACAAGCAGAGAAACACAAAAACTGAAGCAAAACAGAATTGATAAAGCAATAAAAAGTGGAGAACGATTAGAGGCAGCTAGCGACAAGTATTCAACTGCGCGCTTGTGTCCTTCGCCAGTAATGATAACGCGCTCCAAGAAAACACTAACACCAGACATACATACATACATACATACACATATACATATGTGTGTGTGTGTGCATTCGTTTTGCTTTGTTGCTGTATACACATTTTTGGCGATGAAAAAGCAAACAAACACTTCACTAGCTAGCAACTAGGCGCAGGAAAGAAGCTAAATTTGTAGCATAACACTAACAACACAGCAGCGCAGCAACTTGTCAGGATACAGAAAATCTGTTGAACTGTAAATCAGTGACGTAAGGGCAAAACACAAGCACACACAAACACACAAACATACATGCGTTTACAGTAGGTTGAGGAAAATATAGCAAATTTACTGTTCTTTTTGTTGTTTTTGTCCACTTACTGTTATCATTCTCAAAAGTATGCGCTGCTGGTGCTGATTTTTGCGACATGGCGTTCCAATTAACTTCTTATTTGTGCTCCGAATTATTGATGTTTCAGATTTGCTGCTTTTTCTAAGTAATATATACATACACTGGCTGTCAGCACTAGATCTACTGCGTAGCGTTTGTTTTCTCTAACTAATTTCGTGCTGTCGCAAGCGCCCTAGCGATGCTGTAAAAATCCTTGCGGACACAGCTTCGTTGTTGAGCACATTCGCCTGGTGATTTACCGTTTTCTGTGTGTTGCTGACTCGCTTGTCGCTCTCGTCGTTAGATCTGCTCTCACTGTGCTCGTGTGTTGGCTTGGGTCTGTAAGCGCTGACGGGGAGGCGCTCGCTCTTACAGCAATGCCAGCCAGCCTGCAGTTGTAGGGGTCTGACGACGGACGGGTGGGTTGGCGGCCGACTTGGGCTAGTGGCAGGAAGTCGTGTGTATGCAAATGCAAGTTTGTTTGTGTGTGTGTGTTGTTGTTCGGTTCGGCTGTGTGCGCTTCGTTCGTGTTAGCATCAGCATTACCGTTAATCTAGCTAGCGCTCATCCATACAGAACCGACAGACGTAAGGCGGCTGCTGCTTGCTGAGAGGGCTAAGTAATTCGTGACATGTGTTGGTGCGAAAGGCAAAAGCGAAATTTCGAAAACTACCCCCTTGAGTAGTGAGTGCAAAGTCTTGTTTGAGTTACTAAATGAATTCTAATGAGTGTATATGTATGTATGTATGTATACATAAATGTATGTAGTAAATTATAGACATGTGTATGTTAAGCTCTATTAATTGTTGTGCAAATAAAATTGTAGTTTAGAGGATATTAAAAAGAAACAGAATCAATGTCATAAGGGTAAAAAATATATATTTCAGATATTATATGTGTGTATGTTAGTATATAAAACTTGATGGGAATGGAATTGAACATCTCCAAAACATCGATTTATCGCATTTTGAGCGAACATTTGGGCTTACGAAAGGTATGTGTACGGTTTGTTCCGCACAAATTGACTGACGACCAAAAATTGCTCAGAATCCAACATTCGATGGGCGATTATTTGACCAAAAATCATATTTTAACCATTAACCACTTCCCGTATTCACCTGATATGGCATCGTACGACTTCTTCCGCTTCGGAAAAATGCATTTGCCCATGAAAGGAAAGCGTTATGCAGACGTAGTGGCCATTCAAAAGGCTTGCACCGGCATACTGGTGGCCATACCGTCGAACGAGCTAAAACACTCGTTCAACATGTTTTTGGACCGAGCAAAAAGCTGTCTTGAAGCAGAAGGAAACTATTTTGAATAAAATAAATTGATTTTGCCAAAAAACCATTTGTTCTGTCATTTTTTTTTTAAGTCCAGTTTACTTTGGACCGCACCTTGTATACAACGTAATTGCATATATTGTGGAATATATTCATACTTATAAGGGTAGAAGTTTGTCAAAAAGTATTCCGCCTCAATACCAATCGAATTAATACCAAAATTATTATCCAATGTATTTCCAATCTTATAAGCAAAAAATAGGGAAACGAAGTAATCCCCCTTGGCCCCAATATAGTTGTGCCAACATTTTTTTCAAATTAAATTTTCGGAATAGCCTTCAATACCCGTAGCGAATCACGTTCAATGCCTTCAGTTGATTCAAAACGGTTTCCCTGGAGCGGTTGTTGGTGAGTCTGCTGAATAGCCAGTAGTCACACGGAGCTAAATTAGGCGAATAAGGTGGTTTCGGCACGATATTGGCTGAAAATTTGGCGAAAAACTCACGAAGAATAAATGTAGTCTGTGACGGTGGACATTGTCAGCCCATAAATCCGGCCTCTTTTTAGGAATATCTTCGCGCCAACGACGCATAACACTCCGTAGTAATCATTATTGACAGTTTGGCCGGTCGGAAATGAAACATATCTCGATAATCGAGGAAAGCTTTCAACATAACGTTGATTTTTGATCTGCTTTGACGTGGTTTTTTCGGCTTCGGCTCACCTTTGTCATGATATTTGACAGCTTCATATTCTGTTTCTGAGTCGTAAGCATAGAACCATGACTCATCGCCTCTAATAATACGTTTCATGACATCCTGTTAGTCAGAAGACATTGTTTCATAAACGCTAACGCGACGCTGTTTTTCGAAGAAATTTAGTGAGTTGGAAACCAATCGTGCTTTCAGTTTTCTTAGGCCCAAATGATCTTTCAAAATGGTTTTTACTGATCCTTCCGTTATTACAACAATGTCAGTAAGATGTTAATCGTCTATTCTCAAGCACCAAACTCCGTATTTTATTGACGTGTTGATAATCACTTAATATTGTTGTCCGTCCAGGATGTGGTTCGTCATCAATGCGTTCTCGACCCTTTTCAATAGTTTGTACCAATCAAAAATATTTGCTCGCGACAAACAATTATCACCGAAGGCCTTTTTCAACATTCTGAATATTTCGGCACCAAAAAATTTGAATCCGCTCACAAAATTTAATGGAACTTCTATGTTGAATAATTTCATTCTTTGTAAAAATCGGCGAACGCACTTTATGCACTTCAGAAAGACAAGCGTCTAGTAAACGCTAGTGATTATTTTGATCTGACATTTGGCACAGTTGTCACTGATAGTTATATAAACAGAGAAAAAAAATATTTCGACGATTTATGAGCAGTGGCATTATGTACATTGTGGGTTTCGGAAATGGTATTATTCAAAACCATCTTTCTCTTTTACGAAAATCTGAATTCAAGGATAGAGTCTTGTGATGGTTGGCGAAGTCTTGGTCAGTTTACTGACTTTTCAGCCCACAGGATATTCGCTGCCAAAAAGAGATAAATTCGATGCCTAACTTCGCATAATCTCCATTGCCGCCTATGAGGATCGCCGAGAACGACTGTATACCTATGTGCACACTCGCGAGAATTCGAGCACACGATTACTCGAACGTTCTGAAACTTGAACATATTTCTTACTCTATTGGCTACTTTAAAACTCGAACAAAATTTTTCTGTAATTTTATATGCGAAAACGTATCTTATAAAAATAAAAAGCGTAATAGAATATGACTTATGTTAATATCAGGGAAAAATTGCCTTCGCGACCGGAACTAGTTGAGCTATTCAAAACTAAGTTAAAAGCTAAAATTCAGGAAATTGAACCATGTCCACACCACATGAATCCGGGTCCTCTCAGAGCCGCAATAAAATTCTCAAGTGGCTAGCCGACTGCAGATGGGTAAAAGACAAAGAAACGTTGTTGGCAAGGCAATCGGCCGGCCGATCTTAACTACGCCGCACCAATGTGATCGCGTGGATGCAGTGAAACGCAGGTTCCGAAACTACAGGCATGTCAGAAGACTGCATTACGGACTACAACGGGATGCATGCATGCTCCCAGTTAAATATGCTGGGGCGCTTTCGTTAAAATCATATATTTTTCATATGTACATACATACATATGTATATATTTTCGTCTAATCATATGTAAGTCATATAAGTATAACAAATAAGATAACTTATTAGAACTAAGTGAGCTTACCTTTGCCATAAAGGAAAGGTGGACCAAAATGTATGCAATCAGCTCGCAACATTCCTAAAAACATCACTAATTGTTTATATTTTTTATATTTTCCACGAAATTATAAAAATGCACATTATTTCACACAATAGCATTGGTCTCATCATTTTAAATTTTGTTCTTATAATCAAACAAAGAATGCATTCATTTCGCGAACAAATATTCAAAGACACATGTGTACACATGTATGTATATACTCATTTTTCATTAACTTCACTTGTAACTAACATAAAATTCAATTAATTAATAAAATCTGATTTATTGTCCATTAATAAAAATAAAACTATTCTCTAGCTACACAAAACCACCATTACCGCCATGCAAATGTCAAATTTTGAAGGAAATAGGGTCAAAAGGAATATATTCATAACAAAGAGAACCGCAAGGAAGTGCTTAAGGTTGTTATTGTACAAGATCATGCCGTATTTGCTCCAAGAGAGTTTTGAAGCTTTCGGAGATAACACGCCACCTCAACCTTGACACTAACTGCTCAAAAACATTTCCATGGACATCACAAATTTTCTTCATACACTTTTAAGGTGGAATAAAGAGATTTGAATAATAAAGATATTCACATACACCAAAAGATCTAAAACATTTCAAACGGTTAAAAATCCACGCGCTACTACCATTTCGAATTTCCATTACCGAATCTATTACAAAAGTGTGCAAAAACAAACAGCTGTTTGTGACAGTTGTCAAACGCATCGTTTGGGAAGATTTGGCGGCTGAGCTAAGCATGAGATTTCACGCACACAATTATTTTATAAATTTTAAGTGAAATTTCTGCTAAATAACACAGAAGATAGTGAGAAAACAAGAACAGTGAGCAATGAGTGCAAATGGCAGTGTAATGTAAGTAATTATTGATTATATTGCCACGAATAAATAAATACATTCTTGCACTACAAACACAACAGCACCGATTGGAAGCGGCTGTGGCAACTTGTCTCCGGCATACACCATGAAACACCGGAAAGCACGGTGCGCGAAGAATTGCTGAATGTATCGAAGGAACTGCAAGACGGTGTGCTGCAATTTCACAAGCGCGCCGCCTCTAATGTGAAATTGGAAGAATTGCTGAAGAAGAAGAAGCAGCAGAAATTACTGCCATTTACCCAAAATTTGCAAGAGTTGTTGGTATGTTATTTAAAAATAATGTTTTGTTTAATGCATTTAATACAAAAATACTTTGCTACCAGGACTTGGAGTCGCAACAATGCTGGGAGATACTCTGCTACTATCTAACCAATGAATATCGCGGCTCCGCCAGCTCGCTCGCAGCACATATTTCATCGGAGAGTAATATGAGCAAACTACTCGATGATATTTGGGGTTATTATACGCTTGAACGCATGATCGTATTGAAAATCGTTAAAAATTTGCTACTCTTCTACAAAACACCCAATCATCCATATCACACGCAATACAAAGAGATTTTGAATAAAATTACACTGCCAAAACTACGTGATTCCTACCTTAATCAATTGGAGCAACTCATTAATGCATATCCACCCAATCAGCTGGCGAACGGTGAATTTTTCGATTATCACACACGTCTGATTGTCTGGTCGGAGGGCAATGCACGTGAAATCAACGAAGTACTACACATCTTGCTACTAATTTGTGAACATTCACCATTCGAATTGAAGCATATAGAGAAATTATTCGACTGCTTTCGACAACACACTTTTGGCAGACAACAAAGTTATTTGGATATTGCCAAGCCACTACATAATGAGTTAATGACACGCTTAGCGTACTCGGAGACCATCCTGCTTTTGAAGTGTATCGACTTGAGCGACACAGCCTCTGCTTTAGCGCTGAATATTATCGACTCATTGGATAAGGAAATCATACGTATGTATCATAATCCCGAAAATGGTCCGCTGCTGCTGGGGTGGATGTTACTGAAAATGCGCTTTACAAAAGCCATTGAGGATTCGCAAGCTTTTCTGCCATGCCAGTTGATGGGTAAGCGCGCCATTGACCTGCGTTGTTTTGAGTATTTGCACAACCTGATAACAAGCTCCATGTTTAAGGTATTAGTTTTGCTTTTTGATGAAATTGTTAAAGTTAATAATAATATTTGCAGGATGATAGCTTGGTGTCGCGCATAGTACGAAAGACTGTCTACAATATCCTTACGCACATGTGTAACTTCTTCGATGGCGATGGCTCGTGTGCACGTCATCCCTACATATATGAATTGCTCAGCGAGCTGTTATCGTGGCCAACGCTAGCGAAAGAGTTTTGTGCGGATGAAGGTGAGCTCATACAAAGCTTACAGAGGAAATGTGAAAAGTGCTGTGTTGAAAACTATTACATATATCGTGTGTAAAGCGAATTTGTAGGCTGTCACTACACCAGCCTTTACTTAAATTACTCGAAATATTTTATTTTGCTACAACAAAAATAACAACAATCTTAAAATTATATTAATACTGTTTATTTTCAGAAAAAGGCGTGCGCTCCTTGTTTAACACACTTCTGGAGACTTTCCCTTTAGATTTTGTGCATCTCTCAATGCTGACGAGTGCGCTTACCAAAGCGGGCATGTCAAATTTCGTAAGTGTAGCCTTAGGCGCACTACCAATAATATAACTAATATTTCTATTTGCTTTCTAGATAAAAACACAGCTTGAATCACTACCCATATACACGGACGTATACGACGAAAGCAGATATCCTCTGCGCGCCATCAACGAAGAAGACTACATACTCACTGCCGACATAATACCATTCCCACATTTGGACTTCATTATCCCAGCAAATACAACAGCGGCGATTATGTCACGTGCCGAAGGTTATTGTGTACATTTTCGTGTCACACTCAATTATTTTGTAGTTCTACATCACGAAATCAACTGTTTACTCGCGGAGACGGTGCAGAATCAGGGTGATTGGTCGCAAAATGAACGTGTGCGCCGCATCAATGCGGGTCTTGAGTATCTACAGAATGTGCTGCAACGCACAAAGGCGCTCAGCGCAATCAGCGCAGAAATGGTGCATCCCACTGAGATGTGTATTGATTTGCTGAATAAGTTTAAGGCGGTGCCGCAGCCACCGGTGCAGATGTTGGCCAATTGCTTGAATGTTTGCACGATGCTTTTACCTTTAGTGGATGCGGAGATTTACGCACGTGTCGTACATTTGCACATCTTGCCAGCGATAACTAATGAAACGCTCGATAATTACAAAGAATATGCGCTGGGCATCTGCTTCGATTCGCGTGTTGTTGGTACCTATTTGATTGATGTGGAGAAGAAATTAGAGCGCTATGATTTTTTAATAGCCTATATAGGCTTTCTGCGCACGTACACAAAGGTGACTAAATTATAATTATATTTTTCTTCTCATATTCTTTTTTCTACTCTGTACAGGATATAGTGTCGTCCGTCTGTCTGTTTGTATAAACGCAATCGTTCTGAAATTTCACACATGTCCTTCTCTCCCAAGGAATCTGCTCATTTGTCGGATCCGCCAATATCGGACCACAATAGCATATAGTTTCCATAAAAACTGAACGATCGGACTCAAATGTTTGTATCAAAGGCTTTTCCATTTGAGATACGATCTATCTCTCCGACCTTTCTCTCTTCCTCGCTGCACGTTACTTAACACCCTCCCCTACATCTATCTACAGCGACCATATTCACTAACTGGAGGAAGGAGTACAGACTTGACCTTAATATTGCAGGCCAGGCGATGGCGTTAAAATTCCTACTGTCAATAATCCTAAGATTTTAGGTATGACATTCGACAACCTGTACTCTTTCACTCCTCACACAACCGGGATTATAGCCAAAGTACAGAGTCGCAACAAAATCCCCAAGGCGCTAGCTGGCAGAACATAGGAAAAGATAAAGAAACGTTGTTGGCAACATACAAGGCGTTTGGTCGACCTTAACTTTACTACGCCGCTCATATATGGTCGCCTGGCTGCAGTGAAACGCAGTCGAGGAAACTACAGACATGTTAGAACACTGCACTACGGACTACAACAGGATGCCTCTTGATATCTCCCATCGAACACCTGCACAATGAAGCCCGTATGCTCCCAGTTAAGGAGCATAATGAACTCCTCTCCAAGCAGTTTCTGTTGAGGTGCTTTTGCAGAAATCATCCCTGCAGTCATCTGCTTGTAGCGGAACGGCTTCTTAAGAGCATCAAGAGGTCCTTCCTCAACTACGTGGACGACATAAAACAGTGCGCCGACACAACAAACTTCAGACGTGCACTGATCGCCATTCACAGTGGAGTCATTAACACCTTCACCGTCTCCTTCGCCGCTTAGTGAATGGTGTACTTGGAGTCAAAACACCATCTATTGCAGACGACGAGCTCGATTTGCCGCGAGCATCGATAGTGATCCCTGCGAGGCTTCGTGGATACTGTACCAGCTTAAACTCCTACTTATCCAGAATCGACACCGACATATAAAATATATGTCCAGCGTGCAAAGAGTCCCCGCATGACACTAGTCACTTCTTTGCATTCCCTGTTAACCCTACACATCTGACACCCTTCTCCCTTTGGTCCGACCCTGTCGAAACAGCATGTTTCTTGGGCTTACCGTTGGATGGCCTTGATTACAACTTATCTAAGTCTGACCATCGTAACGGCGAATAGATAACTGATACAACAACAACCGATTAGATTTCTTGTATGAAAAATTGCTTATTTGTGAAGAGTGTCACTTAAAATTTTTTTTGTTTATTTTAATTTTATTTTCTAGTTTTTCGTATTATTCATTAACTATTTTGTTTTGTTAATTGTTAAATTTTTTTATTTTCTTAACGATTATAATTTTTTAAAGTATTATTTTTTTTATTCTTATAAATAATTTTTTATTTGTTTAATTAATAAAACTTTTGTTTTTTTTTATTTTTTTTTTTTGTTAGTTTTTTAATTTTTTTTTATTAGTTTTTAAATTTTTTTTTGTTAGTTTTTAAATTTTTTTTTTGTTAGTTTTTTAATTTTTTTTTGTTAGTTTTTTAATTTTTTTTTTTGTTAGTTTTTTAATTTTTTTTTGTTAGTTTTTTAATTTTTTTTTGTTAGTTTTTTAATTTTTTTTTGTTAGTTTTTTATTTTTTTTTTGTTAGTTTTTTAAATTTTTTTTTATTTATTTCATAACTGTTTTATTGTTTCTTATTTATTTGTATATTTTTTATATTTCTTTTATTTATTAGTTTTAATTAGTTTATGTTTTATTCTTATTTTTATTTTGTTTAATTAGTTTTTTTTATATTTTTCTTAATTGGCTTTTTATTTTTAATTGATTTGTTTTTTATATTTTTTTATATTCTTTTATATTGTTTTATTTTTACTTTTTTGTTTCATTTATTTATTTTTTGTTGTAAATTATATTTATTTATGTTTTATTTATTATTAATTTTTTATCTAAAATTTATTCACTTTGTTAATATATACTCACACGCCTACAGCTGCAGCGCAATAACTTCTTCAAAATCGAGATACCCGGTTTAATATTCTTGCTGCGCGAAGTATTCCCACACATGCATGCTTGGGGCTTTCAATCACAGACAGAGCGACACAAAATATATACCGAAATTATGGGTTTCGTGTGCGACATATTGGATACGGTCACTAGCCTCGGTGATAAGAATGAAAAAATCAACACGGAAAAGCAATTCTTGCGCGACATCTGCATACACAGTTTGTCGAATATCGAGAATGGCATGGTGTTATTGCGGTAAGCAAAACATAACCTCAATTTGTTTTTTCTCTTTTAACACTCACACTTTCTTTGCAGTTTTGTCGCGCTGGGCAATGCCTACTTACAGCACACCATGGAAATGGAGTCCAATTGGATGATACAGCAGTCACATGGCGTTGTGCTGCTCGTGCGTTTAGCTATGCGCATACTCATGCAGTTGCTGCGTCTGAAACCGGCTACGCAAGAGACCAGCGATTTGTCACCACTCGAAGCGCTAATCTACACGCAGCCCAAGCAACGTGATACGCTGCGCATCATACCGGTGGTAACAAGTTATATGAGCAATATCTTCGATCGTTGGCTGCCAATACTGTCGTGTCGACTGCTGCGACGCATAGCGCTTGAATTTAATATGTCTTTGTTGGCGTGTCTCGATATGGAACCAGATCAGATACGTTTAACCTTCCTACAGCGTTTACCCGATGAATTGGAGAGCGATTCGTTGAAGGTGGCCATATTGGAGCTGGTGGAGGCGTGCATCGAAAAGCAGCCTGGCGTGACGGAGGCATTTTTCAAGGTGAATGCCACGCAAGAGAAGCGCTTCTTGGGCAAGGAGGCTGGCGTGCAAATCGCTGATAGCATTTTAACTTTCTTAGAAGACTATCTGGAGGCTGTGGCAAAGGACTCGCAAATGGTCGAGCATACGTTGCCTAATAAAATAATGAACATCTTCCATTCGCTCTGGAAGAATGGCATGCAGAGTCTGGTGGAAGAGCTCACTAAACGTCCGAAATTTTGGACACAACTTTGTAATCCGCTGTTCAGCACATTGGGAAAAAATGCGCGTGTCTACACTCAGCTACTGAATATACTCTCCATTGAAATATTCTCCACGCCGCCGAATGGTAACAGTGAATTAAAGCAAGTCGTTTTGCGCTTCTTCGAGGCGTCGAATTTCAATAAGTGGCTTAATTATGTATATGACATGCCGAAAACGCCCGCCGCAGATCCGTATTGCGCTGTAGAGCTGTTTACCGAAGACGTGCCCGAGTGGCTGTGTCGTCTGGCTGCGTTCAAGAGTTTTCTAATAATACTGCTGAAGAAGCAACCGCAATTCGTTGAAGTGCCATCCAAACAATTGAAGAAGCTGGCCGAGCAAACGCTTGTCACGCTCGTGGATCGCGCTGAATTCATCGAAGATTTGCGTCCATTCATCGTGCTCAGCGAACTATATCTCTTTGTATTGCTCAGCTTCAAACTCTCGTACACAGATAGTCCCGAAGAGGATGTGGAAATGTTGAAGCAGGTTATTAAACTACTCAGTCGCCTCTCTTCTTGCTATGAGGATTTGCATTTGCGCGCCAAAGAGGCGTGTCTCGCCTTTACTATTAAATGCGCCGATTTGCTGGCTGTTGAGTTGCTGAATGACTCCGACGCCGCGCTGAATTTCCTCTACTCGGTCGTAAGCATTATTTGCTCGGAGTTGCAAACTTTGGAAAATAGCGCGCGTGTAGAGAAGCAAGCCAAGCAGGAGCTGGAGAATCTGCAGCAGACCTCCTCAAACTCACTCGTATTGAGCTTCAATCTACTCAAGACGGTGGCGAGCATATTTCACGACGCCGGTCCCGGCAACTGGGATTTGCCATTCATTGTCAATAAAATATTCCAACGCCTGCTGAGCTGCGCCAGCTCCATACTACAGCTGCACAGCAAGCAAAAGCTCTCAGTCGAACTGCTGGATGTGCTGATCGTCTTTGCGAAGGGCAATTGCTCGGCGGAATTCTTGCATTGTGATGTCGGCGACTATTTGTGGCTGAAATTGTTGCCACCGAAAGAGCTCTTGCAGTCCAATTTTGCTGTGCTGGGTCAAACGAAGACAGAGGAGCATGGCTGGACGGTGCAGAAATGGTGGCCCATCTATACACGTGGCATCACCCTGGTCACCATCTTGTTCGAGAAACACAAGCATTACTTTGTGAAACACGCTTTGCAATTTGTGGGCATTCATGAGGTATATTTGGTGGACTCATTGCTGTTGGCCAAGCAGACTCTGGAACCGGCAGCGATGGAGCTGATCAAGAGCTCGGTTACTTTAGTGTCGAATTTGGTGGAGTTCGAGACGCTGTGGCGTTTGGAGCACTCGCAGTCGTTGTTCAATTTGATGGTGAGTAGAAATTTGGTTTCTGAGGTTTTGTGGTTTTCAAAAACTTTTGTTTTCGTGAGAATTAAGTAGATATAGATAGGAGATTTTTGCAATTTGGTAAGCAGTTTTGGTTGCTAGGCTGCTTATGTATTGAAAATTTCTTAGTATTTTCTCTTTTTTATCAAAACATCCTAAAAGTATGCTATATTTTAGAGGTTTTAGCACTAAAATCACTTGCAATTGCAATCATGTTGCATATAATTAGGCGGATTACTTTGAACGGGGTATATTAAGTTTACCAAGAAGTTTATACACCCGAAGGTAACGCTATAAACTGTAGATACGAATGCTAATCAGTGTCAGCTGAGTCATGTACGTCTCTCTGTCTGTCAGTATATACGCGAACTAGTCTCTCAGTTTTTGAAATATTGCCCTAAAAAAGAGATAACTTCAAGAAATTTGGGTTAAATTATTTTCTAAGCGAATAATGCAATCTCCGAAGAAATTGTTCAGATCGGGCCACCAAAGCATATAGCTGCCATACAAACTGAACAATCGGCAAGACAAAATCGTCCAAATCCAGATGGAATTAACATGCTGATGCTAAAGCATCTGGGCTCGACGAGAATAAGCTACCGCACCAAGGTCCTTAACCTGTAGCTGAGCACTCTTCAGATATCCGTTGTGTGGAAAAACGGAAGAGAGGTCTCACTACTGAAATCTGCAAAACCTGCCAACAAAGAGCAGTCCTATCTTTTGATAACTCTCCTCTCCCCAGTAGTGGAGACCCTTGAGACCTTGCTACTCCCGACCGTCACACCTAAGCCTAGCAAACCACCAACATCGCTTCCGAAAAGTGCACAGCATCACCTCAGCACTTAGCGTCAAAAAATGCTAAGTAGGTCATAGCTTTAACCAGGAACCACCTTACGAAAGGACGATCCTCGTAGCGTGGAACTTGTGAAAAGCCTTTGACACAGTCAATCACCCAACGCTACTTGAGGACATCGAAAAATCTACGATCCCTCCAGGACCAAAGAGGTGGATCATGAACTACCTGAGCGGTCGTCAATCATCCGCACTATTTCTAGGTAAAAACTCCAAACTGAGAGGAATTAAAAAAGGAGTTCCGCAGAGTGATGTCGTCTCCCCGTTACTGTTTAGCTTCTACATCTCGAAACTCCCGCAATCACCAGAGAGAATTTCTATCATCGCGTACGTTGATGATTGCATGATAATGTCGTCGGGCAATGGAATCGATGGCGTGTGCTCAAACGTAAGCGGTTATCTTTCTGACCTTTCCCGCTTCCTCGCTGCACGGAACCTAAAACTTTCCCCTCTGAATCCATATCAACCATATTCACAAACTGGACGGAGCAGTACGGACTTGACCTTAATATTACAATCGATGGCGTCAAGAAGAAGACTGTCAATAACGCTAATAGTTTAGGTGGGATTTTCGACAGCCTGTGCTCCTTCACTCTTCACACGACCGTGATTATTATCACAGTACGCAGCCGCAATAAAATCCTCAAGTCGCTAGCAGGCTACGCATGGGGAAAAGACAAAGAAGCGTTGTTGACAACATACAAGGCAATCGCCGACCGGCCGGTACTTAACTACGCCACACCAATATGATCGCCTGGATACAGTGAAAGGCAGACGAGGAAGATACCGACATGTCAGAATACTGCACTTTGAACTACGACAGGATGCATACTGATGTCTCTCATCGAACATCTGTACAATGAGGCCCGCTTGGTCCTAGTTAAGTAGTATAACGAACTCTTTTTCTAAGCAGTTCCCTATGGGGTGCTTTCGCAGAATCATCCTCGCAGTCACCTGCTTGAAGCAGAACCGCTTTCTGGGAGCATCAAGAGGTCCTTTCTCAACTATGTTGACACCTAAGACAATATGCCGACCAAACTTTGGACGCAACCAACTTCAGACATGCACTGATCGCCATTATCAGTGGAGCCATAAATACCTTCGCCGACTCCTTCTCAGTAAATGGCGAACTTGGATTCAAACCACTACCCCATTGCAGACGACAAGCTCGAGTTGCCGCGAGAATCGAGAGTGACTCTAGCGCATTTTTGTTCTGAATACCGTAACAGGTTAAACTCCTGCTTATCCAGAATCGACACCGTCATAACAAACATATATTCAGCGCACATACAATCCCCGCATGACACTAACCACCTCTTTGCATACCCAGCTAACCCTACATATCTGACATCCTTCTCCCTTTTGATTAGACCCTTTCGAAAGAGCACGTTTTTTGAGCTGACCTCGATGCCCACTTATCTGAACCTTACCATCCTAACGGGGACTAGATAACCGTTACAACAGCAATATAGTAAGCAAATCTTCCAAGGAATATTTTGTATTGGTGAAGAGCATTACAGCTTCGGTATAACCGAATTTTATGTTTTAAGTTTTTCTTGTTCTTTCTTATTTCCATTAACATTGCCCCCCATTTTAATCACAGCGCGCTGTACAAGTGCTCATGGGTCATGCCATTTCAATGTTTCACCAACCGAAGAATCTGAAATGTCTTATAGCCGGACGCAACTTGCAATTGGACATATTGTCAGATATTGAGCGACCGGGCTTTACTGACGAAGTCATCAGCGCATTCAACAAGTGAGTAGTGATTAGTTGAAAATATTTTTATATATGTATATATATATATTTACAAATTATTATTATTTTTAAAATTTAGTCTCATTGAAATCATCACACTGAGCGTACAATGCCTACAACGCTTCAGTCCCAAGCTGCTGGACTTGATATGCGCACCTGAATTTTTGGTCAGCAAATGGGAACCGATTTTCGAAATACATTTTGGCGCGCCCAAATTGAATGAGACCGCCATAACGCTAACATTTGGCACAGTGCTGAGCATTGTTGGTGTTTTTACGAAAGTACTCAACCTGGTAAGTCCATACGCATTAGGCATATAAAGTATGACAAATACAATAAACGCACATTTTACGCTTTCAGCAAGGTCATAGCTTCCACGAAGTGCCGCTCAACGTATTACCCAGCAGCAGGGATGGCGCCAACACGCCACAAGCCAGCGGCACAACCGCGCTGGCACGCTCACAACGACAATTCTCGAAATCTGTCTCCATTACATCCGTTTCCTCAGCGAATTGCCCACCCAACGAGCTGCTCGCCAATCTAGATGGTGAACTCTGTCTGCTTGCGCTCGAGCATGTGCTAATGCTAGCCGCCTCACAAAGCATGTTGGCGCTGAAAAATCCCTACTTGCCGGCGCGCGAAAAACAAATAGTGCGGCGTGAGATTAGCACCGAACTCTTGACATTTCACGAATTCGTGCGCAAGAAGGTGCTGATCGATCATCGTGAGCACCGCGATATGTGGTACCGCCGCAAGCATGGCTTGGTGTTTATGGAATTGAACGGTACACCTGCTGGCAGCGCAACGGCAAGCAGCTCAGCAACAACAACAACACGTCTGTCACCGACACAGGCGGGTGCACGTCGCCACTCCAACGATTTGCGTGTGAATGTGGTACGTCGTTTGCATTTGCAACAAGAGCACAGTCGTCAGCACCACCAACAGTCGCCCGCCGGCACTGCCTTCGATATGTCGCGTGTGATAAGTCCGATTGGCGCTGTTGGGCACGCGCCGCAGCAACAGCAAACAGCGGTGTCTTCCACACCGCAGCTGTCGCGTCCACCGCTGCGGCGTCAGGGCGATCCCACACCGTTGGGCAGTGAGGTTAAACGGAGCAGCGCCAGCAGAGATCAAATTGTTCGAGATGATGATGAGGTGGAAGTGCTGGAGGAAATTCAATATTTTCCTCCTGAGGAGCCCGGCTACACGCCTCTCTCCTATGTACAACTGGTGGAGGAGGATTACTTGCATTTTATGTCCAATCTCTTTACGGTCATCTGCCAAAGCGATTGAAGGACAATGCTTGGAAGTGTGGTTCTGTCGCATGCTGCTTGTCTTCGGCGCTGCAGTTGGTTGTTGCAAAAAGCAGAAATTATTTATAAGTACAATTCTAAGTGTTTTTTTATACTGTAATTCAGTGAGAATATAGTTTTCCATGAAACAAAGCTGAGTTTAACTTTTTACAAGAACTTTTGGGGTGAGGTAAGCGTAACGGCAAGTGAAAAAGTTGTATTGCAAATTATTGGTCCCTGCAGTTTTCACAAACATTTTTTTTCTTTATAAAGAAAGTTTTCCATTATTCATAAATATTGTTTTTTATGAATAATTTTATTCTATACTATTTTTTGATAAAAAATCTGTAGCATAAGTATTTTTTTATAATTTTTTTTAATCATGAACAGTTTTTTTATAAATAGTTTTTTTTTAATTTTTTTTTTATAATTTTTTTTTTATAATTTTTTTTTATAATTTTTTTTTATAATTTTTTTTTATAATTTTTTTTTTATAATTTTTTTTTTATAATTTTTTTTTATAATTTTTTTTTATACTTTTTTTTTATAATTTTTTTTTATACTTTTTTTTTATAATTTTTTTTTATACTTTTTTTTATAATTTTTTTTATTATTATTTTTTACAAATATTTTTTTATAAATAATTTTGTTTTATAAGTATTTTTATTTAATATTTTATCTTAGAAATAATTTTTTATGAATAATCTTTTATAAATATTTTAATTTTTTGGTTTTTAATAAATAGTTATTTAGTATTTTATAAATTTTTACACATTTTTTATGAGTAATTTTTTCATATAATATTTTTTACAAGTAGTTTTTTTATAAATAGTTTTTTTTAATATTATTTTTATAAATACAATTTATTTTTTTTTTAATTTTATTTGTAACTTTTTTTTACAAATATTTTTTTATAAATAATTTTGTTTTATAAGTATTTTTTTTTATATTTCATCTTAGGAATAATTTTTTGGTTTTTAATAAACATTTATTTAGTTTTTTTTTATAAATTATTATAATTTGCTTCTAAAAATAGTTTTTTTTATAAATAATTTTTTTTTATAAATAATTTTTTTTATAAATAGTTTTTTTTTATAAATAGTTTTTTTTATTAATATTATTATTTTATTAATATTATTATTTTAATAAATACAATTTCTTTTTATAAACACTGTTTTTTGTAAATATTTTTTATAATTTTTTTAAATATTTTTTATAATTTTTTAAATATTTTTTATAATTTTTTTTAAATATTTTTTATAAATATTATTATTTTATAAAACTTTTTTTTTCATTAAATTATTTGTGTTTCAGTCATAAACATATCTTTTTTTAAATACAAATTTTTGAATTTTTACTTTATTTTTTTTTTACTATTGTATGAAATTACATAATTATTATTTAATTTTTAATATTTCTTTAAATATTCATATCATATTGCCCAATTTTTCAGATTTAGTTTTAATTATTATTTTTTGTGTTCTGGTTTAATCTATTTTTTTTATTAAAGAATTTTTTTCCATTTTTTCTATAATTATTATTAGTTTTAAAATGACTAATCTTCGAAATTTCATTTCGTTCATAGTTAAATAAATAAATATTTTATTTAAATATACATATGTTTACATACATTTGTATGTATGTATATAGTACATAAATGTATGTATTATACATAAAGAATACATAAAGAATATTTTTCTTCAAAATAATTATTTTTTTCCATAATTAATAATTTTTTCCATTATCCACATATTTTTGCATACTGATTTTTTTTTAATCTTAAAAATTTATTAATACATTTTTAATTTTTTTTTAGTTTTTAATTTTGTCTCATTATTATTTTTTCATTTAATATTTAATTTTTTCATTTATTTAAAATTTCGTTTTTGTTTTTTTTTTATAATCTTTGCTTTAAGTGTTTCTTTAATTTAACTATTTGCTTTACATTTATTTTTATCTTCTTTTATTTTTTTTTTAATTAACTTTTTTAATCTATTTTATTTTCAATTTATTTTCATCTTTTATATATATATTTTTTTTTTATTTATTTTATTTTTAATTACTTTTATTTTTTATTTATTTTTGTATGTATTAAATTTTTTTATTATTGTTTATTTATTAATTTTTTTTATTTATTAAATTTTTTTAATATTTGTTTTTTTTTATAAATTTTTTTTTAATTTTTATTTTTAATTTTCTTTTTTTAATTTTTCAAATATGTTTGTAAAATTTATTTTAATTTTTCTTCAAACAAACTTGAAATTAAATATTTCCGCCTATATGCATATGTACATACATATGTACATAACACACATATGTATGTATGCATGTGTATACATATACATATGTATTTACAAGACCGCCTTTGCAGGGTTAAACCTCAATACCATCAGCTTTTTTGTCAAAAGCGCGCCTACTTATCTGCCTCGGTCATTATCTGAAGTACATACATATACACATACTAGCCAGATTTTACGCCAATTCATTCAAATACATAAGTAGATTTGTTATCCAACAATCGGTTCACAACGTAAATCGGCAAGCAAATGATGATGATGCATTGATGCATTCATCAAACGTGAACATAAACACAATCCCGCGAAAACACATACATAAAAAGTATACACATATCCATATATGTATGTATGTATGTACATTCGACAATAAATCACTCTTTATAAATACACATACTTGCATCTATGTAGCCACATAGTCACATGGCAGCTGGCCAAATGCATAACAACACACACGCATACATATGTACATATGTACGTATACACGAACTGTATAAGCATCCACACACACATATCTATTGAGATACGTGCTATCAGCAGCAGCACTTCATCAAGTATTTGCTGACGCGCGCATAAACGAGCCCCCAAATCTGCCGAATGAGCGTTGAGAGTTCATCGCTGACCGCCAGCGTTGCCGCTGCTTCTCTGCAGCTGTCGTCATTACTCGGCTGCGTTGTGACGGTGGTAGTTGCCTCTTGGCAAAGAAGTTTGTAATCACGGGTTGGTGCTCTTATATACAATATACTAAATATGTGTATGTGTATGTTTGAATTTTTGTAGGTATGTTTGCATATACAAAGGTGCAAACGCAGTACGCCGAGAGCACCGGGGAGAGCGCCTCCTTCTATGAACTTCAATGTCGAGGCTGGTGAGACAGCTGAGCAGAGCGCTCACGTGGTTTTATTGCTGAGTAATTTGTACATATTTACTGTTTGTGATTTCAGATAACTGAGCAGCAAAAAAAGTAAAAGCGAATTTCTTCAAGTTCTATGCAATCACATAAGTATGTACATATATGTATGTATGTATTTGATTTATTTGCAAAATGAGTTGCTCGAGTTTATCTTAAAATGGTTGTGAAATTGCGCGTTGACAGCAATGAAGTTCAACTAGTACAAATCCACGATTCAGCGCTACGAAGTTGAACCAGTTAATTATTTAACCAAAAAAATAATTTAAAAAAATTCATTTATAACGGAAATGTGTTCATGCTCATTTGTTCATAAAAAAAAATAATTTAAAAAAATTAATTTATAACGGAAATGTGTTCAAGCTCATTTGTTCATATATTTACTTTGTAATTACCATTAATTATTGACTTTAATGTGCTGAGTTATGACTAAATCAGCTGCGATTTTTTGTAGCGAACTCATCGTTACGCTTAATTCATGAAAATTGATAGCCAACGGAGAGGTGTGAAATAAATGTTTGCTAGAAAAAGCGTAAGGCAGGCTTTAAAGCAAATAGCAACATGTTCTGTTTATATTTTTTTTAGTAAATTATAATTTTAAGTTAGTTTTCTAAATATTAAAATAAAGTAATATAAAATAATAATATAAAATAAAATAAAAATAATTAAACAAAATAAAATTAAATACATAAAAGTATGGAAAAAAATAGAAAATTGATATTTCAAAAAAAAAAAAACAAAAAAAATATATATATTTAAATAAATACATATGAAAAATATAAAAATTAAAAAAAATAACTAATTAAAAAAATTAAGTAAGTAGCGGTTTTAAATTAATTTTCTAAAAACAAACAGTAAAATAAAACGAATGTAATAAAGCAAAATGAAATTAAATACTTATGTATGTGTATAAAAATATTTGAAAAACTAAAACTATTCAATTTCAAAAACTAGGTATATACAATATCTATGTGCATATGTAAAAAATAAAAAAAAAATAATAATAATATTTTAATTCCATTTTTAATACATTTCTAGAACCAAATGACAAGAAACAAATGACAATTAAAACGAAAAAAACAAACTAAATTAATTACATGAAATTAAAAAAAAAAAATAAAAACCAAATTTAAAAAAAAATGTATATACATATATGTATGTAAATATAGAAATATAAAAAATATAAAAATAAAATAAATAAATAATAATAAAAATAAGTAAATAACTTTTGTGACTTCATTTTCTTAAAACATAAAGTGAAACAAAATGAAATCAAATGTACATATAAAGGTATTGAAAAAAATCAAAAATTAAATTAAAAATAGATATATTTATGTAAATAAATAAAAAAAAAACAGTAATAAAAAAGAATAAAAAAATTAAGTAAATAGAATTTTTGAATTCATTTTCTAAATAAGTAAAATAAAATAAAGTAATAAAACAGAATAAACATAGATATGTATATGTATGTACATAAAAGTATTGAAAAAAAGTTTAATTAAAAAAAATAAGTAAACGAATAAATAGAATAATTAAAAAATTAATAAAAAATATTTATAATTGGATAATAAAAAAATATATAAGATATTTTATTTTAAAAAAAGGTGGTAATAATAACAAAATTAAATTAAATTAAAAAAATAAATTAAGTAAAAAATGTGTTAACTTTGGTTGCACCAACAATATGAAACACTTTGTAAATAGAAAAGCTTCCATATATGTTTAATAAAAAAAAAAAAAAAAAATCCAGATGACGAGAAAAGGAAGTGTACAAAAATTCGCATCGATGTCTCAAAAAGTAAATTTTTGGTTTATTATTGGGTAGTCGAAAAAGTCTTTTCGTATTTCTAAACAAACTTCAACTTATTTTTATAATTATTCTAATAAATAAATAAACATATTTACCATTTTGGTCGACCAGTTTTTGCCATTTTGTCAAAATATATGCTATACATCTTATTTTTAATTATATTTAGTGTAATTACTTCAATGAATAAAATAATGCATATTTACAGCGCTTGAAACTATGCTCTAGTTAATGTTTAAACTGATTTTGGAGTGATCTTATAAAATTAAAACTGAAATTTGAGTTCAATGAGCGCATAAATCTGCTTACTTAGACAGTATTTATTTATTTGTAACTTGTTTTTATAATTTTTGAAAATAATTTTAAATTTGCTTATAAAAATTTCCAAACGATATATAACCTTTCAAATCAAATAGATAGTCTATATAAGTTTTCGTAGTCTCCGAACGATTTAAGCAATCACTATAATATAAAGTGAGGACTTAAAGCGGTTTAAAAGTTTGTGCGCCTAAAAGTATATTACACTTGTTTTAAAAATCTAATTTGTAGTGGGAAACATAACTTATTTTCATTAGTTTAAATGAGAATATGTTATTGAAACTGAAATTACTTCTCAATGAGCGCTTAAATTCACTTATTTATAGAGTATTTACTTATTGGGAACTTTTTTTTATTTTTGATTATTAAATTTGCTTATAGAAATTTGCAAGTGATATACTATACGTATGACCTTTCAACGTAAGTAGATAGTCAATATTATTTTTCGTAGTCTCTGAACGATTTAAACAGCTATTATAGCATAAAAAGGTTTTTAAGCCTAAAAGCATGCTACATTTGTTTTTAATATATTTTTTGGAGTGGGAAACCTAATTTATTTTCATTTAATTTCAGCGTGAATAACATTTTACTATTTCACTGTTGATATTTAAGAGTGTCTTTCCTTAATATTATAAGCTAGACTCTGTTCTCGGCATTAATAAAATATGTATACTTTCTGTTATATTGAAAAATTATAATTTTATTTAAAAACTTAAAAAATAAACAGAAAATATTTGCAAAAAATATTTATTTATTATTGTTTATTATTATAATTTATTTATTTATTATTATTATTATTTTCTTTATTTTTAGAACGAAAATTGCAAATAAAATCCTTTAACATAAATTTCGCTCCCCTCTACGGTACATTCGCAGTGATACTCAACGTTATAAGCCGATTATGCTTATGCTGCGGAGAGCGTTTTGCAAATAAATTTATGTATGTATGTCACATTCACATTGTATGTATGTATATATACAATGAATTATATAGAACACTTCGTCTTTGGGAGTACCAGGCAGGGACGAGTTGACCAAATCCCAACCGTCGCTGAGGTTTCGCAGCAAATATGAGCAGCTGTTTGCGCGACTGAGCATGAACAACAATAGCAACAAACATAGAATTTGTGGAGAAAATCGCAAATACATAAAAGCATACATACATACATATGTACATACATGTATATAGTTACATATAAAATATGCTTGAGCGCATAGAAATGACTGAAAGCGTCTAGGCAAACGGAGTGTGAGCAAAATGTGAAAGGCAGCGGCTTTGAAACAAATGCGGCAATGTGGTGAGTGTGCGCGCCCAACTGCTTACACAAACAAACATATATATATATGTACGTACACACAACTAGTATAGTTTCTTATATGAAAAGTATGTGCATGTGTACTGAAGTATTTTTGTATGTCAATATGTGTGTGTTGCTCATCGCCGCCGCCGACAGTCGGCCCACGTTGTTTCTTCGGCAGATACAAGAGCGCCAAGAGTTCACCCGGCCGTTCAGTAGTTCGTGAGAAGCCAACGTGACCGTTTGTCGTCCAACGCAGCAAAGCAGCCAAAAATCTACGAACAAGGAGTGCAATTGTTGTAGCGTGTGCTAATTTAAAATAAGAAAAAAAAATTATAATTTTCAAGAGAAAAAACTCTAAGCAGACAACTCAATTGCTAAATGAGATTTACAAACGAAATTTAATTACACAAACGAAAATTACATAAAACTTTGGAAACGAAAATTTCGTGCATTTGTTGTAACGTGTGTGTGCGCGTTTAGATTTTCGCAGCTGAAAAAAAAAAATCGAGCAAACGAGAAGTTTAATAGAAATTGGAAAATATCTCTACATACGTTTGTTTGAACTCTGTTGCTTCGCTCCCTATACGCGGAGGTAACAAGAAAAGCAAGTAAAAACTAAAAGACGGACAAAAGAAAAGTCGAAAAAATAAAAAAAGTAAAAAAAAAAATTTGGAAAAAAAATTTGAAAAAAAAATTTCAAAAAAAAATTAAAATAAAAAAAATAAGTATAAAAAAAAATTGTCTACAATAACAAAAAACAAACGCTCATTTGTCAAATTCGAAAAAAAAACCAAAACTGTTTTCTTCCCCCCAAGTGTCGTGTGAAAAAATAATGATTAAAAGTTCTTCGTCGATTAAAAATTTGTGGTTGTCCAAAAGCGCCCATTTAAATGCATTGCTCGTTAATGGATTTGTGAGTAAGCGTGCTAAAGCGACTGCTTTGAGTTTGGTTGAGAATTTGGATGAGTCGACGGCGAATGGCAACGGTCTTAACGGCAGCGGCAACAACAATAGCAACGGCAAAGCGAAGACAGCGCTGACAGCCAACAGTGGCAACAACGACACTACCAACAGTAAGAACAACAACAACAACGGCACCACCAATTTGACCGAGGCGAAACAACAAACATACTACAACAACACGGTATGGTTAGATGATCGCAGCAAGTATGGCCATACCGGCAAGGAGTTGCAAGAGAAAATTGCCGCAGAGGTGAGTGACGCACAGACATGCGACTTTTGTGCAAGGAAGCTGCACTAGTTGCAAGTTGCAATTAAACTTTTTAATGAATACCGTGTTTTCGTAACACAATTATAACAGTAACAACAACAACCATACCCTGCCAAGCAACCCATTATGAGTATCGATTTTCACGCGTGATATAACAGCTGAATCGCCCACGCAACACACCCATTAAAATGAGTTTGTACATATGTCACATATTTATATGAGTCTGTGTGTTTATTATGCGCGTTTAATGCATGCCACACTTTGCTTTATGTGCTCTCCTCAGCTTGGTTAATACCAAATTCCGTGTTTTATATAAAATTTCGTCCTTAGCGCGTTCGTGCTGGCGCCAAGCGGCAATAAATGCATAAACCCAATGCTAATTGTCGGTAATTTGTCTATCGGTTATCGTTAAAATCGCTTTGTGCTTAAAGCAGCGCTGTCAACAAATGCTCTTAATGCTTAAATGGAATGTCTAAATACAGGGTGTTGCTGTATGAAGTCCCGAATTGGCGAAAAACGATGGATAATACCTCTTAAGGAACAGTTTATGGTTCGCAAATTGACGATTTTGTTGTTAAAACTAATTCCTAACCTCTTTTTTGATTTGAGGTTAGGAATTTAGTCCCCTGTCCAACAAAGAAATCGACGGTTTGAAGTCCTTCAGACGACATGACTTAGCCAGTGTAGCCGCTGTCTCTTAATTTCATGGTCGGGCAAAGAAACGTCCGCTCCATCGTTATCGAATAGGGAATCGGGTTCACCATCTCCTGGTGTTATGTGTTCACTACCGTCCAGCAGACTGGAGAAATACAAGTATTCCCACCATAATTTTAGTATGCTTTGGGCATCCGTCACTAGATCATATCTGGGGGTTCTACAAGGGTATGCTACGGTCACCGCTTCTTTTCGTAGAATTTTCCAGCATTACTCCTGTCGGCCTCTCCCTTTTTTGTCTGCAAATGCGTCTCGTTTTCCTTTTCAGCTCTCGGTATATATCCCATACCGCACGTGTTTTTGTCGATTGTAATGCTGCGAGGTAGGCAGTCTGTTTTCTCTCCACTGCAAGACGACACTCCTCATCGGACCAGCTATTCTTTTGCATTTTTCGAAAACAAATGGTTTTGTTTACAGCTGTACTTAAGGAGGTTGAAATGCAGTTCCAGAGTTCCCATACATCGAGCTGCTGATGAGTGCTCTCAAAGAGCAAGAGTGCAAGTCGAGTAGGTGGATACTTACCTTTTCGCTCCTGTAAAACCTATTGATGGGCTTGGTTTTAATTTTGCATTTTGTGATTTTGAACGACTCAACAATCAGCTCTTGGAAATTAAATGGGATGATTTACTTTCGGGGCTAGATACAGCTAATAGTTTCTCCATTTTTAAGAAATCAATTCAGGAATTCTGTCATTATAATATCCCGCTAAAACACATACAACCATATAAGTTGCCTTGGTACACTAAGGACTTGAAACGTCTAAAAAATCTCAGAAATAAATACTATAGAAAATTCTCTTCAACTAAATCTCATGTTTCCTTTGTTCAATATCAGCACTACACAAAACTGTTTAATGAATTGGATAAGTCTCTCTATAAAAGGTTTATTAATAATACGGAGTCTACAATCAAGTCGAACCCTAAGTTCTTTTGGAACTTTGTAAAATCTAGAAGAGGGTGTTCGGCCATTCCTTCTGCTTTACGCTGGGGAGATAAGTCGGCATACACTCCGGTCGAAATCTCCAACTTGTTCGCTGAATTTTTCAAATCGAACTATGTTCAAGAGGATCCTGGTACTAGTTCCACTTTTTCAGCTAATGACTTCCCATCCATAAATTTTGGCTCACTGTGTCTTTCACAGGATGATATTGCCAAGGCTATCGGTGATATTAAGTCTTCTACCAAATTGGATTTGGATGGGCTTCCGCCCGTACTAATAAAAAACTGTACTGCCTTAGTATATCCTCTCATGCTTATCTTCAATAAGTCTCTCTCCTCCGAGAACTTTATTTCTGACTGGAAATTGACATGCATTACCCCCATACTTAAAGGTGGTAGAAAGGACGTTATCTCCAATTACAGGCCTATTTCTAAACTGTCTACTATTTCAAAAATTTTTGAGTGTTCTGTTAAAAATAAATTATTTTTTGCAGTTAAATCAATAATTAATGTCAATCAGCATGGGTTTGTCTCTGGGCGCTCCACTGTGTCAAACTTAGCAGTTTTTAGCGACTATTGCATGTCTGCATTCTCCGCTGGATTTCAGGTAGATTGTGTCTACACAGATTTCTCTAAAGCCTTTGATAAAGTATCACACAATATTCTAATTAAAAAGTTATCATCTCTAGGATTTCACTCGGTCTTTTTGCAGTGGATTAAATCATATCTGTGTCATCTGATTCATTCATTGCGTCTTCGGGAGTCCCACAAGGAAGCGTCTTGGGTCCACTTCTCTTTGTGCTGTTTATCAATGACATTTCCTGTTGCTTCTCTTTCGCTAACTATCTGTTATATGCAGATGACCTAAAAATTTTTGCAATAATCAAAAACACACAAGATGTACTCAAACTTCAATGTGATATTGATACTTTTCATAATTGGTGCCTGAAATCGAAGCTTTTTCTGAACCTCGATAAATGCTCACAGATCTCTTTTGGTAGGGGACGCAACATCCTATCTTCCAGCTACAATATTTCTAATTGCGTCCTAAAATGCGTTACTGAAATCAAAGATCTTGGGGTAATCTTTGACAACAAATTTTCTTTCAGTAATCACATCAACTATATCACTTCAAAAGCATTTTCTGTACTCGGCTTTGTCCGTCGAAATTCTACAAAATTTTCCGACCCCTACACGTTAAAATTACTGTACACATGTTTTGTGCGGCCCATTTTGGAGTATGCAGTGTTTATTTGGAGACCATATTGCATTTCGTCAATTAACAGGATCGAGCGTGTTCAAAAGATCTTTCTTAAATACGCTCTCCGCTCCTTAAAGTTTGTTGACCCAATACCATCGTATACATCGCGTTTATTGCTGTTACATCTTAAATTACTGGATAATCGAAGGTCCGTTCTCTCCCTTTCATTTGTCTTCAATGTAATTAACGGAGGTATTGACTGTCCCTATTTATTAGCGAAACTTAACTTCAATACTCCCCAGCGTTGTCTCAGGTCCATTTCCCCATTTTATTACAAAAAGGAAAGCACTAATTTTGCTGAATATGCTCCCCTCAAGAGGGCTATGCGTGAGTTTAACTCGATTTCCGAGAAAGTTCTTCTTGATTTCTCTCACACTAAGGATTCCTTCATTAATACCCTCAATTCTGTTTTTTAGTTTAAGTTATCTATTCATATTATTGTAATTTTAATTATTCTAGAATTCTGATATGCATCCTAGTTTTCATTAGTCTGTAAGAAGTAATGTTCATAGACTTTACTAAATAAATAAATAAATAAATAAAATCGTTCGGTTGTCTCTTGTGATTGCGTCTTTTAGACGTTGAACCTTCTTGTGTTTGGTTTTGCCGGACAGAGGTGGTTGCGTGTCTTCGCTGCAACAAGATAGTGGTCCGAGTCCATGTTATTACCTCGGAGAGTACGCAAGTCTTCTATCTATCACAACATGATTGATCTGATTGGTGGATTTTCGATCCGGAGATAGCCAGGTATCATGATGAATTTTCCTATGCTGGAATCTCGTACTGCAGATAACCATATTTCGGGTCCCGGCGAAGTCGATCAGCCTCATCATGGGGGCTGAATTTACCGACCGTTATGCCAAAAATACCTTAAACACGATCTACAGAGCAATAATCACCTTCCAACCCAATCGATAGAGTCATCAAGTTGTGATAATCCATGAATATATGTAAATACTTCTTCAACATGGATTCAACTTTAAAGGTTTTATGAGCAGGTGCGCTATTTGCTAGTAGTGTCGAAAAGTTTTAGAGGTATAAAAATGCTTAGAGTGGTATATAGGTTATTGGTATATACTATATATTTGATAACTTAACGGTGCTTTAGGATTAAATACTTTTAAATTCAGTTCAAACCAAACATTAAACCGCAAAGTATTATTAACTTCAAATATTCTGTAGAGAAATTTAGCCTCTGTAACCACATATCAGAAAGCCTGATCCCACAAAAATGTATTCGTACGAATTCGCTCGAACTATTAAAATTACCATTAAATGGAATTCATTGGCGATAAGTGGCTTTTGAGGGTTTTTGCCAATCCGAATTTAACAATACGAAAAATGTAACAGTATTTTTATGAAAGACGACTAAAGTGAGAGTAATAACCACTTCTGTGCCCTACTTTGTGATATAATAACAATAACAGTAATCCATTTAATTATACCCTGAACAGGGTATATTAAGTTTGTCACGATGTTTGTAACACCCAGAAGGAAGCGTCGGAGACCCTATAAAGTATATATATAAATGATCAGTATGTTGAGCTGAGTCGATTTAGCCATGTCCGTCTGTCTGTCCGTCTGTCCGTCTGTCTGTATATATACGAACTAGTCCCTCAGTCATTTTCTCTTCAAGAAGCTGCTCATTTGTCGCAACGGCCGATATCGGACCACTATAACATATAGCTGCCATATAAACTGAACGATCGGAATCAAGTTCTCATATGGAAAACTTTCATATTTGACAAGATATATTCACGAAATTTGGTATAGATTATTTTTTAAGGTGGCAATGTATTCTCTAAAAAACTTGTTCAGAACGGGTTACTATAGCACTTCCATACAAACTGGACACATAGTTACTAACAGAAATGCACCTGTGAAGGGTATTTAGCTTCGGTGCAACCGAAGTTAACATTTTTTCTTGTTTTTCCTAAGTAATACATTGCATAGTACGAATACATGTTTTTGTTGGCTTTGTTATTGCGGAAAAACTTGTCTGTACATATATTTTTGTCAAGTGACATCTCTGTTGGCTAAAGAATATTTGCTAATAATACCCAATTCCCACCTTATTACCCAGCACATATCGTTCTAAGCATTTACATACATATTATGTACGCATATATACAAATATGTGTATTGGAAATTGTGCGTTAATCAACAAATATTGACGTTTAAGTGTCATTTATTTTCGCTGAAGATTTCATTTTGTTGACAAAAATTATTTTTTAGCGGCGTAGTTTTTTTTCACAACAAAAATATCAAAATTGTTTAGCACTTTGCTTGATCCTTTGTATTAAAAAATGTGACAAAAACAAATAAATATAGCAAAAAATATTATAAAGTACTTACAAGTGTATACTTGTTTGAGTTTTTGTGAAAGAACATATTAGTGAATCACTTTTATATATGTAAGTATATACAATACATATGACCATGTGATGCACTTTGCTGCCAAGCCCCTCTGGGGTGTTGCTAAATATTCCAGTGGGCGTATGCACCTCACATGTTACTTCAGTTTATTAGTTTGCAAACTGCAAACAATGTGGTTATATTGGCTTCATTAATTTATTTTAAAGTTTATTAGATCGATAAAGTTGTTTAAAGATATTAAATTTTATGGGAAAGAAGATATAATATACTATATATAACTATATAGTCAATTAAAATGCAAAACAACGTAAAAAGATGGAAATTGTGTTTTTATTACTTGCGTTTCACTACATCATATTACATACTACAGGTATATTTAGCAAAAAATTCATATATAACCAATATATAAGCAATATATTACCAAAATATAACCAATATATTACCAATTTGTAACCAATATATTACCAATATATAACCATTTCATAACCAAAACACAATTGTTTTTCTATATGAGTGGTACCTATTACATGTACATACTACTGTGCCCAAAAAATAAGGTGACATTTTATTTATTTTGAAAATTCTTTATTTATTCTTCCAAATAAATTTCATTCCCTTCAAAGTAATCCCCTCCCGATGCAATGCACTTATGCCAACGGATTTTCTAATCTTCAAAACAATGGTGGTAGTCACTTTTCGGGATGGCCTTCAGTTCCGTCTTCGCTGCGGCTTGAATCTCCTCTATCGTATAAAAACGGTGTCCCCGGAGCGGTCTTTTGAGCTTGGTGAACAGCCAGAAGTCGCACGGCGTCAGATCAGGTGAATACGGTGGTTGCGGAACGATATGGGTTGAGTTTTTGGCGAAATGATCACGAATTACGAGGGCAGTATGGGATGGTGCATTATCGTGGAGTAAAAACCAAGAAATGTCTTTCCACAATTCCGGCATTTTTAGGCAAAGAGCGTTACGCAAATGACGCATAACATTCAAATAATATTCCTTGTTGACTGTTTGACCGGTTGGAAGGAATTCATAATGCACAACACTACGATAATCGAAGAAAACAGTCAACATGACCTTGATTTTTGAGCGACTTTGAGGCGATTTTTTTGGTCTCAGCTCTCTTTTGGCACGATATTCGCTCGATTGATCGGTAGTTTCGGGGTCGTAAGCATAGATCCAAGCCTCATCGCCAGTTACAATGCATTTCATGACACCCCGGAAAGCATCGTTTCACACACTTCAACGCGACGCCTTTTTTCCAAAAAATTCAATGGTTTCGGTACCAGTCGAAATTTGACGTGCTTGAGGCCCAAAACATCCTGCAAAATGGTATTGGCTGAGCCTTTCGATATGCCAACTTCATCAGCAAGGTCTCTAATTGTTAATCGACGGTTTTTCAACACCAAATCTTTGATTTGTTGAACGTGAGCTTCGTCGGTGGAGGTTGATGGTCGCCCTGGACGCTCTTCGTCTTCGACACGTTCACGGTCGGCTTGGAACTCACTATACTACTTCTAAACATTTTTTTAGACATATTCTCATCACCAAAGGCTTTCTGCACCATCCTCAACGTATCCGCAGCAGAAAATTGATTCCGTAAACAAAATTTAATGCAAATTCTTCGCTCAACAAATTTCGACATCGCAAAAAACGAAAAACTCACTTTAAGCAGCTCACAAAACGACAGGTATCTCAAACACTAAAGAATATTTTGACATGAAATTTGTCATAAATGTAACTGACAGTACTACCAACCTAAAAAAAAATAATTTTTTCGACGTGCACAGTTTAGCACAGTTTTTCAAATGTCACCTCAGAGTCGCACAGAGAGATTTAGCGTGGATCAGTTTCAAATCATTTCAATGAAGTGATTTGGAACTGTCATTTTTGTATGGCGAAATCTTGATAAATTTATAAAATTAGTGCGATAAACCACTCAACAGCCGAAATCGTGTGATTAAGTGTCGGTCTTAACATGGTATTACATTATTTTGCATTTCAGGTGAATATATATTTATTTCTATCACTTATGTAAAGTATCACGAAGTGTCAAAGTGTTCACTGCTCGAATTCATGTAAATAAATCATCGAATTAGTGCTTAAACAACCTTTTTTATTTATAAAATGTGGGCATTATAAATATTATACAAATATTTGTAAAACAAGTAAGCTCGGGTATAACCGAATATTTCATATTCTTGTCACTAACAAGGATTAAAGCCTTTAAGTACATAGGTTTGTTAGTTATATGGGGTTTAGGGCTAGTTTTCATCCGATTTTATTCATTTCAAGCACAAAGATGTACCGTTTTAAGAAAAACACACATTTATTACACAGAATTACTATTGTCAGAACAGTAATCTGTATATCTCACATATTGACCGATATTTTCGGTAAAAAGTCAACTATAGACGCGGGGTCCGCATATTTAATACCTAGAGGCTTGAATAGTTTGAATTTTTGTCAAACTCTAAAGGCATTTTCCGTGTTAAGTTTTATCCCGTTATAATAATTGCTTCCTGATTTGTATAAGACGGAATTTAGAATTGTGTTATATGCTATTGGAAGTTGGCTTGGGTGTAGTCTGATTTTGTACCATAAAAATGCTAAAGGAATGCCACATACCGAGTTTGGTTGAATCGATCAGGCGGGTCTCGAGATATGTGTATTCATTTAAAAGTGAACGGTGGCACACCCATCGTCCAATTTTGACTCCAGCTCCATTAAAGCTGCCTCATACCATCTCGCGGGTACAATTTAATGTCTCTGGTCTATTTAGTTATAGATTTATCGCACTTTAAGTAGTTTTTTACACAACGGTTATAAAGGAAGTGAGCGGGGTTACTCCCATCCGATTTCACCAATTTTTGCACTGTCGGTAGAAGTTCTTATAATATTTACGCTGAGTGATCTCTAAACTCGAATTTTTTGTTTGCTCAGGAACGCGAATACCAAGTTTCCTCAAGATAGCTCAATATTTAATCAAGTTGCAGTGTGCACGGATGGACGGACGTACAGATAGACAGTCAGCCGGATTTTAACTCTCAAACAAAATTAGCTTAAGCCCGATTTCAAGACATTGCATACATGAAGACGTAACAACCGAAAGGAAACGTCGAAGTCTCTATAAAATAGATATCTTAATGATCAGCGTGACGAGTTAAGTCGTTGTAGCCATGTCCGTCTGTTTGTATGTATATACGCCAAATAGCCCCTTAGTTTATGAGATATCGATTCCTTAGTGTATAAGATGTCGGAAAACCCAATATTGGACAACTATAGCATATAGCAGTCATACAAACTGAACATCGGAATAAAGTGCTTTCATGGACAATTTTTTCATTTAACGAGATATCTTCATGAAATTTTGCAAGGGTCATAATCTAAGACTGAAGACAAATTGAACAATCGAAATCTAGTTCTTTTAAGAAATTTTTTGTACTTGTAAAGGGTATTATAGTTTCGGTGCAACCGAATTAACGTTTTTTCTTGTTTTTTTTTTTAATATTCAATTATGAGTTTTTTATCTAATCTGGAGTGATAAAATAAATATTTAACGAAATATATTGAAATAATTATATCTTTTTATGGGCTAGGAAACTTACAATGATTGCTTTTTTAGTTAGATAGTTTTGTACAAATACCATGTACATACATATATGTATACATACATATATATATTTATATATATTGTTATTATCTTTATATATAAAAAGTAGGTGTCACGTTGTTTGTCCGCGATAAACTCCTAAACTACTGAACCGATTTTAGTAAAATTTAGCACACTGTGTCCAGTTTGAACCAACTTAGAATATAGGATAATTAAAACAATTCATAAATAAGAAATACAGTGAAAGCTCTCTTAAATGAACGCCCTATTAAGCGGACATCTCTTTTAACCACGCACATTGTTAATGTTTATTAAGTACAATCTATTAAGCGGGCTACTCTATTAACTGTGCAGAAACTTACTTGGTCGAAGCAATGAAAATAGCTATGGTTAATGTCTTTATGAAGTTTTACAGGACTCACCTAAAAAATAAAAGAAAATTTGATTAAATAATTTAAATAAACTTAATTAATACAAACGATTTAATTACATACATACAAATGTACATTAGGGTGCTACAAAAAAATTTTTTTTTGAATTTTTTTTTCAACTCTTACCCCCTCAAATATTAGTGATTGACAAACAAAAAACTCTCCCTCAAGCCAGGCGCTGCAGTTTAATTCTAAGGGGTAGCTATTTTTTTTATATTCCCATACATTCAACATAGGAATTTTAATTTTTTCATTTAAACTAAAATTTCACCAACTAATTTTCGTTTCTCAAAAATAACCATCACATATTCATAAAGTTGGCTTTTCAAACTTTAAAAATTTCCGCGACAAAGTTATTATTCTCGGAAACTTTTTTTATTTTTATTGAAAAAATTCCAAATTCCAAATCACTATATTTAATCGCCTAATTCAGATAATCAAACTCGTCCTCTTGAATTGCCAATAGAAGACAAATTTCATACAAATTTCCTTTCATAACCCGAAGTCTCTCTAACTCAAAGTTTTTTTGGATTGTGGTGATTCTAGGTTTGGAAGTTCAATGCTCTTTATGCTCAAGATTAATTAACATAAAGGGCTCTAGACTAATCAACTTAAAATTTAAAAATGCTGAAAATTAAAATTTTCCGTTTTCTTTATAAAAATCATAGTTTTTTAAAGATATCGTATAAATGTTTGTAACAGTAAGTTACTGCGTTTATTTTTCGAATACTGAATTTTTGGAATAAATTAAAATGTTTGTTCACAAATTGAAAAAAAAAAATATATGTATATGTATATATTTGACCGTTCTCTACGTTCTTTACTTAAGGTGTTACATGGGTTTACGGGTTTCAAAAACTCGAATTTTTCATTATCTTATTATATTCTACAACACTTCTAGAATATTGTCCTAAATTTTCAAGTTGATCCGAGTAATAGTTTCGGAGATACAGCTTTGAGAATTTGTGCGCTCGAAGAAAGCTAGGCTAAGTGCGGCGTCTTCAAACGCGTTTGTTTTCGAAGGTGTGTTTTTGAAGTCAGTTGGTTTTGAAGTCAATTCGAGAACTACTCAACCGATCTTTATGAAATTTATGCAAGTCTTTAAGATTTAAGTAATTCTTAAGGCTTGAAGGAAGAATTTATTTCATTTACAACTATTTGAAACAAAAATGTCGCGAAATTTTGACTGAAATTAATTTTTTTGCAAAAATGTCTGCCAAAAAGCCAATTTTCAGTTTTTTTTATCCTTCGCCCAAGTTCTAAGTAGAGGTTTTAACTAAAACACAGATTTTTTATCTCTAGATGATCTTGTAAGGATGGCCGAGTTTAAAATATTTTTTTCAAAAATTTCAGAATTTCTTTGTTAATGTTGTACGTTTGTAAGAATACAAAATTTTAATAAAATGTTTCCTTTTTTAAAAAAGAAAAAAAGTTTTGAAAATGGCTGTTTTTAAACCCATGTAATCCCTTAATATAGTTTAATTTTTGTTTTTTGAGATTCTGAGAAGTTTAGTTACTAAAAATCAAAAAAAAGTCTTAGGAGGTTAGTATTGGGGAGAATTACTCACTGTAAATATTATGGCTTCGACATTTCATATGTGTGTATTTGTATTAATCTTCTTTGAAATTTGTAAAGTCTGGTACTTAATCGAGTATTATGTTAGTATTTTTTATATATTTATAACCTTATTTTCCAATAAAAAATATATTTAACAAGATTATGATTTCCTGCCCCAAAGTCAACAAATAGTTCACAAAACACGAGAAAAAGTCATACATATTTTTGTTTACTTGAAAATATTTTTTTTTTCAATATTTTTGGCTATGCAAGTGCTTTCTTGTATAGCCCGCTTGTAAAGCGGAGAAAACAATTTTACGATTTTTTTATGTGCACAAAACTATTTTTATGACCTTTCTGTTTTATTTTGTGTCTTTTTATTCGCGTCTACATTTGCTTTATTTACATGTGGTTTACGCTTTAATGTACTGAGACACACATGCATATGTTCATAAGTATACATATATATTAGGGTGGGTCAAAGACCGTATAAATTTTTTCGCTTGGTACTTTGAAAAATGCAACTTCCTACAAAATTCACAAACCAAAGTATTTTTCAAGTATTTGGAAGCGAGCTACATATTTTTCTATCTGATAATAAGAATAAATAGAAAGCCGGTGGAGGACACTCATGTTACAACTGTGAAAAAAATATTATTTCTTTTGACCCACCCTAATATGTATATATATTTACGTATTTGCATATACTTTTTGCAAGCAGTTGAAATTTTTAAAGTGAATTTTGATAAAAGATAAACCCAAATTATGTTAACCTCAAAGTAAAGCTGCAAACCACAAAAACATATGTACATTTAAATATATTTATACATTGTTACCCGGAAATTTAGTTTGGTGAACAAGAAAAACCCACACGAAGCCAAATCTTGTGGTTGATCGGTGGTATTCATGGCGACTTAGCTCTTCATGCCCAAAATATCCACCAAAAACACTCGAACGCACTCGTGAGAGATGTGGAGCTCTTTTGCCATCTCTCTTAACACTTGCCTGACAATTTTCAAGCACCACATTCTTCACTTTTTTAATACCTTAATCAGTTGAAGAAGGTCGTCCAGAACGAGGCATGTCTTCAAAGATCTCTCGAATGCCTTTGAAGCTGTGTACCTCTCGTTTCAATAAGCTGCTATATGTGGTTGTTGTAGTGCCAGAAAACATTTCTGAAGTAAATTCGAGGAATAGTGCTGAGTTGACGGTCCTTTGGTCGGATAAGAAGCCGGGTTCGTTCCAACTACTTAGACCCGACTGTCGTAGGAATCTTAGTCAGAACCGCCGATATCGACATATAGCTGGCATACAAACTGATCAAAACTTTCTTTGTGATGGGTATTCTAGCTTCATTGCAACCGAAGTTAATAGTCTTATAATATTTATATATTTACATTGACAAACTTTTATGTGATCCCTCTCAAAAGTAAAGAAGAAAAATAAAACCATTGAAAGAATGCAAACATAAACAAAATTAATTGGCTCTCAGTTGGCGAAAGAGCTGGAAGCGATTGGGTTGCTTTTTCACAACTACTTATGTATACATAAATATTAGAGTGAATACATTTTTTCTCTATAATCGTCTTGATGGAGTCCATTGGATATTCTTAACTACTTTGCATAAGAGATAAAGGTCTAACACCGGTTTCCAATCAGCGATAAGGCGAAGTATGACAGATACATATGTATGTATACGTTATAGTTGTCCAATCTGGTAGATTTCGACAAATAATCGATAGAACATCAAAATGTACTTATTTGTTAAATTCCATTTGAACATCTCAAAAACTGAAGAATATTTTTTTATAATCCCTAAATAATAAACTTCGCCTAAAAACTCGCTGACTCGAAACCATTTACAGAGCCATATTATCTTTGACCAAATTATTCAGTATGAACCGAAGATTATTTCCTGAATAGACGTTTTTCGGTTTTTTTTTGGCTCCCTATAAATCAAGCCGCTCTAATAAATACATATACGAGGTGTGTTCAAAAAGTATCGCGAATCGTAACTGACAGTTTTCTTCGATTGCAGGGGCGTGGGGCATCATGAGTTCTTGCCACAGGTAAGAACGGTCAATAAGGAATATTACCTGCAAGTTATGCGCTATTTGCGCGAAGCAATCCGCCAGAAACGCCCGGATTTGTGGAAGAACAAAAATTGGCTTTTGCACCACGATAACGAACCCTGCTCACACACATCGTTGCTTGTGCGCGGCCAAAAACAACACACTAATGATGCCGCAGCCACCGTATTCCCCAGATCTGGCCCCCTGTGATTTTTTCTTGTTCCCTAAACTGAAGAGGTCCATGAAAGGACGACGTTACGCTTCTCTTGGCAAGATAAAGACGGCATCGAAGGAGGAGCTGAAGAATATAAAAAAAAAAGATTTTTTGAAGTGCTTCGAAGATTGGAAAACCGTTGGCACAAGTGTATAATATCTCATGGGGATTACTTTGAAGGGGACAAAATAGATATTCATGAATAAATAAATAATTTTTGAAAAAACACAAAATTCGCGATACTTCTTGAACACACCTCTTATGTACATATGTTTAATAAATATATATGTGTGGATGTGTCAATTTCAGCAAACTTCATCGTGTCAACAGTTTAGTATTTATTTATTCTATGACTGCTGGCAAAAATTCACAACAATGCAATTCGAGAAAGAAGAATGTGAAAGAAGTTAAAAAAACAAAAAATAAACAGACATATATACGTACATATATATCTTCATATACGGATTGGTATACATTAAAAACGTGTATTTGACAAAAATAGAGTCTCTTTTAGAGTACGACTGTGGCTGCAGATCACAAGCCGGTTGGCTTAGAACAATAGGCTCTAAAAATTACCGCAAAAACTCGTCATGTTTATACAAGTTCAGCTTGATCTACTGCAAGGTACCTTGGTATAACCATAACATTGATCAAATTTGACCTGCGAAGCCTGCCAATGCTAGACTCGTACCAAAAGACCTAAATCTAGGTATTGCAACAACGGCATCTCAAAAGAGATGCTTGATAACGTAGCTGAGGGCCTTACATTCTTCAAATGCATTATTGCTGGTGACATAATGTTGGTTTATGTAAGTGTGTGACTTTGAAACTTCAAAAATCTTGCGAATGACGTCCCAAATATGAGCCGAAACTAAAAAAATCACATCAAAGTCGGTCATAAATTAAGATGGACCTCGTCGTTTCCATTCATTGCCATGGTTTACTTCACATTGAATTCGTTCAGTAAGATAATGATTTTTCTACCTGGGCCTTGCCGTCTCATTCAAGCAAGATTGTGATTGACTTTGGGCCCATCAAGTAACAAAAGACATCACTCAGCCACGGTATTCGCCAGATTTGGCTCCAGCGGACTTTTTTCTTTTGTCGAAACTGACAAATCTGTTTCGGGGATTAAGAACGTTGGAACAATAGTCCTAACGAGTGACCTACGAGTACATTCGGGATGCTGGGTTCGTTGAGGATAACCCAGACTCAGACAAAGTCTGCTCACGGGGCATGGGCCTCTGAATGAATTTTTGCATCAGAGGCACTTATCTGATAGGTCGGGTTGTTTTTGTGGGGCGGGAGTAGAGGATTGGGTGAATTTATTAGCAAAATGCCCGATGTATGTATGTATGTATGTATGCGGATTAGCTGGACTGCTGGACTATTAGATGTTAGTGGTGTGATCTCCACTAGTCGGAATACCGAACAGGTAGGGTCGTTTGCACGTGAGTTATTTAAGCGGCGAAGGCGGTTAGCTGGAAATTAAGGTTAGATTTTGTAGGAGTGGTGTATGTATGTATGTGATGTGCGTATGGGGTCCAAACCCTGACCACCAGTTCAGAGCCGTATGGAAGCTCAACTGATAGTAGCTTCGGCTACGAGGTCTGATCGGAGACTTAATTCTGGTACCACGGGGAGCAGGAGCCCTTGGAGTTTACTCCAACCTGCTCATGCGGACTGGCCCCTCGGGTAGTATCGTGGAGGTTGTGGTTAAAACACAAATGCGAAAAGAACTGACTTTGTCAGTTGAATGTGGAGTTGCATTGCAACCGGGTTCCGGTTCCAAAGCACGGCAGAGGTTTTTGATGGGCGTCGAACCCGACCAAGGTGGCTAGTGTGTCCATTCTACACTGCCAATTGGTACTGAAAATGCTTAGCATTCTCAGGGCACTGATCAACGCATTGATTTGATCCGCTATGCTTTTGAGCGCCGTGGGCCAAGGCTGTCGTCAGCAGGTACCCAAGTTAAACACACCAGACGTTGTTTCGTGGAATGCGCTATGAGTTCATTGGAGGCATTACAAGTTATTCGCTGAAGGCCATCCCAGCCGAGGCTTATAACAAGTGTTTGGGAAATTGAATTAAGCATTGGAAGGCTTGTATTGGCTCAAAAGAAGCTTATTTTGAACGCGGTAATAAAGATTTGTATTAAAATACGTGAAAATGAATCAAATTTGAACAGTAGGTAAGTGTGATCCCTAAAGCATAGTCTTGTCAAACATTTTTATTTTCTTCGAGTGTACTTAGTCATCTGTTTAAAAAAAACAAAAAAACTGGCAACAATTAGCATTTCCAAAAAAAAATTATTGAGCAAATGTTTAGTGAATTCACACCAAGGAGCATTAGAATCTGATGACGCACAGATCCATACGTACGTAATATCATATATGTATGTATGTACATATGTATATACTACATAAAATATATTTATATGGTATACAGCGCACAATTTAATTTTTCGCTTATTATATGCCGTTATCTACAGAATTGTGATAATAAAAAAAATCATCGTAAAGCGTTCATCAAGTGATTAGTCAAGTGACTCTGCACGTTTCTCTACGTGTTAGACGAACGTGTCTAATCTTATCGAGCATTTGTTTGGGTTATTCAGCAAACGGGCAAATAATTTATTGATCACAGGTGTGTATGTTTATCGGCAGGTATCGATATGGTCGGATTGGCAAAAATCTGTGTGAATTCCCAGAGTTTTTTGTATGTATTTATGATCCGAGCAGATTTGGTAAAATAATAAAAATTAGTAATAATAATATATTCATAATATATAACGGGTTTTCCGTTCACATGACTGAGTGATATAATTTTAAAAATTAAATACGTTTACTTTTCCGACGTGCAAAGTCATATTTTATCATATTAATTGATATAGTAAATGATCATTATTTTCTCAGAAAATTCCATTTTAGAAGACCTAAAGACGATACATTTATCACTGCTCTTCCCTTTAGTGCTTCAACCGCTGATATATGTATGTACATATGTATATGTACTTATATACATACATATATAGTACACAGTAGATCATAAAGTAGTAACTATAGGAAAAGCAACGAGTATAATATTAACTGCCATTAAGGGTGTTCTCGCTTTATGAGAACCACCTTTTCAACCTATCCACTCAAGTAAATTCATCTTACACGACTTTTCTATGGTCTGTAGTTCATCACCATTCATCATTCGCCTAGAAGATGTTCGATAGTCTGTTCTTCTACATTAGTCAATGTATGGTGTTCCCAGTCTGCCAATTAGACAGTGACCTGTTAGCATTCCTATTAGAGTTCTTCCATTCTTGGTTCGTTTGCCTGCTTGTTGGCCAAGTTAGGGATTTATTCCACCGAGACTTAAATAACTCCTAGTAGCCAGAGGCATATACACCCATCTCTTCATTTATCCCACAGTCAACGAATGAATCAATTTATTCAAGGGAACTTTTGGTGAGCGCATTATCTCGCGTCGTGGACCAGTGGCGTGGTCTCCAAGGTCGTGCAAGTTCACGCCACACGACTATGATTTGTAACGCTATGTGAAGTCAATTGTCTATGTACCTAAGAACTAGACGAAAGACGTCTTCGAAGAGAATATTAGGATTGTTGTCGTTCATCATGAAAAAAGTGGTCTGAAATTGGGCCTCTCTACTGGAATTTGTTCAAGCCACTTGCCCGAAATTATTTTTAAGCGTAATGGCAAACTCTTATTTTTCTCATAAAGTTTAATTCTTGATCATAACAATAAAATATGCATTTTATTTCTTCCTGAAAGCCGTATATCTAAAAAAATACACTATATTATTTGTCTTACGACCGGTTCTGAACGCTTTATGTATCTCTACATACAAGGTCTGTCGCAAAAGAAACAGAACTTTTTAAATATAACTGTTTCTGGTGGCGCCACCTATTGGTGGGTATATGAAATAAAAAGCTTGATCTCTTGTTGACATTTCGTAAAAATCTTAAGACAATTGGAAAACTACAGTCGATGTTATCGATCAAAAAGTGACAGCAGCTTTTGGTCATCGGTCGTAAAATGCATTTTGAACAAAGAGCAAGTATTAAATTTTGTTTTAACTTTGGGAAAACGTTTACTGAAACATTTCAAATGATGAAAAAAGTTTATGGTGATCAGTGCCTATCCCGTAGTAATGTGCATGAGTGGTTTAAGCGATTCCAAGAAGGTCGTGAGGACCTCTGTGACGATCAGAAGTCACCGAAAAAAAGTCGTCTTCAGAAGTCAATAATAAAGACAATGCTGACGATTCCGAGGGTATTGTACACCGAGAGTTTGTCCCACCTGGCCAAATGATTAATGCTGTGTTGAAGCGTATTTTGTCACGCATTCGTCGTGCTCGACCACAATACCGTGAGGCAGGGTCCTGGCGCCTGTTGCACGATAATGCGCCGTGTCATCGGTCGACGCTTGTCACTGATTTTTTGACAAAATACTCCATATTAACCATTAATCACTCACCCTACTCACCTGATCTGGCACCCTGTGATTTTTACCTATTTGGAAAACTTCATTTGCCCATGAAAGGACACTGGTTGAGGACATTTCAGCTATCCAAAAGGCGACGACCGATATTCTAAAGAGCATTCCGAAAAATGACCTTAAACACTCATTTCAAATGCTAATTGACCGGGCTAAACGCTGTATCGAAGCACAAGGAAACTACTTTGAATAAAAAAATATAACTTTTGAAAAATATTAATTTTTTGTTGTTGTTTTTTTTAACAATCCTGTTTCTTTTGCGACAGACCTTGTATATGACTGCATACATATATTATAAGCTGTACCATAACTTATCGATTACTTTCACTATTAAAAGTCTTGATTCCGCCATCTGCTCTTTGAAACCAGGTTCTCATATAAAATTTTTAAGAAAAATGGAGGTATGGACAAAGTTAACTACATCAGCACAAACTTTGGCTTACTGAAGATATGTATGTATATTGTCGCTTCAGTGGGTATTTACTGTGAATCCTCTCATACATATGTATATACTGGTTTTATTTACTCGCCGGGAAATGTTTATCTCATTTAGTGAAGGTCATTATGGCGAACGTAAACTTAATCTCTCGTATTTATTTTTTATGATATTCGAGACACTAGCTTAATTGTTTGGCATGGGCTTTGTATTTTCAGTTACAGTTATCGAATTTCATCTGTATGTATATACGGCGTTATCTGTCTGCTTTTTACTGTTTTTTTCGTTTTTTATCGTTAATCACACTAGTTGACTCTCGTGTGTAATTTGATTTTGTTGATTGGCGCGAAATTTGTTTTCATGAGTGTTTGTAAACATACTTACGTATGGAGCTAAGTATGTTTGTCCGTGCGAACACTTTCACTGATGATTTGCAATATTAGTTTTGCATGTTCTATACATAAGTACATACATATGTATGATATAGTTTAGGCGTAAATAAATGTACTGTGAAAAATTAATTGCGTAATGATATTCTATTGCAGACAACTAAGGCGGCGCACAATTTTCTAATTATTCGAGTTATTAAAGGAAAAAATTATTATTATATTCTCCAAAGCTATAGAGGAAAACTGTGAAATGATCCTTTGTAAGACGATCCCCTAACCTTAAATTTTTTATTTTTTAAAACAAGGGCATGAATCGCATTGAAAAATATTAGTAGACTCATATTAAGCGTTACAACTTGTCATCCTTGAACAGAAGCTAAAAAGCTAGTGGGCGCCTTGGTGGGTGCTCAGCAATGTTTTCTTCAGCCATTATCTTTTTAGATGATTTTAAAAAGTTTTTTTTTTTTTAGACCCTGACACTCTATAAGATTCATAAAAATCTCTGGCACCAAAACGTTCAGAGCCTTCGCTGATAATTTTTTGTCGCGAGCAAGTGTTTTTGATTGGTACGAGTACTAATTATTGTAAGAGGATCGAGAACTCGTTGACGTCGAACCACCTCCAGGACGGCAAACAACATCTGCTGATGATCAACAGGTCAATAAAATAAAGGAATTGGTGCTTGAGAATCGACGACAAACAATCAGAGATCTTACTGGCATTGTTGGAATATCAGAAAGATCAGTGAAAACAATTATGGAAGATCATTTGAGCCTTAAAACGTGAAAACACGATTGGTTTTAAAAACACTCAATTAAAATTTCATAAAACGCGCCTTGTGAACGTCTGTGAAATAATGCTTTCCGACTGAAAAGAAAACTATTATTAAATTAAAAAAATTGGGGAAAAATACTCGTGAAAAAGTGGATATAATAGAATGCTCCAAAAGTGTGGTCTGTGATGTCTTCAAAACGCGCGTAAAATGAAAAAAGGTTACAGAAACACAAACCACGACACAGTTTGACCATTTGCTGGTAAGGCAACCAAAAAAGGATCCATTTTTATCGTCTTACAATATTAAAAAATTACTAAATGCGTCAGTAATCAGACGCACAGTTAGAAACCGACTTCCGGAAGCAGGTCAAACTAAAAGTGCAAGAAAATCAAAGAAAATGTAAAAAAACAGAATTGAATATGTGCCTCTGCGCACTTCGTGAAAATTGCAATAACAATGTGTGATCGGGAAAATGAAAGAGAAATTTATGTGGATTCGATGACAAAACTTTTGTACGACGTCTTCGAAATGTGGAACTTGACCCCAGATATAGACGAAAAACAATGAAACACGAAGGCGGATCAATAATGTTATGGGAATGTCTCTCGGTAGCTGGAGTTGGGCTGATTTATTGCATATAAGACAAAATACAAAATGTCTAAAAGAGATTATCTTAACGCATAAAAACGGCCAGAAACATGCTTCGAAACTGCTAAAACCGTGGTTTCAGCTCAATAAAGTGGACGTTATGAAATGGCCCTCCCAGTTGCCGGATCTCAATCCTACAAAACACCTAGTCATCGTCGATCAGAAACTAGAAAGATGGTAGGAGTCTTAGTCAGAGTCCAGAAATTTTATTTTTTGCCTTTGCTTTATTAGGCCATCGTTTTAGACGCTGATATGCTGAAAAATAAATTGGGGAGAAAGACTTTATTTTTTTATAGCAGGCCTTATGGCAGCTACAGCAGCTTGAATCTCGTACTTTAGATCTTGAATTGTTTCTGGATGGTTGGCGTAACATTTATCTTTAACAGTTCCCCACAGAAAATAGTCCAACGGAGTTAAATCGCAGCTTCTGGCAGGCCAATTCACATCACCTCTTTTGCTGATTATGCGATTTTCGAAGGTAGGGCGTAAAAGATTGAGTGTAGCGTTTGCTGTATGGCACGTAGCGCCGTCCTGCTGGAACCAAATGTTGTCCAAGACTTCCTCTTCAATTTGCTTGAAGAATAATTCGGTTAACATTGCGCGATATCGCTCACCATTGATGGTTACGGCGGTTCCTTCTTCATTTTCGAAGAAAAATGGGCCGATAATTCCACCAGACCAAAATCCGCACCATACAGTGATTCGTGCTGGGTTCATTGGCTTTTCGACGATTACGTGCGGGTTTACTGTGGCCCAAATGCGACAATTCTGCTTGTTAACGTAACCATCGAGGTGGAAATGAGCCTCGTCCGAAAAGATGATTTTTCAGTAAAATTTACCATCCCCTTGACTCACCACTTTGGAAAAAAGTTTTCAATATTTTCCCGTTTTCTTCTAGTGAATAACGACCCATTTCGTAAATTTTACACTTTTTACTGAATGTCTGTCACTTTACGAATGGTATTTGACGTTTCCAATGTCGAAATATAGATAATTAAAATTTAAAAATATGACGGGTCTGGTAAAGTCCAGTGTTTTACGAAATTGTCAATGCAATGGAAAAAAGGAAGATTTAAAAAATTGGCTTTATAAGGAACGCCTTCTCGATTCGAAGCAGAATAAGTATATTCCGCCATTTGTGAGGTAAACAAAAATTATTAAAAATATTAGCAGTCAAACAACAAACTGAAAATAGCATTTACATAATCCTTGAAAACAATCCAAAGTTCGAAAATGCCCAGACGATTATTATCAAAACTATTTGTTTCCTGTCACTGCGTTCAACATGTGAGCGCCAAATTTTGTTATGTTTTGCGCGTCAAATACGCCGTAAATACGTTTATTACGCTGACCCGTAAATATATTTACATACATATCTGCATATACTCGTCTAACATGTAATTACATACAGACATGCAGTCGAGTTATGAAAATTTACATTTCAGCACGCTTCGAAAATGCCAAAAAAATTTTGGTATACTCAGTATGTATTCGCGTTTGCCAAAGTTCGCATTTCTTTGCAAAAGCCCGTCAATTTAAATTAATAAAATTTACAATTATTAAATAATTTTAATTATTATTTAAATTCAAATTAACTTTTAAAATTGTTATTTGAATATTCAATTGTGGTATTTGTGGTAAAAAAGTGTTGAAAAATAATTGAGTTTTGAAAAAGTTGTTATGCTGGTATGTATCGATAAGTACTGCTGTATTGAGTATTAATGGGGGAAAAGTTAAGAGTTATGAACACAGAATAACTTTATTAATGAATGTAAGTCTCAAAAATCAGTTTTGATGATTTTTAATTAAAAAGGAACATATATACAAATGTAGTAGTATTTGTGCCAATAGAAAAATCAGAAACCTCTCTGATGGAATAATTATATGTGACCTGGTCTACGAAAAAGGGGCTTAGGTGTCAAAAAAAAAAATAAAAAAAATAAAAAAAAAAAATAAAAAAAAAATAAAAAAATAAAAATAAAAAAATAAAAATAAAAAAAAAAACAAATTGAAAAAAAAATATTAAAAAAAATTGATTTATTGACACCTAAACACCCTTTTCGTAGACCAGGTCACATATATTTATGAAATTACACAAAAAATATAATTTTTAGGAATATGAATTTATGTAAAATGTGATCTATTTAAATATTTTTAAACTCTGTTCATAGCTGGTATAACAAGAAAAAAATTATCCTCGAACCGCCACCTTGGGAGTGGTGAGTGCGAATCGAACACGCAACTGGTATAAATGATATAAAGTGATATAATCATAAAGAAATATATTTATTTCCGTCTTTCTATACCTTTTTGATGAACATCAATTAGATCATAAATATTTTAAGGGGTTGCATGGATTTCTTCGGGTAAAAAAAGTATTTTTTCAATAATTTTTTTCTCATCTAAAAAATGAATTATTTTATTGGAATTTATTATTGTTACAAACGTACACCATTAATAAAAAAAATCTGAGCTTTTAGGAAAAAAAAAAATCTAAACTAGGCCATTGCGACGCCATCTCCGGTGACTCTTGGAAAAAAGATGCGCCATATAATAACTCCTTCAGGTTAATGTAAAGCGAAAAAAATACTTGTTTTAGTTAAAATCTTAGATTTAGAACTTGGATGAAGAAAAAAAACATGAAAATTGGGTTTTTGACAGACATTTTTACAAAAAAAAATTAAAATTTCGCAACATTTTTTTTAATCTTTAGCTGTAAATGGAAAGAAATCCTTCCTTCAACTTTTTAAGAATTGTATCTCAAAAGCGTATGTAATATTTCTTGAAGATCGGTTGAGTAGTTCTCGTGAAATCTTGCCAAGCGACTTCAAAATCACACAGCTAGCCTCGAACGCACAAGTTCTCAAGGCTGTATCTCCGTAAATATTACTTGGATCAACTTAATTTAAGACAATATTCTCTGAGGGTATTGTAGAATTTAATAAATTTAATAAGAAAATAAAAAAGTCGATTTTTAAAGCCCGTAAACCCATGTAACCTGTAAAAATGGTAATTGAAGTAAAACATGAAAAAATCACTCGATTTCATGGCAATTTTGACTTTTAGCTGTCTTCGATATTGAATTTTGTATTTTACATAGCGAATCGAACAACAACAGGTATAAAAAAAACATATTGACATAATTAACACATGCTGTCTTGTCGTAGATATGCCAAACAATTGAAAATGATGAAACGAAGAAACAATTAGTATAAATTTCATATACTGGAAAAGGTGACTAAAGAAAGTATCTCTTTTGAGGTAATTGATTCAAGATGGAATAGCAAGTATTTATACCAGGGGGTGCTGCCACAAGTGAAAAAACATGCCGTGTTTGGTTTCGTTGCTTCAAAGACGACGATTTCGATATTAACGACCGTCCTCATGAAGGAAGGACAAAACCCTTCCAAGACAGTGAATTGGAGACGTTATTGAATGACGCAAAATGAGCTTTTTCAGCATTGTAAGTAAACCACCAAGCCCTTTCAAAGCGACTACATGAGCTGGAAATGATTCATAAACAAGTTGTTTGGGTACCTTACGATCTCAATACCAGGAAATGCAGGAAAAAGTGATTTTGCTGCAAAACAACGCTCGGCCTCACGATGCCAAACTCGGTAAAACCAACCTGCAAACCCATAAATAGGAAGTCCGAAGCTACCCGCTGTAATCTACAGATATTGCACCAGCCGATTATTATTTGTTCAGTTCGATAGCATATGGTCTGGCTCAGAAACAGTTCCAATCGCCAGACGACATCGAAAAATGCTTGTTTCTTGAATAGCGTCAGAAGATGAACAATTTTATCGTAATGGTAATCGGGTTTGCTATAAGGATGGGAAAAAGTTGTGACTAGCGATGGGTAATACATCGAATAATATTTTTCTTGTGGATGAGGACGTAGAAACTGCTTTCCACATCAACAGAACTGTCATCACAGCAACGGCATATGCCAATTGTAGGTCACTAAATTCTCAGTTTTATATTTTATTTAGAGAAACATACATATGTGTAATGGGTATATTGTTAAGTAGAATCTGGAAACTTTAATTTTCTAAAAAAAAAATAGGAAATCATAATAGAAAAATTGAAGAAGTTTTATGGCTACATTAAGCTATTATTTAGAACACATGTGATCATTAGGAATGCTTGACTTTAAATATTTCTCTAAGATGTGACGCCATCTCCTACTCCTACTCCCTAAAAAGGGTATATTATTTTTCCCACGTACTTTACATCACCAGAAGGCAACGTCAGAAACCTTGAGCTGAGTCAATTCAGCCATGCCCGTCTGGCTGTTCGCATGTATGTGTGCGAACTAGTCTTTCAGTTTTTGATATGAGTCTGAAATATTTCTTACATCATCTTCTCTATAAGAAGCTTTGTCGAAACCGACATTATCGGTCAATTAAAGTATAAACTAAACTCAAGTTCTTGTACCAAGAACTCTTTTATTTGTCAAGTTATCTTTATGGAATTTGCTATAGTTTCAGAGTAACGCTACATTTTCCCGAATATAAATATTAATTAAATCGGAACGCTATAGTATATACATAGCTGCCAAGCAAACTGTGTAATCGAAATCAGGCCCTTCTATGAATTTTTTTTTTAATTTCTGAAGGTTATTATAGCTTTGTTTTTGTCCGAGTGTCTACATCTGTGCCTACTGTGAATATATGGTGGATTCATACAATAAATCCTAGAACTCCAATTGGTATTATAGCATAAATTATTCCTAGAGATTCGAAAGTTTCCTTTTTACCTGATTCTTGACTAATAACATGAGAAATTATTCCAAATCCTAGTAGAATTAAAAGATAAACTTCTGTTTGACCAAAGATGATCATCCTTCATTTACGGTTTCTTGATGTTAAATATTTTACACAAGTAATCTCTCATTTAGTTTTATTTTGACAAACATCAAGTTTCCATTAACTTATTTAAGTGGCAAATAATTAAAATTTAGTAAACACATAGAAACATCGCTGCATTTTAAAAACAATAAAAACAAATAGAGAGCTCGAGTGATCTATTTTTACCCTTGCGCAAATTATTTAGACTGCAAAGTGATGTTGTGCGAAACTGGGATTTCATACATACATATATGTATGTATAACTAGGTACATAAATAGACAATTATTCAAAGTTGTCAGAGAGGTGTGAAAAAGCCTGTCATTTGAAAAATATGCTTTGCACAAGGCAAATGATATATATGAGTTGTAGAATGAATTAGCGGCGAGTGACTCATAATTTTAATTAGTTTTGCTATTTAAACGTTTTCAGAGACATTTGCCGTAAAATAATAAAAAAAAAAAATATTTTTTTACAAGTTTTCGCTTACATTTGAACCTCTGAATACTTTTTTTGAAATATGCTCAAAATTTCTTCTAAATTTAGAAGATATATGCATGTATTTTAAAAAATCAGAGAGGTGCTGAGGGCGAAATATGAATTTATCGACGCTTGATTGTCTAGGTTTCTAATTGGTACCATGACATATGATTGTTAGTTTCTCGTTTCCTTTTCCAATAAATTTACTAAAGTTTGTTTGCGAGTATTCGATTCATAACTTATCTGTTGTAGTAGGAGTTCTGCTTTCTTGTCAAAAGATTTACAACAAAATAGTTTTGCAGTTGAATTCAAAATAAAAATATTTCTGCTGATTTATTAAAGAGGTATAAACGCTAGCTTAATAATATTATATGCGTAATGTTATGCCGATCAATTCAATTTATACCAGTTGCTGACCTCCAAGATGTAGTGAAACGAAAACAGTGCTTGAAGCATTGTAATGCTAGGATTAGTTGTAGATCAATAGATTATGTCAGTCAGTTTAATTTATACCAGTCGTTTGTTCGATTCGTTGCCCTCCAATATTTAACGAAACGAACACAGTTCTTCAAGGATTTGTTGGTGTTTGGAGTGGTTTCATTTCTAACTTTTATTTATTACGTTAGTCGTTTTAATTTATACCAGTCGCTTGTTCGATTCGCTGACCTGGATTTGATGAAACGAAGGTGGCACTTAAATAATTCGTTATTGCTGAGAGTATGGACTACGGGTTTTGTGTGGAATTTGTGTTAATCCTCAACTTCTGGTTGCAATACATATGCACACATATGTTCAAAAATAGAAAGTTTCGAAAATAAGTTTTATGAACTGTTTAACGGCTTTCTAAAATATTAGTAATTTTTTTTTTGAGCTTTCATCACATAAAATTCACTTGAGTGGATTTATAAATTTTTGAAATAATTTGAAAGGTTTTTAATTGTTTTTCTTAAATGAATTGTTTAACAAAATGTAAGACGTTGCCACATGTGATAGATTGGATTAAAAAAATTAGGAAAATTATTGCGAGATTAATTTGTATTTAAAGAAATAGTATTTGGAAAGTGTTTTTAAAAAATTTTACTAAATAGAGTTGCCACTTGGCGTAAAATATTTTTTTTTTATTGAACCAATGAAGATTTTTATCAAGATTTTTGCGAAAATCACGTAAAATTTACTTGATCAGATTTACTATATAACTTTGTTTGAAAGGTTTTTAATTATAGATTTTTTATACAAAATGTGAGACGTTGCCACATGTGATAGATAGGATTTAAAACAATATGAGAATTATTGCGAGATTACTATATATTGTTATTTAAAGAAATTTTATTTATAAAGTGTCTGTTTTTTTGATAAAATTTTTTTCAACAGAGTTGCCACTTGACATAAAATAAAAATTTCTTTGAACCAATGAATGTTATTAATGTTAATGAATATTATTAACAAGATTTTCTTTCGGGAAATTTTTTTATTAAACAGTGTTGCCACCTGATTTTAAATAATAAAATATGTAAACTAGCGAAATTAGTTCTAGGAAGCTATAGAACTTAAAATTATTTCATAAGCTGTTGTTTATGTATATACATATGTATATAATATCTTATTAAACAGTGTTGCCACCTCACTACAAAAAAATTTGTCTTTCAACTATTGGAAATCGGCTAGCAAGATTTTTTCGAACAATTTTTATTAAACAGTGTTGCCACTTGATTTGATATAAATAAATATGCAAACCAAAGAAGTTAGTTCAAAATATTCGATATACATAAAATTTTAAAATTAAAATAAATACAATTTATTATATCTTATTAAACAGTGTTGCCGCCTCACTACAAAGAACATTTCTTTCAATTAATAGAGATCGGCTAGCAAGATTTTTTCGAATAATTTTTATTAAGTAGTGTTGCCACCTGATTTGAAATAAAATTACATCAAAACTAAATGAATTGTTTAAAAATTTCTGTAAAATATAAATAAAAATTAAAATAATTTCTTAAGTTTTTAAAATGCTTTTTAGAAAGTGTTGTTTTGAAAAAAAAAAAATATTAATAAATAAGTTATTAAACATAGTTGCCACCTGACTACAAATAAAACTTTCTTTAAACCAATGGAGATTGACTGAAATTTTTTCTAACAAATTTATTTAACAGAGTTGCCACCTGATTTGAAACAAAAAATTTCTAAGCTAGCTGAATTTCTCAGTAAAATATAGATAAACAATTTTAAATAATTTCCTAAGTTGTCATTTATGTATACTTTATGCTGGCGTTGCCACACTTCTGTACTATTTACATTCATATCAGTCCAGAACTACCTCATGTTGTTCAACAAAGTGGTTTTCAAGAAAAATTTATGAAAATAAGTAAAACAAAAAGTTAACATTGCCACCTGTTCGCAAGTACCAACTACTTGTAAATATAAAAATTACAAAACTAAAAACAACTATAAATGTTCAAAAATAAACACAAATAAAAATAGCAGCATCTTTAAATTTACTTGGCATAGGAAATACATTTTTCATGTCAGTACTCGGTTAGTTTATGGTTAATGGTGTGTGGCTAAATGCTAGTCGGGTTCAAAGCAAAATGAATTGTGCCCGTATGTGCTTTGCTTGAATCAAGAACAAGAGACTAAGAACTGCAAATAATTAGAAATATATGTATGTATGTTTCTAAACATTTGCTAGTCTTTCTATTTTTCCCTCTTTAATTATCTTTCTATTTTATAATTTGCGCCATTTCCGGTGCATTCGAACGTAACGGTGTATTTATGAAAAACAAAACTGTGTACATAAAATGGCGATGTTTTATTTTGCTCATAAATACTATATATTTTTACAGCAAAGTTATATTTGTATGTATGTATGCATGTATGTATGTATCTTGTATGTATCTGTGCTTGTGTGTCATATGCCGGTCTTGCAAGGCTTTGTGTGTCAAAAGCACGAGGTAAGATTTTGTCGATCGCCAAACATCAATTTTGCACAAAGTTTATCACACAAAATATGTATGTATGTATATATGTAGATATGTATGTTTGCATTTATTTAAGTTAATGTCCAATGCTCGACTTAGCAACATGCCAAGTGGTCTGCAAATGGCCAAACCGCAAAAATACATGCACACAAACTTGAGTTATTTATAACTTCGATTGCAGAAACGTGATCAAAACGAACGCCAAAAATTCAAAAAAAAAAAACAAAACACAAAGCAAAATCAACAAAAAGCGCAAAAACTATTTAAGAATTAGAGAGAACTCATATTAGTGGGCCAACAACTGTCGGTTGCCCCGCCATATGAAATGGAGCAAGTGACTGCTAAGCATGTGTGCCAAAAATTAAAAGCTACAATAACAAAAATAATCGTGTTATTGTAGATATAACAGAAAAAAGTTGCGATTTTAAGAAAACAACAACTGCAAGTGGGAAGCACGCCCCTTCTACGCAAACACTAAGGCACCTATTTATTTACTTTGAGGCATGTGAGCGCTCTGGATTTGAAATTATGTACACGGGCATATATATGTATATGTTCATATATACTATAAAAGTATGTGGCATTTTCAGAAAATATTTACGCTTCAATTATTTGCATAAAGCCCAACAACTTCCAGAAAAATAAATTTTACACGCGCCTCTGTGCTTGAATGCAGTATTTAGATAGCTACTATGCATGTATGTGTATTTGTGCAAATATTTTTGTAAACATTTCTTGTATTTGCTTTATCTAAACTGGTTAATTTTGGCAAAAGCAGCTGTTATTTGCGTAGACAACTTTCAGCAGCCGCGAAGAAGAGATTTTGACACCTTTGCTTTGTACTTGTAATTATGAACACAGACATACAAACACACAGACATATATAAACATAAATATACATATGTACCTATATAATATAGTCTCGTGATCATTAGCTTTGGTATTTATTGAAAACAACAACTAATACACACGAACATCGATGCTAATACACATGTATGCAGTTATACTTATGTAGATAAAGGGGGTTTCAATATGGATGGATATTAGCTAGAGATATAAGTATTATTTATATTTCATTTAGAAGTTAAAAAAAATATGGAAAAATATAAAAAAAAAAAAACAAGAAAAAAACGTTAACTTCGGTTGTACCGAAGCTAAATACCCTTCACGGGTGCATTTCTGTTAGCAAATATGTGTTTAGTTTGGAAGCTATTATTATAGCATAATCCGTTCTGAACAATTTCTTCGCAGATTACATTGTTGTCTTAGAAAATAATCTGCACCAAATTTCGTGAATATATCTTGTCAAATGTGAAAGTTGTCCATACAAGAACTTGATTCGGATCGTTCAGTTTGTATGGCAGCTATATGTTATAGTGGTCCGATATCGGCCGTTCCGACAAATGAGCAGCTTCTTGAAAAGAAAATGACGTTTGCAAAATTTCAAAACGATATCTTAAAAACTGAGTGACTAGTTCGTATATATACAGACAGACGGACAGACAGACGGACATGGCTAAATCGACTCAGCTGGACATACTGATCATTTATATACATATATACTTTATAGCGTCTCCGACGCTTCCTTCTGAGTGTTACAAACTTCGTGACAAACTTAATATACCCTCTTCAGGGTATAAAACTTACTCAAAGTATTAGCCGTTGCTTTTTACACCAATGTTCGCCTTTTGAAGCAAACCAATCAGACACCCAGTTTTCGACTTCTGCTTAAGAATCCAAGTGCTGCTCGGGCAATGCATGTACCATCGATGAAAACAAATGGTAATTGGAAGGGACCAAGTCTATTGAATACGGCGGGTGGGTTAGCAGCTCTTAGCCAAGTACTCTGATCTGACCCATTTTTGTGAGTTTTCGATCAATGCGTGGATCAAATTGATTACATGTTGTCTATAGAGATTAGTTTTATCAGTAGTACTATCAGTTTCACCAGCTTTAAGAAGCTCATGATATACCACACCCTTCTGATCCCACCAAAAACGAAACATTGCCTTCTTACTGGATGGATCTCTTTTGGCAGTCGATATTTTTGTTTGTCCTGGATTAACTCATGGTTTTCTTTGTTTGGTATTCTTAAAAACAAATCTATTTTACATTCATTGCCCGTGAGAGTTCGATGCAAAAATGATTTTTTTTCGTGTCTTTGGGGCAAAATTTCACAAGTTTTTTTTCAGGTTTCCATTTGTCTTTTATTCAATTCATGTGGCATCCATTTTCCGTACTTTTGGATCTTTCCCATAACTTTCAAACGGCCTGAAATTGTTTTTTGTGCTATACTTCACTGGATAACATTTGCTTTTCACTCAAAGTATCATCTTTATCCAATATTGCTTCAAACTTGTTTGGTGCTCTTCAACGTTCTTCTTTTCTCACATCAAAATCATAATCTCTGAATCGTCAAGCATTCAATGCGACTCTACAGAACTTTTCTTCAAACTCTTACGATTTTTTGAGAAATATTATTGGATGTTTGTATACACGCGAACTAGTCCCTCAGCTTTTAAGATATCGATCTGGAATGTTACAGTGTCCTTTTCTCTGTTTATTCGTCAGAACCGCCGATATCAGATTGCGAAATAAAATCAAATTCTTGCACGGAAAACTTTTTTATTTGGCGATATATCATCGAGAAATTCCGGTGGAATTATTAGCTTTGGCAACGTTATGAAATGCTGGAGAAATTATTCAAATTGGATCACTACTTATAAAATGTAGCTGACACAAACTGAACTATCGGAATCAAGTGCTTGTTTGGAAAACTTTTTTATTTGACGATATATCTTCGCGAAATTTATCATGGACTGATGTCTAAAACAACGGTGCAATCTGCAAAAAAAAACTGTAGGGATTGGCCAAATATAGCTTATAGCTGTCATAGCAGTCAAAATACTACTGCGCCCAAAAAATAAGGTGACATTTGAATTTAAACTGCGCGCGTCGAAGGATTTGGAGAATTATTCTTTTTTCTTAGGTTCGTAGTACTGTCAGTCACATTTAAATCAAATTTCATGTCAAAATATTCATTAGTGTTTGAAATACGTGTCGTTTTGTGAGCTGCTAAAAGTGAGTTTTTCGTTTTTTGCGATGTCGAAATTTGTTGAGCAAAGAATTTGCATTAAATTTTGTTTACGGAATCAATTTCTGCTGCGGATACATTGAGGATGGTGCAGAAAGCCTTTGGTGATGAGGCTATGTCTAAAAAAATGTTTACAAGTGGTATAGTGAGTTCCAAGCCGGCCGTGAACGTGTCGAAGACGAATAGCGTCCAGGGCGACCATCAACCTCAACCGACGAAGCTCACGTTCAACAAATCAAAGATTTGGTGTTGAAAAACCGTCGATTAACAATTAGAGACCTTGCTGATGAAGTTGGTATACCGAAAGGCTCAGCCAATGCCATATTGAAGGATGTTTTGGGCCTCAAGCGCGTCAAATCTCGACGTGTACCGAAAACATTGAATTTTTTGGAAAAAAGGCGTCGCGTTGAAGTGTGTGAAACGATGCTTTCCGACTACCAGGGTGTCATGAAATGCATTATAACTGGCGATGAGACTTGGATCTATGCTTACGACCCCGAAACAACCGATCAATCGAGCGAATATCGTGCCAAAAGAGAGCCGAGACCAAAAAAATCGCGCCAAAGTCGCTCAAAAATCAAGGTCATGTTGACTATTTTCTTCCATTATCGTGGTGTTGTGCATTATGAATTCCTTCCAACCGGTCAAACAGTCAACAAGGAATATTATTTGAACGTTATGCGTCGTTTGCGTAACGCTATCCGCCTAAAAAGGCCGGAATTGTGGAAAGACAATTCTCGGGTTTTACACCACGATAATGCACCATCCCATACTGCCCTCGTAACTCGTGATCATTTCGCCAAAAACTCAACTCATATCGTTCCGCAGCCACCGTATTCACCTGATCTGGCGCCGTGCGACTTCTGGTTGTTCACCAAGCTCAAAAGACCGCTCCGGGGACACCGTTTTTATACGATAGAGGCGATCCAAGCCGCAGCGAAGACGGAAGTGAAGGCCATCCCGGAAAGGGACTACAACTAGTGTTTCGAAGATTGGAAAATCCGTTGGCATAAGTGCATTGCACTGGAAGGGGATTACTTTGAAGGGGATGAAATTGATTTGGAAGAATAAATAAAGAATTTTGAAAATAAATACAATGTCACCTTATTTGTATTTGTGAAGGGCATAGCTGCTTCCCTTGCATCGGAAGTTAACGTTTTTTCTGTTTTTTTTTATAATGCCCATTTTTTTAAGGCTCGCTAATGCAGCACCCTGTATATACATATTAATGCACTTTACACTTTGCTCTTTGCCCATTTGTTTAAAAACTTATGCATTCAGCTGTGACATTTATATTTCTCGCCTTGTTTTTTTGGTCTTTTGACAAGTTGAAAACAATGTGAATATAAAAAACTTAAATAAATCCTTTCTGCAGCTCTTGACATTGACATTTAGACATGACTTTGCATCTACTCGCTGCATTTGTTGCATTATTTGTTGTTATTTATATTTCGTTTTGTAGTCGAGTCATAAATCGACACACATAAGCTGGTCTAAGTATGCACCGCAGATAAATGTTTTACAATTTAAGGCATAGATAGATTTTTGAAAAATAGTCAGTTAAAAATTTTTTTTTTTGAATTCCTACTATATTTCATTCGACTATATTTTTTATAATTACATAGATATATATATACATATGTATGTATGCAGATTAAAATCTCATTCATCGTTTGCGAAATCCATTCATTATTCATTTCATTTATCACGACGAACTACGCGCAGAACTCGTAGAACACTTAGTAGCTGTTTACTGATGTCAACTGCAGATAAATACATGCATATGTATGTAGATTAAGTCACACATTTTGGACACCTTGTGCTATTTTCACTTAATGCAAAAGAGAAACTAATCATAGGGCAGTTGGCGAAATTTGGCAATGACTGAAATTAGCACAAGAAAGAACTGGTTGAGGGACTTTACTGCGAGTACCTGCCAAAGTAAAGGGTGATTTTTTAAGAGCTTGATAACTTTTTTAAAAAAAAAAACGCATAAAATTTGCAAAATCTCATCGGTTCTTTATTTGAAACGTTAGATTGGTTCATGACATTTACTTTTTGAAGATAATTTCATTTAAATGTTGACCGCGGCTGCGTCTTAGGTGGTCCATTCGGAAAGTCCAATTTTGGGCAACTTTTTCGAGCATTTCGGCCGGAATAGCCCGAATTTCTTCGGAAATGTTGTCTTCCAAAGCTGGAATAGTTGCTGGCTTATTTCTGTAGACTTTAGACTTGACGTAGCCCCACAAAAAATAGTCTAAAGGCGTTAAATCGCATGATCTTGGTGGCCAACTTACGGGTCCATTTCTTGAGATGAATTGTTGTCCGAAGTTTTCCCTCAAAATGGCCATAGAATCGCGAGCTGTGTGGCATGTAGCGCCATCTTGTTGAAACCACATGTCAACCAAGTTCAGTTCTTCCATTTTTGGCAACAAAAAGTTTGTTAGCATCGAACGATAGCGATCGCCATTCACCGTAACGTTGCGTCCAACAGCATCTTTGAAAAAATACGGTCCAATGATTCCACCAGCGTACAAACCACACCAAACAGTGCATTTTTCGGGATGCATGGGCAGTTCTTGAACGGCTTCTGGTTGCTCTTCACCCCAAATGCGGCAATTTTGCTTATTTACGTAGCCATTCAACCAGAAATGAGCCTCATCGCTCATCGGACACGGACGCGAAACACATTTCGAACCGAACACTGATTTTGGTAATAAAATTCAATGATTTGCAAGCGTTGCTCGTTAGTAAGTCTATTCATGATGAAATGTCAAAGCATACTGAGCATCTTTCTCTTTGACACCATGTCTGACATCCCACGTGATCTGTCAAATACTACTGCATGAAAATCCTAACCTCAAAAAAATCACCCGTTACATATGTATGTGCATATGTACATATATCCGTAAGAGATAATAAATCAACTTGTTCGCTTGAGTACTTAGTAACCAACTGTATATTTCTAATCTCTTTTAGAGCACTCAATAAAGCAGATTTCTGTCCGGTTTTAAAGAATTTCACAATATTAGGTTTTTACCAAATAATTTTTACAACCAATACAGTTTCATTATTTAGCCCATATAAAAGTTCGAGGTTCTCTACTTAAAAAAAAAAAACTCACATAAACTTCAAATTTATTAATGAAAGTTTGTTATCGTCCGAAAGAACATTCTTATTTATTTATGTTCTGAAGATTATCTCTTTGAAATATTGGCCGTGACTTGGTATCAGACGTTCCATTCGTTGAGTCCAATTTTCGATGACTTTTGACTGGTAACTGGCGAATGGGACGAGTAATATTTTGCTCTAAGGCTTGAATCGAAGCGGAATCGTCCGTTTAAAATTTAGATTTTACATATTATCACAGGAAAATGTCTAACGGAGTAATATCACATGATATTGGTGGACAATCGATCGGCCTAAAACGTGAAATTATCTGCTCACCGAAGTGTTCTCTCAATAAATCCATTGATGGATGGGATGTGTGGGAAGTAACGGCGCAGTCTTGATGAAACCAAATGCCACCGAGATCACGAGCTTCGCTTTCAGGCATCAAATAGTCGATTATCGCGGCGGTCACCATTGACGGTTATGTTCTTACCGGCTTAATTTTTGAAGACATATGAACCGTGGATTCCACCGACCTACAAACCACACCAAACGGTTGTTTTTTCTGGATGAAATGGCAAATCTTGAATCTCTTCAGAATGCTTTTCCTCCCAAATGCGGAAATTTCGCTTGTTTTAAGCAGAAACGGGCGTCATCACTGAGTAAAATTTTGCTCGAAAACGTCGGATCTTTTTGGAACTTTTCAAGAGCCCACAGAGCGAAGCGAAGTCGCTTGGGAAGGGCGAGCGGCTTCAGCTCTTGCACAAACTGTATTTTGTGCGCATTCAATTTAAGATCTCGCTTTAAAATGCTCCAAATCGTTTCATACGTCAGTCCTGCTATATTGTCTTCTATGCAATAATGAATGCTGGGTCTTAAGATTTTCATCTACCTAAAATAGTTTTTTACCTAGATAAGTAAATAAACAGTATAGAAAATTCTTGTTTTCTATTATTGCTTGGTAATAATTTGAAACTGTTTACTAATCGCTTTTAAAACTCACAACCTATCTAATGGTAGAACGCCATGACTATGATTGTGTCTCCTTTACTGAATCTACTTCTGATTGGAAAATCTCAATTTTAATTATCTTTTTAATTTTTCCAGTAACACTTTAGTTTCTGCTGAAATATAGAAATAGAATGTATACGTTTTTATTGCCTTTCGACTTGAGTTTTATTTTCATTTCCGCCAGGCGAAATTAACCAAGCAAATGAAGGTCAAAACGTAAGCTGAATACATGTAGATGCTTCACAGCCATACAAAAACATATACATACATACATATGTATGTATACATAATAAGTGCATGCTCATAAAACCGTTATGCCAATTTTTGCCAATACTTTTTTTCTATTTATTTTGTATTAATAACTCAATGTCTAACAATGTTGCATTGTTGTTGCTTGTGTTTACATGTGTACAAGTATATTATATAAGTATGTATCTATATATAATATATTAATATATATTTATGTATGTATATAGATTGGCAATGTATATATATATGACATAATTCCTGCTGCCTTCTATCATATTGTCTAACATTTCACTACTCACTCATAACGGCGCACAATAGCGTCCGTCTGATGTGATGACTTTATCGATTCATTATTGGTGTTATTGAAAAATGGTAAAAGAATGATAGACAAATTAAGTTAATTGTTGGACAGCAAACTAATTGGCAGTGAGCGTGAAAATGATTTCAAGCGATACGAGGATGATGACAGAAGCATGGAAATATATAATGTAGGTAAAATATAATGAGGTCGGCAGGTAATGTCAAACCCACTTCTTCTAAAATCCATAGACTGTGTGAAACTGTTATCAGATTAAATAAAGCCTTTTTCCACAACAGCTGCTAAACCTGGATGAAAGTCTTGCACAAGCATCTAAAACTGAGTTCTAAACTCAAGTTCCCCATAAGAAACAAAAAAAAAAAAAAACCTATGTACTGTTATACCCTTCTGCTTGCAGTCATATCGGTTGTAATACTCCTGAAATGCCGATTAGTGATCTCAAAACTTATCTTTGGTTTTTGCAATTTAAACAGAAAACTACTAGAAATATTTCCAGATCTTATTTAAACTTCACACAGCCTTAAAATGGCTCGAAGTAAGCAGATAATGATATATTTCAACAATAATTTCGCTATAATTGTTTACTTTTTGGTACTCTTTTCTGTTCAGTGTTTTGAAAAACTCCTCGAGACAAGCATAATATCGTCTTAATATCAAAGCCACTTCTAAATAGTGTTATAAAGGCCTTGTGAGCTACAGAACAAATCATAACAAAGTCTCTGGGAATTACTCCAAAATATGTTTAACCACTTTTACATTCAGCAAGCAAATTTCTCAATCAGCAACTAGTGCTTAAATTCCGAAAATTTAAGAGAATGATGTATCGAACAAACAACTTGTATAAATGAAAGGTATTGGCATAATCTTGTAGATACAAAATTACAAGGGGACTGACATTTCTACCTGACAAAAATTATAGTTTAAGAACATTTTAAGGCAATTGTTAAATAAACCACTCACTATCTTATAGCGCTTTAAGAGTCTTGAGAGTTTCTTCTTCTTCAAACGAAAATGTAACATGGTTTCTGGAATTACTTTAGACCACGTCGAACCGTTTTGATATTCTGCAAGTAAATTTATTTGTCAGAGGTTAGTTATTCATTACGACAAACTTTAGTGAGTGGCGAATCGAACAAAAAACTGGTATAAACGAGAGACTTGCATAATTACAGAATTAAAGGGAGCTTGTGCCATTTTACTGAGATCTCTAATTGCGAACTATGGACAGATTAACTTAGTTAATTAAATTTTGTTTAACTAACTTGCACTCGCTCTTTCAATGGGTCATTTAAAGAGAGTTTTAGATGTATATTATAAATTTGAGTAATAGACCAGTTCAGAAGAACTTAAAAATGGTAAAAGATGAAAGAAATTCATAGTTGAATGAAACCCATTGGAAAAGAAAGATAAAATAACAAAAATGAGAGGAATATTAATTAGATCTTTGAGAAAAAGTTATATGGCAAATTTGTAGGCAATACAAGGAACTACAACTTTTGTAGTAACGTCCTTTTACATCACCTAAATATATATGTAATAAAATCAACTGTCGAAGTTTTTTGGGTTTTTTAGCTTTATTTTTATTTTTATCTTTATCTGTTTTAATTATCTTTAATTTATTTTTACCTTCATCGTTATTTTTAATTTATCTTTATCTCTATTTTTATCTTAATCTTAATCTTAATCTTTATTTTTATCTCTTTCTGTATCTTTATCTTGTATCTTATATATTTATCCTTATCTTTATCTTTATCGTTATCTTTATCTTTATCTCTATATTTGTCGTTATCTTCATCTTTATTTTTATTTTTATTTGTATCTTAATCTTAATCTATATTTTTATCTCTATCTTTATCTTATATCTTACATATTTATCTTTATCTTTATCTGTATCTTTATCTTTACCTTTATCTTTATTTTTATTTTTATTTTTATTTGTATCTTAATCTTTATTTTTATCTCTATCTTTATCTTATATCTTTATCTTTATCTTTATCTTTATCTTTATATTTATCTTTATCTTTATTTTTATCTTTATCTTTATCTCTATCTTTAGCTTTATCTTTATCTTTATCTTTATCTTTATCTTTATCTTTATCTTTATCTTTATCTTTATCTTTATCTTTATCTTTATCTTTATCTTTATCTTTATCTTTATCTTTATCTTTATCTTTATCTTTATCTTTATCTTTATCATTATCTTTATCTTTATCTTTATCTTTATCTTTGTCTTTATCTTTACCTTTATCTTTACCTTTCCCTTTATCTTTATATTTATCTTTTTCTTTATCTTTATCTTTAACTTTATCATTATCTTTATCTTTACCTTTATCTTTATCTTTATCTTTGTCTTTATCTTTACCTTTATCTTTACCTTTATCTTTACCTTACCCTTTATCTTTATGTTTATCTTTATCTTTACCTTTAACTTTACCTTTGCCTCTACCTTTACCTGTATCTTTACCTTTATCTCTATCTCTATCTTTATCTCCATCTTTATCTTTATCTTGTTATTTTATCTACACTGCTTTTCAAATTGTTTGTCTACAATAACTCCCACTCACCTAATCACTCTCTACTTGTTACTTTTTTCATAGCGCTCAGTCACGCCAAATATTTTTTATCGCATGATATATTTTTTCTATTCGCACTGTGAAACTGCTAGACGGTGACGATGACCTATTTGACATTTAACCTCTGTCGGCAATGTGCACAAATTGCAGTAATCGGTAAGCGGCTTAGACAGGGCGCGACTTGGAACGCTTTTGCTCATTTCACAAATTACAAGGAATGAGCAAGAAAAGCAAATGAGAAGTTGAGAGAAGGGAAAATAAGGAAAGTAAAAGCAATTTCCTTTTGCGACACAGACAGACATGATATACATATATTACTAATCCGGTGTCTGTTTACGACGGTTCTCATATATTATTATTTTTATATTCAATATATACGTATATATGTATGTATGTATATTTATATATTTTTTGATATCAAATTTCATTTAATCATTATTGTAATTTCCTCTGTCTTTTGCAGAAACGCCTACGCGCCGCACCATTGTTAAATCTAGTGTTTGCCAATCGGAAATTGTCCTTTTACGATACCAGCCACACTCCCGGCAGAGATGACGGCATGCGGTAAATATACTACATATGCATATATACAAATATAGATAAAAATATATATATATATGAAACAATGTATATATATATAAAGTATTCAGAACCTTTTATAACACCTAATATTTTTGTTGGGTTTACAAAGCACAACAAATATCAGTTTCGTTTAATACTAATTTATGAGTAAACAAAGCTTTAGCTAATACAACAAAAACTGTTTTAAAGCGAAAAATGCAACTAATTTTGCAGTTTCTAAAAATAAGCTAAGCTTTGTTAATTTTTTGTTTGTTATTGTATTATATTTTTGTTTTTTTTATTGCTTGCTTTCAAATTGTTTGTCGTTTGGTGTGCGTATTATTATTAATATAATGTTTTCTTGGTGGCAGTGGTGCTGTGACGTCACGCTAAATGTCTACCATTACTGATTTTCATCACCGAACCCTTCATTGCTCAGTAGGCTTAAATAAATTGTACATAAAAACTTTATAAGACCATTAAAATTCTTTATATAAAAGTATATATTTAAGTCTACATATTTGTTGCATACTTTTAGGTGATTATGGCACTTTTTTAGAACATTAGAAGTCTGAATGAAAATATTAACTCTGATGCTTTCCAAAAACTAGAAGGGTTTCGACAAATTTTTATGAAAAATAATATGACTTTTTGGACAAACGTCATCTACAGGAGTCCTCTGATTTATAGAATTGAACAAAAGATATGAGTTTTGTCTATAGAAGACATATGCCACGACCTTGCCTTTGAATTTTAAGGCTCACTAAGTCATGTTATTATCGATTTCAACTTTATTCGAGTTCCAAGACAATCGATATTTTAGCAGTTGAGGTTATATTCAGTTTAATTTCTATTCCCAGCAGTTTGGTGGTCCTTGAGCTCACAGGGCGTGGCAATCAATAAAGAATTGCTGAGATGATTCCATTTTGACTTTTTGTATACAACTTCTGCATCAACGGCGATTGAGCAATGACATCTTAAAACCCCCTAGCAAGAGTACTGAGGGCAAAAGTCGACTCGATCTTGGACCAAAAGGATCTTGGGACACCGCATAAGCCAGATGGTAGTCTTTATATGTATAGCTAGGGAGACTCTAATCTTACTGAGGGCAAAGAGCTCACTGGGACACTTACGATCGATTTTGGATCAAAATAATGTTGGGACAGCACATAATAACGGCTATCTAGTAGTACGAGTAGAGGTGAGCACAGAAACTAACGCAAGGTTAGTGAGCTCAAGGCTAGTATCGCTGCTCTGCTATTAGAGAGGACAGTCACTTCTCTGAAGGCGGCTGAACACCGGAGAAGTAAATCTACAGCCGCCTTAATGACAGCAAACTCAACTTGAAAAACACTGCAATAGTCAAGAAATCTGAATTGAAGTTGAAAGAGTGATCCTGAGAACATGATTCTACACCAAGCTCCACCCCAAACTTTGACCAATCTGTAGAAAAGTTCATCCCCACCAATGGCTGCTTCCCCCCCAAAGCTGACTTGCCGGTATATGTGCAGACAAAAGGGACACCAAGTTTGGTTAAGAGACTCCATCATCCAAAAGAACTGGTATAAATTCAAAGCATTTAGAAACCCAGATTCTCTGAGTCGGATAGGAACTTTTGCAGCCACACACCTTCCGGCGATATGATATTAAGCACAATATGCCAAATGGCATTAAGTGCCATTGAGTGGACCTCAGTGCACCGCATATGCCGCTAGTTGAACCCTCCGAGCTTACTTACAAAAATGCTCTTTTCTAGAGCCTTCCACCAACAAAGACTCCGTACAACATAATGGGTTCGACTATGGTGTTGTAGAAGTTCAGGACTACTTTCGGTTAGAGATCCCCCCTTTTGTCAATAGTTCCTCTTCAGCAGTACAAGGCAATCAACGCCTTCTTTGGTGTATTCTGTATTCGAAAATTTCCTGTCCAGGAAGAGCTCTGAATACTTCACTGTATCCGCAGGTCAGTTCCCATTCACCGCAGTGGTGCTTTCGGCATCTTGTTACCCAAAGTAAAAAAAACCTTCTTAGTTTTATTTGTATTGATGGCGAGTCCACTTCCGGCCGCGATGAGATGCCCTTTTGTTACTTCGTAGACGGAACTTAAGAACTTTCCTTCGACCATGAGTGCTACATTGTCTGCCTAGGAAATCACTCGGCTACCATGATCCTCAAGCTTTTTCGGCAGGTCGTTGACGCCCATAATCCACAGAAGAGAAGAAAGAACTCCACCTTGTGCGGTTGTCCTGCTCACATTTTGCCTAGCATGTGCCTTATCTCATTCTGTCGCGATAACTCTTTCCTACAGAAGACTGAAAATAAGCTGTTTGTGGTTCGATTCAATCCCAAAACCACCCAAAGCAGTTACACTAACTACGGTAAGACGTTATTGAAAGCTCACTCATTATCAAGGAAGAGCCGAACAGCGAATTCCTGAGGCTTTATGTCTTCTTCAAGCCATAAGGTACATTGAACTGCTAATGAAACAATTAGTCATCAAATGAGGTCTATAATAAGATATCAATTCAATGTCGATTATTAGAAAAATCGAAGTCAACTATTATTTTATTTGAAAAAGTGACTATCATCGAAAGTGGAGTGATAAGAGTTTTGTCTCAAAGAGAAAAGGTACAGAAAAAAATTCCACTTGACTTTAGGAAATCTTGACATCACATATATTGGTCTATTTAAAATAAAAAAAAAATATAAATATAAATTTAAACAGAAAACTGCAAAAATATCTCATTTGTCTAAAAGCAAAAGCCATTTTTGGCACTTTCAACGGCATAACATCGTCCATTCAATCAATTTGTAGTTTAATTGATTCGCCAGTGACTCTGCAACACTATGACAATTCATTATTTCCATGACGATATTGCATTAAATGCGCAAATATTTAATAGACCAATATTAAAAAGAATGCGCTTCGTCAAGCTTGATTGATTGATTGATTGAAAGCACTACATACATATCAAGCAAAAACACGCCTTGATTGATGCGGCAATCGGTAAACTATTAAAAGTAGCAGAAAGTGATACTTTTCAAACGAAATGGATATATGTATATTTGCAATATAAAGATACATAATACAATATCTCAAACACGACGTGACTGCGTGTAAATATTGCGAATTAGCCAAGGCAAATATTTCAGGTGGCAGGTAGAGTCATTTATAGACAAGGCACTATGTGCGAATCATATGCTTGAGCTAATTTTAAGCCGGGATTTATTTTTATACTTAACACATTTATAAATAAAAGCAGAGTGTTCAAAAATAGATAGACTTGACACTGCGGCTTAGCGACTTGGCGAAAATGCTGCTATTTTTAGCAGCACTCTCCTAACTTTACCAAAAACAAATATTTTTGTGGCGGCACCAAGCGCCTGACTCGGATCAAACCGTGCGAAATTATTTATATACCAAACAATAGCTTTTATTGCTATGCAAATTGTAGCAGCACAACAACTTTGTTGGACGGACGGAAATGTAGAGTTTGCAACTTTGTTGACTGACTGTAGACTGTTTTTGAGATATCAATTTTAGATACGTGCCTTTTTCCAAAAAAAGTCTTTGCAGGAAAAAATATCTTTACAAAATTTTACATAGACTATTGTCCACGACAACCAGTCAAAGTATGCCCTCAAAGCTAATACGGCTGTGTAAGCTGAAGTTGAGCAACATCAAAAGCTCCGTCAAGATCGAGGAGGATCTCTCCGAGCTGTGAAGCTAAATAGAGAAGATACCATCTTCTTTAAGAGCGTACAGCTGCTGGCTGTCATTGGCCTCAACAACCGTGGCCATTAGTTCTACTTTCTCCAGACTGAATGAGGAAGCGAAGCAAATGGGTCTGGGAGGAACATAACAGTATTTTGACAGTCATACCTTCGTAGTCGTAGATAATTTCGTTTACCTTGGAACCAGCGTTAATATCAACAAGAACGTCAGCCTCGAAATCCAACGCAGAATAACTCTTGCCAACTGGTACTACTTCGGCAATTGAGAAGTAAAGTCCTCTCGACAAAACAACACGAACAAAAACCAAATTCTATAAGTCACACCTGCTATATGGTGCAGAGGCATAGACGATGACAACATCTGATGGGTAGGCGTTAAGAATTTTCGAGAGAAAGGTTCTGCGGAAGATGTATGGTCCTTTGAGTATTGACAACGAGTAATACCGCAGTCGATGAAACTTTGAACACTAGAGATATACGACGACATTGACATAGTTCAGCGAATTAAGAGGCAGTGGATGAAACAACTCTAGCTCTGAGGGTATTCGACGCAGTACCCTCTGGGGGAAGAAGAGATAGACTTCCACTCTGTTGGGAAGACCAGGTGAAGAAGAATCTGGCTACACGCAATATCCAATTGGCGTCAAACAGCGAAAAAAGAAACGACTGGCACACTCTTGCAAACTAGGCTAGAGCTGCGTAAGCGGTGTCTACGCCAGTAAAGAAGAAGAAGTTGGACCCAGAGGTCGTCCACATCGACATTCTCCACTTCTGGCACTAATCATGGCTTTATAGTGTTCTCCACAGACTGTAACATTATGGCCGGTTTCATTTTTGAAGAAATATAGGCTAAGGATTCCTCTGTCGATAGAGCTCACAAAACAGGCTTCAATTTTGCACGAGTTGTTATTCCAAAAACCAAGATCCTCCATAAAGCGAATGGGCAAAGTTACAATTTTTGTGCGCAATAGCGGGTGAACTCATTCGGATCTTTTCCGCACTTAGCTTCGCAGCAGCAATAAAGTTTTCGGTGCACACTGTTCGGCGTTTCAGAGAATATGAAATATACATTAGAGTATTCGCCTTGCGAAACTGTAATATAAATCAAGTAACAGCTGCCGGAAAGATAAACTTCGAAAAAAGTAGATCTTCACAAGTGTTATGTACTTTCTCCCCGAACTTTCCTTCCGAGTATTCCGGGAATATACTGTCTAGAGTTAGACATCTGGTAGCTTGTTAAGTTGCCGGATGACCGCAATATATTTCAAGCTGAGATGTTTGCCATTGCGAAAGCTGCGGAGCTGGCGTCCAATACACCAGCAGGCAATACCAGAGTCAACATCTACGTAGGCAGCCAAGCAGCAATCAAGGCAGCAACCTTGCTTAGAATATCCGCCAGAAGTGTCATGGGAAGCCGACAGTGGAAAGTGTTGCCAGAAGCAAGCTATTTCACTTCCACTGTGTGCCACCGCGACAAAGCCATCGGGAGCGAGATTGCCAAGAATGGTGTACAGCTAACATCTGACAACGTGATCAACATTGGGAACGACGACCTGGACAGAAGCATGGTAAAGAAAATCAAAACGCGAGCTACCTGGATGCAAAACAAAATTCCTATTCCCACGCGATAGCAGAGACTTTAACAACATGATCGGAATACTAACTGGTCATTGTCTGGTGGCGATACATGCCAACAGGTTGAGGCTGACCGATCGAGAAGGCTGCAGGGAATGTTTACAGCAAGACACCAGGAAAAAATGAATCATCTCTTGTACACTTGTTCCGAATTGGCAAGACCACGCTGTAAGCATCTACCCCACGATATGTTACACTGGAGGAGGTATCGATAGTGGGGTCACAGAGGCTATTAATTCGCGTCAAGCACAGGCATCCTAAAAGGAGGCTACTACTCATGGATCTAGTAACTGAACTCCATCTGGTATCGCAAAGGATTAAACTGGTGTAAGCGTGACTTATTGGTCTACCAGATCAACCTAACCTAACCTAACTTAATATAGCCTGTTCAGGGTATAAAAAAAAAATATATATTATATTTTCTTTTTTGACTAATGAACTGGTAAGAGTTCCTGGGAATTTGGCAACCATTGCTGAATGATTATCAACGTTTATTTTTTGTTAACCAATCAGCTGACCAATCAAGTCCCAACAAACCACTCGGATTGCTTGGTCGTTGAAATGCAGACCAGCCATTGCTTCACCTAACGACAGCAGCCGGCAATTTGTAGTCTAAATTGATAACGGAATGTGCATTTAATTTGTAAACAAAACACTCACTATTTTTAGATTATTTAAGTGGGTGAATAAATATGTTTGACAGCTTAACATTTTCTTTGTTGCATTGCACATAAATCTAATTTGTCCGGACTTTGGAGTAACAAAACAATAATAACAACAGGGATGTTGATTTGTGGATGAAGCAACAACATGTTGTGCCTTCGATAAAATTAGTTAATATCAAAAAAATGTATTACCAAAGAGTATTGTTTTCAAATCAAATATTTTGCGAAATAATTAACTTTTCTAATTAACACAGTACAAGTGAGTAAGCCGATTTGATTTAGTATCTTTTTATAGCAAAAATATTATTGTGCTGAAAATTACTAAATAACTAATTGCAAATATTTGCGGCATCCATAGGCTAATTCTAGGTATTTGTTTAAGTAATTTCTCGATAGTTACGAAATGCCTTTAAATATGGTTTAAGCAATTAGACATTTTATATTAACAATAGATATTAACAATATTGTATTTTATATAATTTTATTAATACTGAAGAAAGAGCAAAACGGATGTCAATCGCTCTAGTAAATTAGATCAGCAAATATTTGGTTATATAGACTACTGTACTCCTTTTATTTTAAATTTCCAGAACATTTAATAAAAAACTATTTTTATTGACGCAAATTACTTTTGAAAATTATTCCAGTAAATATTTAATAATATTAATGTTTATTTTTTGCTGTGTGTCCGAGACAAATAACCAATATTAGGCAATTCGTCGATCAAACTAAACTTGTTGCTCAAGCAAGCAGTTAGCACTTGTGGTGCAACCCTGCGCAAACATTTATTCTGTTATATGCGCAGTGAATAACAATCGATATCAGCTATTAAAGATAGACTGCACTTCGTTCACTTAATTATGTTCAAATGCCTTAATTGTTTGATATGTATGCCATAAAGTCAAGCGGAAGTGTGGAGCTCGGAAAATCCATGAATTTTTCTTCCACAATTCCGGCCGATTCCGACAAATGTTCTCACGAAAATGCTTCAATGCGGCCAAATGGAACTGCGTATGTCCCTCCGAAACAAATTTTAGGTTGTCAAATATCTTCCTTCCGCTTTTTTGCTCTTTATTCAATGCTTTATGAAAAGTGTTACAGTGATCGGATTTAGTTCAAATATGCGCCGTTTCGTTCGATAATCTGTTTCCATCTAGGTGCCAGCTTTATAATACCCCCCTCGTATAAACCCCTCCTTATTTGCGAAGAACTCGGACAGCCACTTTTCACAAGCCTCTTTTGAGTTCAACTTTACACCAACAAGGGTGTTCGCCATGGACAGGAACAGGTGGTAATCACTTGGCGCTATGTCCGCGCTATATGGTTGGAGGATTAAACCTCCCAACCGAGCTCCGGTAAATTCTGACGAATCATCAACGAAGTGTATGGTCTGGCGTTGTCTTGGTGAAACACTACACCCTTCCTGTTGGCCAATTCTGGATGCTTCTGGTCGATCGCCTGCTTCAAGCGGTCCAGTTGTTCACAGTAGATGGTAGAATTAAGCGTCCGGCCATATGGGAGCAGCTCATAGTGGATGATTTCCTTCCAATCCCACCAAACACACAGCAAAACCTTCGTGACCGTCAATCCCGGCTCGGCTACTGTTTGGAACGATTCACTGGCCTTCGACCACGATAGTTTGTGCTTGATATTGTCGTATGTGATCAATTTTTCGTCGCCAGTCACCATCCGCTTCAAAAATGGGTCGAGCTCGTTCCGTTTCAGCAGCATATCGCAGGCGTTGATTCGGTCCAGAAGTTTATTTTGTGTCAAATCATGCGGCACCCAAATATCAAGCTTTTTTGTGTATCCAGCCTTCTGCAGATGGTTTAAAATGGATAATTGGTGACTAACTTCCATCTTCTGGGCGATGTCACGAGATGCCACATGCCGGTCTAACTCGATGTTTTCCATGACTTGATCGGTATTCGTCGTCACAGGTCTTGCGCGGGCTGGCTTATTCATGGTGTCGTTTTCACCCGCTCTGAATCGTCGAAAACATTTCTCCGCAGTTCGAAGTGATATAGTACCATTCCAAAACAACATTAATCTCACGGAACGCTTCTCTAGCGGATTTTCCTTTTAATGAAGGAAAACTTAAAAAAAGCGCGAATTTCGGCGTTAGTGAACTCCATGTTTACACGTCTATAACTGTTGAACACAATATCCAAACTAATCAGGCATAACGTCGTTTTGCAGGTTATGTCAAGACCTTTCAAACGATGTATAGTATTGTCAGATACGAGCTCTGTAGCGCATTATTTATAGCCACGAAATTCAAAAGGTAAAAAGGCGAAAGGGAGCTATTTGACAACCAATGTAAAAACTATTCTTTACCTAAACATGCTGACTTATAAATTTTGCAAAAAAGTTGCTTATAAACCGCAACTCATGCGCCTGAACGCATTATCTGCAGAGCTTCAGTGCTTTAGGTTCGCCAACAGGGCGTATGAGTAACCAATAAAAATAACACAACTCATCTTTTGCTCACGTTTGGCTGCCAGCTCTGCTCATCTTGGGTGATTTTTTCAATTTCATGCTAATAAGCAGTTAATAAAAGCTAATACAATGCAAATACAAGCTGCAGTTGGGCGATAAAATTGGATTTGACTGTACGAAAGCGTGTGTTATACACAAGTCGTGTGTGTTAAAGAATTAATAACATTAAAAAATTAATATCAATTAACATATTTATTCGAAATTTTTTCGAACTTCAAAGAGCGTAGTGAAACTGGCCAACTTTAACGCCTATAAAATTCAAGTTCGAACTTTTAAATATAAAGTCTGCTGCGGATATTACAAACGAACGGTCTCAATTGAATTGATCGAAGCGCAAGCAAAGCGGTGTGTGTTACTTGGAAAAATAAAAATAAAAGTCTGAAATTTTCACAAAAACGCCAAAAAATTGTGTGTAAATATTTAAATAAATATTTTCGTTACAATAAATAATTGCCTTAAAAGAAAAATGAATTTCCTAAGTTTAATTGACGAGGTCGCCGTGACGGGCCGCGATTTGCATAGCAAATATATTGACTCGCGCACAGAGTCTTATGAGAACCTCAACGAGCTGGATAATTCTCTGAAATTGATCAGCGCCGAAATGCTAAGCGACAAAGTGCTGGCCCAAGAGTTGGATAAAAACGAGAATTTAGAATTGGATCATTATGATGAGGCTGTGCTGACCGAATTGGTGCAGGGCATTTGCATGCAGCAACAAAAGTCGACTTTTGTCAAAATCGTGTCCAAATATTTGAGGTAAATTGCTGAAATTGTTGGTGTTGTTGGTGATAAAATTTCATATTGGTTTAAAAAATTAAACTTCATTAGAAAAACAAAAACAAGATTATTTACACAGCACCGCAGCTATAATACCACTCTCAAACAAAACAGTTTTCCATAGCAGAATTTGATTATGATCGATGCGTTTGTATGACAGCTGTAAGATATAGTGGTCCAAACTGAAGAATTATTTCTGAAATCCGCAGGTTTCCCTCGGATAATAATATGTGCAAAATATCGTGATGATATCTTATTAAATGACAAAGGTTCCCTCGCAAGAACTTGGTTTTGACCAATCAGTTTGCATGACAGCTATATGCTAGAGTTGTCCGATCTGAACAATTTTTTTGAAGATTGAACCTTGTATACTGAAAAGCTCTCCGTAGAAGAACTTTAGTTTGATCATTCAGTTTGTTTGACAGCTATAAGATATAGTTGTTCGATCAGAACAGTTTGTTCGGAGGATATAGCTCTGTGGTGGACAATAATTCATGCCAAATTTCGTGAAGATATCCCATCAAATAAAAAGTGTTCCATACATGAACTTTAGTTTGGTTGTTCAGTTTGTTTGACTGTTGTGTGTTATCGTGGCCAATGTCGATATCTTTCTAACGGAGTGGCTGTTTTCCTCTCTCTCTGCTTCTCCCGGGAGGGTAAAAATTTGCATCAAATATTCTCAGAGCTTGAACGTTTTTATCCATTCGGACGATATCATCAGGTCACCGTAGGCACTGTCTCTTAATTCGCTGAACTACAAGTATGTCAATGTCGTCGTATATGTCATACAGCTTATGGTTCCATCGAATCCGATTTTTGCTGTAGCCAATGCCCAAAGGACCATAAATTTTCCGCAAAACCTTTCTCTCGAAAACTCGTAACGCCGACTTATCAGATGTATTCATGCCTCTCTTCCATATAGCAGGCCGGGGATGATGAGTGACTTGTAGAGTTTATTCTTTATTCGTAGAGAGACTTTACATTTTAAATGCTCACCCAGTCCGAAGTAACACCTGCTGACAAGAGTTATTTTGCGGTGGATTTCGTGGCTGACATTGTTGATGGTGCAACATGAACACCAAGATAGACGAAATTATACACGACTTCGAAGATATGAATGTCAACAGCGACGTGGGAGCCAAGTCGCGAAGTAGTTAATACGATTCAACGAATTTTTGACATTCAGACATACTATTATTAAGAAAGGATTCTCTCCAAATTTATTTATCAAATGCAGAGACCGATATTTTCGGTAAAAGTTCTGAGATCCACATATTCGGTACCTAGGATCTTTAGGAGTTTTGCTTCGATTTAAACAATTTTTGGTCATAAGCTGCCATGCTTCGAAGCCCGATTTGTTCATTCTCGTTCTGTAACTGAAGAATGCTAAAAATCGAGTTTTATTGAAATCGGTGAGACAGGTCCCGAGATGTGTAATTTCGTTTTAATGTGGGCAGTGCCGCCCCCATTTGTTCAATTTCGACGCTGGCTTCCATAGGGCCCTCTCTTACCGTCTCTGGCGCAGTTAGTTATTGCTTTTTCACGCTCTTGGATATTTTTCAATAGTATCGTTATATGGAGAGTGGGTGACTTATCGTGCATTTGTTCATTCATTTTTATAGCGTTGTTAGGGTTGCTGAAGGGATTTGTCCTGAGTTAATTTAGTTATTGTAGGGATTTGTCCTGAGTTAATTTAGTTATTGTAGCTTCAGAGGTTCGAGATAAATGTACATTAAACCTGTTCGAGTGTGACGCCATGTCCATTTTTCCAAAATTTTTTAACCACTGGTGTCCCTTGCTACTGCAATTCTCTGTGCTAAACTACAGTTTTGTTTCTCATTTTAGTGCTTAGTTTTGACACTATGTTGGTTTTACGTTTACGAGATTCGATTTCACGATTTCAAGACATAAAATAGACGGTTATCATGGCGTGATAACGGTCGCCATTGACGTTACGTTCTCACCGGCATCATTTTTGAAGAAAAGGTGGAAATATGTGGGCTCACCAGCCCATAAAGCACATCAAACTATTGTTTTTGTCGATGAAATGGCAGCTCTTGAATCTATTCAGATTGGTTTTTGTCTCAAATGCAGCAATTTTGTTTCCTTACACACCCATTGAGCCAGAAATGGACCTCATCGCTGAACAAAAATTGGCTCGAAAACGGCGGATCTTCTTGGAACTTTTCAAGAGACCATCGATGTCGATTGGGAAGGTCGAACAGCTTCAGTTCTTCCACAAACTGTAATTTGTATTGTGTCAAGTCGTTCCACACGTCAGTCCGAGTTGCTGGGAAGGGCAACGAATTAACTCTCCACGGTCTTCGTGTACACTTTCAGCTACGGCTGATATACTTTTGCACTGCGTCAGTGAAAATCAAAATATAATAAATATATAAATGTAAAAAATACCAAAAATCTTAACTTCATGAAGAACAATGCTCAGCTGCAGTTCTGGACATAATCTTATCATTATATATTTACATCCTTCAATAAATCTTTTAACAGATTATATTTTGCTACGTGCCTCTGATTTGCTATTGACAAAGTCTGCTTATTTTATTAATAAACTTTGTAAACAAATAAACTTTAACATAATTTACAAAAAATATGGCATCTTAAATATCAGAAATCAGAAATTTATCATCTTTTATCAAAATACCTGGTTTTTAGAATTTTGGACTTAATATAAAAAAAAAAAACAAAGCAAGTTATTTTTAGACAACCACAATCGTTCATTCATTACTTTCTGCAATCTTTATGGTTTTCATAATTGAAAAAAATTCCTAATACGCGATTTTAAATCACAGTAGCTCACTAACCAGTCCTCGTACTCGCACAGACAAGGCGTAATTCTTAAATTTTATTTACTTCGACTGATTAGATAAAATTTTGTGACTCAAAGCGAGTCATGAGTTTTATTTTCTAATTGCACCGCCCATAAATATTTGTACTACCTGCTTCGTCACACGCATACATACACAGATTTATGGAAGATAAACTTGAATTTTTTTTACGAGATAACACGGCTAGACATTACACATTTAGATTATAAAGCGCGAGCCTAATTTTGCTTACGTAGTTTTGAATTTCGGGGAAGAATTGTATGGCTGTATGTAAATGATAACTTCATTGACAAATTTACAGTTGTTGTTTGACGACATTTTGGGGATTTTATAATTCTTTAAATGTCGTTAATATTATTTAGGGTTCTCTGCTAATATTTATGGCTGCTGCAGTTGGGGATTAAGGTAGGGGTTCTTGATATATCTATGTATATTATAATCATAGTAATATAATAATTCAATTCGGAGTAGATTATCAGTATACATTGGAACAAAAAAGTACCCAGAAATTGTAAGTAAAAAGCAAGATATTTAATTATAATGCTCTCCATGAATATACGATCAGAACTCGCACGATCAAGCATGTCCAAAGAGAACTGCTTACGGTACGCTTTTTGAAAAAAATTCATCTTTATCGGTATGAGTCGAGGAAGAAAGAGTTTCATATCCAAGATATTCACAAAATTGATTCGAGCGGACTCGTGAGAGGTGGCAGGAGAGCTCGACATCTCTCTAACTTTTGCCTGACGATTTTCAAGCACCATATCCTACACTTTTTTATATTTTCAACAGTTGAAGAAGTCGAAGATGTCCCAGAACGAGGCATGTCTCCATAGATCTCTCGACCGTTTTTGAAGGCTGTTTTCCATTTACCAGGAAAATTTAATTACAATTTCCGGGTGCTTTTTCGTCACAATTTATTATTAATTTATTTAGTATGCATTTTCTCTGGACATTTAATAACAGTAGCCTTTTATTATAGTTCAGGTTTCAATAGAAATACATAGATCTGTTTCACAAACTTTCATTGGGAAATAGAATGAATTTAATTATAAATGTTCTAGAGTATTTCGAATGATCTTGAATGTAGTTTTTACGACGATCTCGTTCGCTAACTTGAAAAAAAAAACGAAATTTTTACGTGTACTTTTTTATTCTTTGCTCTCTTATTCATGGGCCTATCTATCATTGAAGTCCATTTGCTAATTTTAGTAGATATTTTCATCAAAACACATAATCTTCTTAGAGGTCCACTCCTGGCAACATTGTTCCCACTTTATATGTATATTGGGCGTGAAACTAAAGAGCTCAAAAAGAAATTAAGGTGAAGATTTAGAATCGAAGCAAAAGAGAGCTAAATCAATGCGGCCTAAATTTTTAAGAGGAAAAATATTTTCAAAGATCCTTCAAAAAATATTACTAATTACAATTTTCGATATTTTACGAGTTTCGAACAAGGCCGAGTCAGTCACTAAACGATATTTTACATTTACTCCCACGAGACTTGTTCTGAAAGCAAATGGCGACGAGGTCAGCTCTTAGACTGAGCGAATCTTCCCTATTATTCAACTGTAATAAGCGGCATTCTAAGATGCTTAGTAAGTTCCCGTTTCTATGGAATCTCACAGATTTTCAAAGTTCTAAGGATTAAACTTAAATTTAGTTCACAATATTGTGTTCCCTTCCAGAGAAGGCTGGCAAGGGATGCATTAAACAGGTACACAGGGGTAAGTATCTATAGGAATGGATACGAACTATAACAAATAATCGAGTGGCAGGAACTAAAGTACATATAAAAATTGGCTTACGCCTACCAGACCACTGTAGGGTCTTCCAAGTAGAGATCACAGCAATTAAAAAAAAAAAAACCTTCTTGTACTGAGAAATTTGTGCTCACAACAAGAACTATAATTGTACATAGACTTTTTAATGCGAGATATGTAAAGAATGCCTTGATCTCTTAATGAATCGAACATCCTATTTCTAAATAAACCTGCAATAGGTTTCAGAACATAGGTACGACCCTATAATTAGATTACGAGAGAATTTATATACCCTCAATGTATATACCTTCAATTCAAATGGAATGCCAAAAGAGCTGAGGTGAGAGTGCTAACAGATGACTGAATAATTGGCAGATATGCCAGTAGACTGGCAACACCATACAAGCACTATTATAAGCAGAAGCTGTCAAAAGGTAACAAAGAAGAAGAGACTATGGACGATGAGACTGAAATGACTATAGACTATGATCGTCGAGCGTTTTTTTCGGAGTCTCGAAAGTTGTTTTATTCATAAATGTCGCTTTTCAGCTTGTTGACTCGAACGTCGCGGCACTGCGGCTGAATGAACAGGGAAACAATAATTTTTAATATTTTTATTTGATTAAAGTTATTAGGACCTCAAAAAACACTACTTTAAGCACAAAAAAAAGTGCGATTTCTTGAAAATCCCAGACTGACCCAACCAGCCAAGTCAGCTGCTTTCAATTAGTATGGCGCTAAGCAAGCATAAGCCATTGTCAGTCTGATTCCTTTATTGCGAAATCTAAAAATAGAATTTTATTGCTCTCTATACTCGTTTTAAATGTTTTCATTATGCAAAGAGTAAATACTGCAAGCGATGGTTATATCTAAACTATTTGAATAATCAAATAAATATGATATGCGATTTTCCTTAAATAATATATTCTGCGTAAAAGCCGCTTGCACGCTTACCATATGTCTAACAATAGAATAAATAACTAAAACGGTTTTAATATGTAACTATATCAATCTATATGAGCATTAGGGTGGGCCGAAAAAATGACATCCTTCTTCTTCAACCTTTGATAACTTTTAAACGGTTAGGTTTACGAAAAAATCATATGAGAACAGTTTGTAGAGCGTTGAATTTCTTAGAAATATCTATGAAACGAATATTTTTTCAAGTAGTTTGGAGGCGATATATACATTTTTCGAAGTGATAGTAAGAAAAGTATATAAAACCGCTAGGTAGAGAACCTTTCAGTTGCAATTGAGAACTCATACTTAGAGTGCCTTTCTAAGAGGTGTCAATGAAGCAATTTTTCGGAGTACGAAGCGAAAAAAATATATTTTTTTTTTACCCACCCTAATGTATATATATTCCACAAATATTTTTTGCAAATGAAGCAAACACTTAAGTAGTTTAAGTACTAAAACACTAAATATTTAAGCAAATATTGTGTAGATTTTCAGTGGTCAAAAAAAGGCCGAGGAAGCTGCCAGTATGTATATATGTATATCACTAGCTATGTATTTCCTAATAACTTCACCAAGATGCGCTAATTAACACCTTTCGCCGCGCGCAAACAAAAACCGCTGGGCAAATGCTAATAAATATTTATTAAAATTTTAACAGTAATAAAAGTGCTGTTAATTTGATACAAAAACGCCGATGAGGCTGATGAAAAAGGGAGGGCTAGGAGGGGCGTTTGGTGTTGGCTGCGCAGGTGAGTGGCGCGCACGAGTTTGACGCTTGCGGGGCTGAGGGCTGAGCTCACTTTACACTACAGTTTATTGGCTTATCAAGGGCTGGGTGGGGGCAGCTTGTTGTGCCGATCATGAAGCGGCTATATAATTGGCGCACAACGTGGACTTGAAAGTCATTAGCGCGCATTCCAGCCGACTGTGCACAAGTGCAAATTCATGAGCGCATAACATTTGGTGATTTAACCAATTATAACAAATCAAAATACGATTAAAAGTGCTCAGCGTTAATTAGATATTGAGAGTAACGTAAATTAATTGCATTTTAACAAGAGTTTTTGACAACAAGTTGTTTGAGTGAATAAAAAGTCACGCATACGCCATGGAGATCCAAAGCAGTGCAGTTGAGAATTATAGCTTTGGCGGTGTTGGTTTTAAGGAGAAGGACACGTTGGATTTAAGCGCAATAGAAGAGGAAGCTTATGCGAAGAGTGATAGTGAGAGTGATGCGGGTATTATGATTGTGATTGATAAAGCGAGCGATGATGGCGAAGAGTCGATAATCGACATTTTACCAACAACTAATGAAACATGCGCTGAGACTGAAGCGAAAAATCAGTTGGAGAAAAGAGTGGAAGAAGCTAAGGAACTGCAAGAGACCACGCAAATTATTGAGGAAATTATTGAAGGCGTGGCGCTTAATCATAGGCGTGGCACCATTATACGCACCATATCGGCAATTATAAGGTAAATGCAACGTGACAAACCACAGAACAGAAACCAAGAATTTTTTTGTTTTGGTCAATGTTAACACAGACACAGACATGAGACTTCTTAGCGTGCTCATCAGCCTAGATCATCAATTTATTGCAATAATTCGCCTATCTGATCCCTGTTAGCATTACTATATAGCATAACGGTAACAATGAATGTTGACAATACTCTTTTGGCGCCATTTGGATAATTCCTTTTGCATTTTTAGCGAAATACTTGTATCGTTTAAAATAAAAGCAAGTGCGAGTTGCCATACTTTTGAAAATAATAAGTCAAAAAAATAATAAAAAAAATTTAACACTAAGACTGAGTATTAGTCTGATAAATTTTAAATGGTCTTAGAATTTATAAAATAAATTTTGAGGAGAGTTGCCACCTGTTTGAAAGTTTTAAATACATGAAAAATTATTAAATTATTACAGTAAGGAAAACAAAACTGTTTACAAAATATGTCGGGCCGAAAAAATTTTTTTTGGGCTGAAGTTGATCTAGACATGTGTGTGTGTCCGTCCGTCTGTATCTACATACGTGAACTAGTCCCTCAGTTTTTGTAATATCGAAATGAAATTTTGTAAAAGTAATTTTCTATCCGAAAAGCTGCTTATTTGTCCGAATCGTCGATATCAGACCACTATAGCATATAGTTGCCACACAAACTGAACAATCAAACCAGAGTCTTTGTATGACAAACTTTTTTATTTGACAAGATTTCTTTACGAAATTGGGCACGACTCATTCTTCTAATAAGTGATACAATATCTGAAAAATATTTTTAGATCGGACCACTATAGCATATAGCTGTCATACAAAATTAACCATTAGGGCCCTGCCTTTGTATGAAAAACTTCTTTATTTTAAAAGAATTCTTCATGAAATTAAATACAGCTCATTGCCCAAAAGAACTCTATAATATCTGAAGAAAACTTTTAGATCGGGTCACTATAGCATATAGCTGCCATACAAACTGAACAATCAAAGCCAAGTCTCTGTATGGAAAACTTTTTTATTTTCAAAGATTTCTTCACAAAATTAAAATCAGCTCATTGTCCACAGGAACACTACAATATCTGAAGAAACCTTTTAGATCGGGACACTATAGCATATAGCTGCCGTACAAACTGCGCGATCCAAGTTCAATTCAAGTTCTAATATGGCAACGTCTTTATATGTAAAGCGAATTGAACCTTTTTCTTATTTATTATGTTTTTATTATGTCATTACTTAGCAATATTATATTTTTGTGGTTACTATTTAACTGTCGCACAGTGTCTTCAGACAACTTATCGCTTCGTATGACAATCGCGCAATACCAAGTGGCGTCGTTTGGCACACGCCACCTATGATTGTATATAACAACACATGTATGTACTAGTATGTGTGAGTGAGTGTACACAAATAAGTGTTTACCAAAACAAAAAAAAAAAAAATTCTCTGCTTGGTGGGTTAATTGTTGTCAAGCTATTAAATTTTTTTTTTCATATTTAATGTCTATCAAACTGAGCACATATATATCAATACATATATATAAATATTATATATAAATTGTTATATGTTTTCATGTATACTTGATGTACATACCTATGTACATACATACCAGACAGCAAACACATTTGAAAACAAGTAATATTCAAATTAATTGCATTAATTTGTTTAGATTCTTTGATTTCAAGTGTTTTTAAAATACCGTTACTTGTATGTACAATGTCTTTTCGTTTTCTGTTTTTTTGCCAACAACAACGAATTCGCTTTGGTGTAGCCTACAGAAGCGCTTCTTATCGATGCGACCGTGAGTAATTCCATTCCAAAAACAAAAACAGAAAAAATCGCTAAAATATTTAAAATTTTAGTTTTTTACTTCTTAGAAATCAATTTTGTGTCAATCAATTTTTCTTCTTAGTAAAACTTTATTCATTTCTATAAACAACGTTATTTATATAATTACATTTTCATAAAATTCATTATTAAAACATTATCTGCGCCAAAAATGAAGTAATTTCGTTTACCATTCCGTTATATTGAAAAACTTTAACTCTTGTTGTTGTTATTGCTGTTGCATTGATTGTAGTAATTGCTCCTGTGAGCGGCATTTTTTCCATTGTGTAGTTTTGAATTTTTTTTTTTGGTATTTAATAAACCATTATTTTCGTTATTTGTATATGTAATTGCGTATGTTTTGGCCCGTGTTGAGTTTCAAATACTTGTTTTTCAACTTTTTTGTATTCAAAGTCTGTCCGTTGCTTTTTATCAAGAATACACATTTTCAGTTCGTAATCAATTTAGTTTCGTATTAGCTTCGAAAGCTTAGTTTTCTGCTTTCTTCAACGCGTTGTTTTGCTTACAAAATTTTGTTATTGTTGTTGTAACAATATACACTACATACATACATATATTGAAAGAAATTCTATGATTAGCACTGCAGGTTCTAACGTATATATGGGCGGTTCAGACTCCGATGAAAACGATCCAACAGATGGGTAAGGGTTTAGACAAATATACACTTAAAAAAATTATTTTCAAAATTAAAAAAAAAATATCAAAATTAAAAAAAAAAAATTTATCAAAATTAAAAAAAATATTAAAATTATTTTCAAAATTAAAAAAAAAAATTATCAAAATTAAAAAAAAATATCAAAATTATTAACATAATTATTTTCAAAATTTAAAATTTTTTTATTTTCGTTTAAAATATGAAATATTTAATTATAATAAATAATGCTTACTTATTTCGGTATAAAATGCAAACAATTATATATACATACATGGAATTAAAATATATACAGGGTGGTTTGAAATATCAGTTTTCTCACGTCGAATAAAACGAAATCTTCAATGATTGTTGTTGATTAAAGACGATCATACGATTAGAGATGCTTCATAAAACAAAAACAGAAACAAATAAAAATTTGTTCTAAAAAAATTTTTTAAAACAGTTAATTACGATTTTGGATTTTTAAAACTAAATTTTCAATATTTAATTCCGACTTTCGGATTTAAGAAAAAAATTTCAAGTTTTAATCTAAAATTGTTGAATTGAAAAAGTATTTTATACATCAAGATTTTTAAATTCAAAATTAAATTTCCAACTTCTAATTACGAATCTCTAATTAAAGTATTTTTCAACTTTTAATTCCGATTTTCGGATTTAAAATTAGATTTTGAATTTTTTATCCAAAATTTTTTAAATCATTATCATCATTTTGGCAATAAAAATAAAATTTTCAATATTCAGTTCCGATTTTGGAATTCGAAATTGAATTTGCAACTTTTACTCCAAATTTTTCTAAAAATTATTAAAAATTAAATTTTCAACTTATAATTTCAAATTTGAGATTCAAAATTAGATTTCCAACATTAACTCTGATTTTCGGATTCAAAATTATAATTTCAATATTTAATCCCAAAATGAAAAACATTTCATTTGTCAATATTTTGGCATTCAAAACTAAATTTCGAACTTTTTTAATTCCAATTTTGAGGTTGAAAATTAAATTCCGATTTTTGGATTGAAAATAAAGTTTCCAACTTTTTGCTCTTACTTATGGATTACAGTATTAAAATTTTAACAAAAAAATTTGAGATACAAAATAATGTTCCCAATTTTTAATCCTAAATTTTTTAGTTGAAAAATATTTTATTTCAACATGATTTTGAGATTCAAAATTCAATATCCATCTTCTACTTCCGCTTTTCGGATTCAAAATAAAATTTCCAAGATTTAAATCCGCTTTTCGGAATTCAAAATATTATTTTTAGTTTTATCCCATATTTTCGATTTTGAAAATATTTCATTAATCACGATTTTGGGATTAAAAAATAAATTTTTATTGTTTTTAAATAAAATTTCTAATTTTTGATACCCATTTTCAGTTTAAATAAATAAATTTATATAATTTCGATTTTTGGATTAAAAACTAAGTTTCGCATTTTTGATTCCAATTTTGTGATCTAAAATTAAATTTCCAACATTTAAATCTGATTTTCGGATTCAAACAAATATTTCCAATTTTTGATCCAAAATTTTGTAGTTGAAAAATATTTAATTTAAAATAATTTTCGGATTTAAATTAAAATTTCCAACATTTAAGATTCAAAATAATATTTCCATTTTTTAATCCCAAATTTTTTAGTTAAAATATTTCATTCATCATGATTTTGGGATTCAAAATTAAAATTCCAGCTTCTAATTTCGATTATCGGATTCAAAAATGAATTGCACAATCATTTAGTTAAAAGAATATTTTTTTGTTTTTTTTTTTTGGAAAAAAACTACAAAAAATATACATTTCAGCCACACAGGTGTGTTCGACTTTTTTCAAGCATGCGTTCAAAAATTTCCATAAAATTCAATGCAGACAAAAGATTGATTAGCACGTCATGCTCCTCTATTATTATCTCAAAGCAGCATTCATTAACGTTATGAGCGCAAATTCTTGGCAAATGTCTCACCTAGATTAGTCATAGTCTAAATTAAGGTAAACTCATATACACGCATATCTTCTCTCATACAATAGCATGTATGTATGTGTATGAGTGCATACTTGATAATGTATAACAGAAATAACCGTTAGTTAAGTGACGTTTACGAAATGCACTTAAATCTCAAAAAGTATGCAAACATTTCCTTTCACAATCAACTGCCTGCATTTGCTCGCGCCTATATCTCTGCTCTCCGCTCAAGCATTTTCGATGGCATGGACACTGCAGAAGTGCAGACATACATTCAAACATATGTTATAATCATGTAATAGATTGATATGCCTGTTACTTATGCATAAGTATCTCAAGTATGTAGTTGTTGGTTTTTTTGAGCCAAATCTTTGCTACCTTTTTGACATATGTATGTACATACATATAGACAAACATACGTAGAAACTGTATCAAATGAGTGGATACATACTAACAACACATAAACATAAGTATGTATACATATATACATATATGTTCTTATATATCCATCTACATATCTTCTCCATACATACATGTAAACATTTGCTGGTATCTACATATCCATGTACGTATGTGTGTGCATGTGTTACATACTTATGTACCAGCTGATGTTAAGATGCCCATATGTCTAACTAACAGCTTTTCACTCTGCTAACTTTTGACATATTGCTACTAACTAATGCTCGAAAATTAAACTAGCAAAACAAAGCAACACTTACCAACAACTCGCTAATCAATTTCTTTACCATTTTTTTTTTTGCAAATGCTTTCGTCGTATAACAACAGTCATCGGGAGCAGGAGCAACGCAACGCCGAAGATGTGCTCTTCGATATGTTCTACAATGAAGAGACCGGTCTTATATCGATGGGTAAATTTTTGGCCGCCCTCAAGACGACCGGCATTAGGCGCAGCGATCCACGCATACGCGAACTGATGGAGAATTTGAAGAAGGTGCATAAATTGTCGAACTATGAGACTGGTTCGTCGGCGGAAACGCAAAACTTGAATCGTGAAACATTTAAAGCGTAAGTAAGATTAAATAATAACAAAAAATCTCCATCTTTAGATCGCCTATTAGATGTTATGTGCTTCCATTAAAACCATAAATCATCCAGCCCTTAGCTGAGGGCTTTTATAACTAGTCCTTTCTGGCCAAAATGAAATAGATATTTAAAGGCTCTTAAATTGATTTTCGATAATTTTGTAAGATTCCATACAGTTCAAATAGCTCTCTTACTGGCCGTAGGACCACAATTTTTAAGCTAAATCTTTGGAAGTCAATGAATATTCAGGAAGTCTTACCAGTTTTTCGAAAACTTCCATCGGAGTGGATGCATACCTCTCAAAAAGAAGCCTCGTTGAAATACAATTTTATTTTCTGCTTGAAAAACACTGCAGTGTCTAGCAGCCTGATACAAGAGCTGATTGAGAGCTACCGGCAGAAGATTCCCTCTCGAACCCTCTACTGGAGTTTCGATCTATCCGTGAAAAAGCACTCCACTCCATCCACTCATCTCTCAGAGGTATGAGAAAAGGTGTAGAGAAGAAGCCGCTGGGAGTAGACTCCGTGGCGCAGTGGTCCAAGTTATAAAAAATGCAATCGAAGTGCGACAATATTTCGGAATATCCTACTCTGGGACTTAGTATGTGCGGCTTTGTGGAGGGCTCTCCAACCGACAAATACACAATAGAATAGTATTTGGTTAATAGCGGTTTCATAAAGCCAAATCCCATTTTTTGGTGAGAGATCCCACCACTTTCCAATAGCTCCTTTACTGCAATATAGGGCAACCAGTGCCTTCCTCACCTCCTTCATAATCTTGGATTTCTTGATAACTTTTTATCAAGAATGAGACCCGCGTACTTCACCTTTCCAACCGGGTGAAGTCGATAGCCCCCCAATGAGGTTAGGAGTGCCTGCGGGAATTTATACTTTCTCGTAAATATAAATAATTCAGTTATATTTGAATTCGGCAGCTAAGCCGGTCCTATCCTCTAGCGACCACAATGAGGTACCCTTGACTCAACTCATAGACAACATCCCGGAATTTTCCTTTTACAATGAGAGCAACATCATCTGCGTAAGCTTTCACTCGACAGCCTCGTTCCTCGAGTCCTTTCAGTAGCTCATTTACCACTAAGACCCAGATTAACGGAGACAGAATTTCTCGCTGCGGTGTGCCTTTATTGACCTGTCGTAGTGCACATGCACTGCCCCTTTCCCTCACGACGTATCCGTCGCAGAGAAGAGCCGATGAGATAATATGCTTGAGGTTCGTTTAAATCTCAAATCTATCCAGAGCAAAAATGACCACTCCCTTACATGCTCGAGAAATTATCGTAGTTTAAAGTTTTTGAACCAAAATAATCCCATTTTTTTCTTTCTTTCTCTCTCTCTCTCTCTCTCTTTACAGCGTTGTGGCACAGAACATTGTCTTGATCGCCAAGGCTTTCCGTCAACAATTCATCATACCCGATTTTGTGAGCTTCGTTAAGGATGTCGAGGATATCTATTGGAAATGTAAGACGAACGCCGATGGCGCCGTCGCCAATTACATACCGCAATTGGCGCGCTACAGTTCCGATTCGTGGGGTGTCAGCATCTGTACGATCGACGGGCAGCGCTACTCCATTGGCGATGTGGATATACCATTCACTTTGCAGAGTTGCAGGTAAATTTGTCAATAGAAATGAATGAGAACGAGAAAAAAATCACAAATTGTGTTTCGAAAATAATCACATACATACATGCAATCACCCGTATGTGTGTGTGTGAGCACGTGTTGCTCATTGCGCTTCATACACATAACCAGTTCATACCCAATATGCACCCCGTACCCGCAATCGCAACCGTAACGCTGCCGTACAGCTTCAGCAAGCGGACAATGACGCGCATAGGAACATGTTTGGCGCAGTGTGACCGGTACTTCTCGGTGTTGGGTGATGATGCGCGAAGTGTGCACTGCGAGCTGACCCACATGCAAACTTGCCTACGAGTGCCGGCCGCCGTACATACTTATAAATATACACTTCATTTGTAAATGTTCCACGAATTAATTACACTTCTTTCAGAGCGCGCTCGCTACCCAGCTTGGCGTGAGCGTGTTGTGCGCGTATTCCAAGTAATCACGTGATAAATTGCGTTTTCATTATGGTTGTCTATTGGACAGCGTGTCCGTCGTGGACTTAAGCCACTGCACGCGGCGTTGAGTGTGCGGCTCTTCGGACGTTGGCTTGAAGTTTCTTAAGACCACCTACATAGTTACCCTGCGCCGCCGGTGTACCTAGTAGTCTACGTTGTTGTCGTCGCCATTTGTGAATCATCTACATATCTATGTCCCACCTTCACGAGACTGTGCCTCACTCATTTTGTGTTGTTTGTGTTTGTTTGTTGCATTGTTCAAAAAAAAAAAAAATGAGAGAGAATGTAAAGGTTCGTAATTGTTTCAATCGATTTAAATCACTGCACAATTTGTGTTTCCAGCAAACCGTTGACGTACGCCATCGCCTTGGAGAAGCTGGGACCGAAAGTGGTGCATTCGTATGTGGGCCAAGAGCCAAGTGGTCGCAATTTCAATGAATTGGTGTTGGATCATAACAGTAAGTGTGCGGAAGTCTAGTGTAGAATCTAATAAAAAACTGTAAACTGTTTTATTGATTTGTTTTTGTTATTCATTTCGATTTTTATTCACTTTAGACAAGCCACACAATCCCATGATCAATGCGGGCGCCATTCTAACCTGTTCACTACTGCAGGCTTTGATCAAACCCGATATGACGGCAGCTGAGAAATTCGATTACACACTGCAGTGGTTTAAACGCCTGTCGGGCGGGGAGAATATCGGGTTTAATAATGCCGTGTTCCTGTCGGAACGCGAGGCAGCCGATCGTAATTATGCTTTGGGCTTTTATATGCGCGAGAATAAATGCTATCCGAAGCGCACGAATCTCAAAGAGGTCATGGACTTTTACTTCCAGGTGAGTTCGGTTATTAGAAAGAAATTTAAAACATAATTTTTTTTTTTTGTGTTTGAAGGTTATCAGTTTCATAAAAATTAAATTTTTGAAATCGCAATAAAAAACATTTCGAAACAAGAATTTTCGGGTTTGTTAAAAATTTTGAATGGTTTCGGGATTGGGTTTCTAAGTTTCTCAAAAAATTATTTGTCACATTTTTTTTTTATAAAAACAAGGGTATTTATAAAAAATTTTGATGTAAGAATTTATTTTTTTTTATTTTAAAAATTTCGGAATTTCTAAAAAGTTTTGTGTTTAAAGCTCATTTGTTTCATAAAACAGAAATTCTTGAAATTGCAATAAAAAACATATCGAAACAAGAATTTTCGGGATTGTTAAAAATTTTAGAATGGTTTCGGGATTGAATTTCTAAGTTTCTCAAAAAATTATTTGTTACATTTTCTTTATAAAAACAAAGGTATTTATAAAAATTTTTCATGTAAAAATTTATTTTTTTTATTTTAAAAATTTCGGAATTTCTAAAAAGTTTTGTGTTTAAAGCTCATTTGTTTCATAAAAATAAAATTCTTGAAATTGCAATAAAAATAATTTCGAAACCCGAATTTTCGGGATTGTTAAAAATTTGGGAGTGATTTCGGTATTGAGTTTCTAAGATTTAAAACAATATTTTAGAATATTTTTATTAAATTTTTAATTAAAAAATTATTTGTTACATTTTCTTTATAAAAACAAAGGTATTTATAAAAATTTTTCATGTAAAAATTTATTTTTTTTATTTTAAAAATTTCGGGATTTCTAAAAATTTTTGTGTTTAAAGCTCATTTGTTTCATAAAAATAAAATTCTTGAAATTGCAATAAAAATAATTTCGAAACCCGAATTTTCGGGATTGTTAAAAATTTGGGAGTGATTTCGGTATTGAGTTTCTAAGATTTAAAACAATATTTTAGAATATTTTTATTAAATTTTTAATTAAAAAATTTAATTTTTTTTTATATTTTAAACTAAAATATATTTTGGAATTTCTAAAAAATGTTTCATAAAAATCAAATCCTTGAAATTGCAATAGAAAAAATTTTAAATCCCGAATTTTCGGGATTATTAAAAATTTGCGATTGGTTTCGGGATTGAGTTTCTAGAATAAAAATATGGATAAAATTTTCCTGCTGGAAAAATAATAACTTTTATTCGTAAGCTTAAAAATAAACGCTATTACTTGCGCTTTTCAATCCCGAAATTTTGAAATTATATTTTTCGGGATTGCACTCGGGATTGAAATCTATTAATTTTTCTCGAAATGCTAACTTTCGTGATTGACTCGGGATGGAAATCTATTAATTTTCGGGATCGGCATTTCGACCTACTTAAAAACTAAAACCCTTCTCTTTTTCACACTTATTTTATTTCAATACAATTTTCATTTTCTCTCTTCACAGTGCTGCTCCATGGAGACCACCTGCGAAGCCATGTCCGTGATTGCCGCGACACTAGCAAATGGTGGCATTTGTCCCACCACCGAAGAGAAAGTATTGCGTCCCGAAGTCGTACGCGATGTACTATCCATAATGCATTCGTGCGGCACTTATGACTACTCCGGTCAGTTCGCCTTCAAAGTTGGCCTACCAGCCAAATCGGGTGTCTCCGGTGGCATGATGTTGGTCATACCAAATGTAATGGGCATATTCACATGGTCACCACCGCTCGACAAATTGGGCAATAGTGTGCGTGGTGTACAATTTTGTGAAGAATTGGTGAGCGCATTCAATTTCCATCGCTATGATAATCTCAAACATGCATCGGACAAGAAGGATCCACGTAAACATCGTTACGAGACCAAAGGACTGTCAATTGTGAATTTGCTCTTCTCAGCGGCCAGCGGTGATGTGACGGCATTGAGACGTCATCGACTCTCCGGCATGGATATCACATTGGCCGATTATGATGGTCGAACGGCGCTACATTTAGCCGCCTCCGAAGGTCATTTGGACTGTGTGAAATTTTTATTGGAGCACTGTCAAGTGCCACATAATCCAAAGGATCGTTGGGGTAATTTACCGGTTGATGAAGCGGAAAATTTCGGACATCATGCCATTGTGGACTACCTGAAAGAGTGGGCAGAGAAGGCTGAAGCGGCCGAAGCTCATACACCTGAAGCGGTTATTAAAAATACCGAAGCGGATGAGGTGAGTATTTTGTTGTGCGACAGTTATTTGATAGCTTAGGCTGAGTACACATTGGATTGGGGAGATTTGTGATCATGAACTGGAGCTGTTAATATAATTAAACTGATTAATAAATAATTTAAACTGCTAGCTAACATTCCGACTGGTTCTCTGACAATAAGTCATCGGGAATTTAAAAACTTTTCAGGTTTCTTGTCGAAAAACTCTGACAACTAATTTTCATAGGTTTCTCTTGAAGTCAACTTTACTTCTTAAGGGAGTTCTGCATTGACCGAAACAAATAAAAATCCGATGATGCAAGGCCGGGGTTTTATGGTGGATACATCAAGACTTCCCAACCAAAGCTCTCCCAGTTTTTGGCGAGTAATCAAAGATATTTGAGGTCTAGCGTGGTCCAGATGGAAGACGAAGCCATTTCGGTTGATTAGTTCTGACCTTTTTTTCGATTGCTTGCTTCAATCTCATCAGTTGTAGACAGATCATCACAGTGGATGATTCCTTTCCAATCCCACCAAACACTCTGCATGCCCTTTCGAGGCGTCATTTCTGAGTTTGCGCCCATTTGTTGAGCTTTACCTCTCTTGAACCATGATCTTTTTCACACATTATTGTCGTATTTAATCCACTTTTCGTCTCCTGTTACTATTTCCTTCAGAAATTGTTCGATTTCATTCAAAGAAAAGCATATATTAATTCAGTCCTTTAAATTTTTCATAGACCATTCATGGGGTACCCAAACATCGAGTTTTTTTTTGTAGTCAGCCGTTTTTAAATGGGTCAAAGCCATTTGATGATGAATGTTAAGTTCTTAAGCGATGTCATGGCTACTTATGTGATGGTCCTGGTCGATATTTTCCTTAATTTCATCGACTTTTTGGACGATAGGTCGACCAGAGCGAGGTAAATTCACTACTCTTCTTCTTTCCTTTAGGTTTTGAATGAAGTCGTCCCTCCGAACCACTGTGTGCTTAGCATAAGTTTCAAATCTATTTTTATTGTTGTTGTATTTTTTAATTAAGCTCAGTTTAAGTTCTCGTTTTATGTATATCGTTGTTTGATTGAAATATTTACTGTTTGCCGTTTATAGGAAATAATTACTTCCAATCAGAGCATTAGCTCCGACTACGATCGCAGCGCCACTGCTAGTCCCATACCGTCGGATACAGGCAGCAGCAGCGGTATTGATGATAATACCAAACCTGGTTTCTAAACTCAACATATGTACATCACGCACACAAACACACACACCTATAGACTTAGAACCCATCAATTCGCATCACAAATACCTACATACACATACTTAAGACAATGATTTGAAATGATTCCCGGAGAATCTCTTACGAAATGTAAGCCTATATACCAAAAAAAAAAACAAGAAAAACAGAAAAAACTCCGACGTCCGTTCGGCAGACACTGCAAATCTTCTACGCTGCATTATGCATATTTTAAAATAATTCATTTATTTACTATACTTAATTTTAGTTTAGTACTTTAGTTGTAGTTTTAGGTCCTCAGCATCTCACAACTACATGAATGGAGAGCCGTTATAGTGGCATATATGTTTGTATGTAGCGAATAAGTACAGATTTGTGTTAAAATATTGACCCCTAAGTATTTACATGCATAATGCTTTTAGTTTATTCACATAGCCTAAATATAGTTTGAGCGTTTCGACAGTGTTTATTGAGTGGCAAATTGAGTTGCACTCGATTGTGAGCTATTTTAGAGCGCGAGTTGTGCGAATATGCATAGAAAAGTGTATGTTTGGAAGTAATTGTGAAGAGTTTTTGAGCATACTTTAAAAGAAAGAAAGTTCTTAAATATTTGTATCACACTTTTGTTGAAATATGCGAAAATCACTCAGCTTTTATGTGAGTAATTATGATGGACTATCTTAATGTTTGACAAATAATAAATACACTAGTGCAGAGACGGCTAAAGTTTCCTATAAATTATAGTTGAAAAATATTCATATGTACCATGCTGAAACGATAAACAAATTAAGACGAAAAAAATTTTGAAAACTATTACAAAAATTTTCGAAAATAATTTCAAAAATTTAAAAAATAAATTTCAAAAAAAAAAAAAATTTAAATAATTTAAAAAAAAAATCAAACTCCTTAAAGTGAGAAAATGGTGGATTCTGTGGTTTTAAAATTGTAGACGAAAGTAAAAAGTGATTTCAAAACAAAAATAGAAAGTAGAGAGAGAAAATTTAAGTTGAAAAAAATTCACACCGTGCAACATGTTGAATTCAGCTAAAATATTTAAAAAAATTAATTTTGGGTTTAACATTATTTGAAATATTTTTTATCAAAATAGTAATGGAAATAAAAAAAAATTTGCAATAATTAAAGAAAAAATAAAGTTTAATAAAATAAAAACATAATTTACAACTGTTTTCTTTAATTAAAAAAACATTTAAAACGTTGAGCTTTTTTGAATTAATTATTTTAGTTAACTTAAATTACTTAATTAATAGATAACTATTAAAAGCTTTTACTTTAAAATGCAAAATGTTGTTTCATCAAGAATTTCAAAACGGAAAAAAATATTTGGAAAATATAACTTTTCAATTAAATCAAATAATTTTTGAAATGTTTTATTTAAAAAATTTTATTAATTAACAATAATAATATAATTTTTTGAATTTTTTACCTGACATTTATTCCAATAAAAATGTTGTTTCGTTAGAATTTTCAGGAGATTGAAAAACATATTTGAAACTGCTTGATTAATTAAAATTATTTAATTTGTTTTTAATTTTTAAATTGATTTAACATCTTTTAATTTAAACATCTAATTTTCAAACTGATATTTCTATAATAAAAATTTCGCTTCTTCAAAAATTTCAAAATGGCAAGAAAATATTTGGAAAATTTTATTTTTCTTAATTAATACGTTTTTTATTTTTTCTACATTTGGAAATTTTTGTTCAGCAAAATTTTTTTTATTAATAAAAATAATTTTAGTTTTTGAACTTATCTAATTAATTGCCGTTAATTAAACAAATTTATTTAATTTTTAAAATTAATTAATTAATAGCCGTTAATTAAAAAAATTAGTTAATTGATTTAAAAAATTTATCTTTTACCTCATATTTATGTCAATACAAAATGCGGTTTCATTAAAAATTTTTAAGACGTAAAAAAATACTTAAAAAATTATTTTTTTTTTATTAATAAAGTAATTTAATTTTTGAATTTAATGATTTAATTTTGTTTTTGGTTTTTTTTTAAATTAAATGATTCATAAATCAAAAATTTAATTAATTAAATATAATTATAATTTTTTTAATTAAATAAAAATTTAAAAATAATTAAAATTAATTCAATAAAATTCATAAAAATATACTACATTATTCAACATGTTGTACGGTTATGAAAAAGTAATTACAACAATTAATCACAAAATTTTATTCGTATTTAAATGAATGCGTACAAAATTTTAGCTACTGTAACTCTATTAATTTGAAAACAGCATAAAATTGAAAAGTTCAAGAATATGAGTTATTAAAAAATCACTTGAAAATTAAAAGTAAAAAAATTAAAGATCTGAGGTACTTAAACATCATACTTTTTTATTAATTAAATTGAATTTTTTTTATTCAATTATTAATTATTTTTTTAAATAAAGTTAAATTTAAATTATTTTAAAGTGATTAAATTAAATTATTTTAAATAGATTAAACTTAATTTTAATTAAAAAAAAAATTAAAAAACAATTATTTAAATAAAATTACAATTAATTTTAATTTACAATTTTAATTAACATTTCTTTAGTTAATTAAATTTCATTTTAATTTTTAATTTAAAAATTAATAAAAATTAAAAAATATAAATTTAAATTTATAAAATTAATAAAAATTAAAAAAATTAGATTTAAATTTAATTAATCAAAAAAATGTTAATTAAAAATTTATATTAAATTTAATTTTGATAAATTGAAACAAATTAATAAAGATTAACAAATGTTTAAAAATTAAAATTAAGTTTAATTAATTAAAAAAAATGTCTGTAAAAAAATACTTAAAACCACATTACTCCACAACAACACACTTGCGATTGACAACGTTGACACCTAAATAAACTACTAAATGACAATAATATTTGACTTGCTGCATTTTATGTGAAGTAAAATGTGAATTTTCTTAAAGAAAAACTAAACTGAAAAAAAAAAATAAATAAAAGTTATGTACCATTTAAAAAGAATATTTCAGTACTTATGACAATTTTTGTTAAAACCAACGCACAGCTGCTTTTATGACAATGAAATTTTAATTATGTTTTTATTTTGCAGTTTTGCATTAAGAAATGATGATTTCAAAAGCAATGAATGCTAAAGTAATGATTTAGAAAAAATTATGCATGCAAAGCGTTTGATTACACACTCAAGCCATTTTAAGCCATTTGAAGGGAAATCGTATATTTGTCAATTATATAGAGCCAGTAAATAAATGTCCAAGTAGCAAAATGTTTATAACTTATCAAAATCAAGAAAAAGAACTTAAGAAATATATATATGTACTTATTTATGTATAAATGTGTTTTGTAATGACATCAGTTTGTAAACTTTTAGACGATAAGTTTTCCAAAAAAAAAATTATATATAAAAGTAAATAAATTAAAAACACAAAAAATAAATAAAAACACAAAAATAAAATAAAACCACAACAAAAAAAATAAAACTACAACAAAAAATATTATTTTATTATCTATTAAACACGAAAGTTTAGCTGTGATTAGTTTGCTCGGTTGCCACCAGACTTCAATAACATTCGACTTATGTAATTGCTATGTAGTAAATAGTCAACTATGTACTTATATTTAGTTAAAGCAAGCACATTTTAATTAAAATTATAAAATTTACGAAAAATTTTGTTTAAAAAAATTACAAATTTGTTGTTGAAACATACCAATGCAATTTCCAAACCTGCCTCAGCACACTGCAAAAAATATTGAACGAAATGCCTACCTAAAAATTATGCAAAATTATTAAAATATATAAATAAAAGTTGAAACATATTGAAGTTTTGTGAAAAAGTTTAAGATATACATACATACATATAACTGTTTTTTCGAGATTTTAATTTATTGTTAAGCAAGTTAATTGCATTAGAGGCAAGTGAAAATGCTGATTACAAATGATAACCGTTAAAACAGCAACAACTACAAATGCAATGTGGAATTTTGGTTAAACAACATAACTCAATTTAGTTTGTTTATACGCTGTAGCGCTAAATGGCGTCCTTCTCAAGGAATTTTCAACAATTTGCATACAAAACTGTCTTCTAAGGCACCAGATTTAGAAATTTAATTTTCACTTAAATTAAATGCGCTCAGTGTAAAACCTACTACAAAGTCAAATTAGTTGTTTTTTCAAAATTCCGAAGATGAGAGTTAAGTATGTTTGTAGTTCAGTAATTGCAACATTTAATCAAAGAATTATGTATGAATGCAGCAATGCTTTTGCAACTGTATGATTATGCTGCACTTGTGCATTGAATATTTATTCAAAATATATTTACAAAGTATATGTGTTTCAAATAAAATAAAGTGTGTTATACACAAACAACACAAAATGAAAGAAAAGTTTAGCGAAGTTTTATTAAAATAAGAAAAAACCAACTTCGGTTGGACCGAAGCTATCGGCTTCACAACTACAAAATATTCTCACAGGAACGTGATTAAGATCATACAGAAGAGTAGAATAAAGTAACGGTCATGGCTAAATGGACTCAACTAATCATGCTAATCCTTTATGTAAAAGGTGACTGATTTGGAGGTTACCTACCTTTTTAAAGAAAAAACACAGAAACTTCGAATTTAGTGGGAAATGTTTCATATCATTTGAAGGACCATTACTTTGTGAAGATTATCCCTGCCAAATGTTAGCCGCGGCTACGTCTCCGATGATCCATCCGTTGAGATTTTTTATTCTTCGTTCACGCATTTCGACTGGTAACTGGCGAATGACACGCGTGATGTTTTGCTTCAAGGCCTGAGTCAAAGTGGGATTGTCCGCATAGACTTTAGACTTTACATATTCCTAGAGGATAAAGTCTAACACGATCTTGGTGGCCAATCGACCAGTCCAAAACGTGAAATTATCTGCTCACCGAAGTGTTCTCTCAATAAATGCAATGATTCATATGATGTGTGGGAAGGGGCGCTGTCTTGTTGAAACCAAATGTCGCCGAGATCACAAGCTTCAATTTCAGGCATCAATATTCGATTATCATGGCGATAACGGTCGTCATTGACGGTTACGTTCTAACTGGCATCATTTTTGAAGAAATATGGACCGAAGATTGCACCGGTCCACAAACCACATCAAACCATTGTTTTTCTGGATGAAATGGCAGTTCTTGAATAGGTTCAGGTTGCTCTTCGTCCCAAATGCGGCAATTTTGCTTGCTTACATACCCATTGAGCCAGAAGTGGGCTAACCACTGAACTTTTTAAGAGCCCATAGAACGCAGCGATGTCGCTTGGGAAGGCCGAGCAGCTTCAGTTCTTGCACAAGCTGTACCTTGTACGCTGTCAATTTAAAATATCGACGTAAGCTGCGCCAGAACATGAACTTTCGTAATAAAGTTGAACGATTGTATACCTTGTTCAGGCTCAGTCTTTCCATGATGAAATGCATTGAAAATAACATAACAGCTTTACACGATTCACATGTGATCTGTCAAAAAGAGGCCACTGTAGAAACGCCTCCACTTGAATCGACCAGACGAATAGACAGATTGTTATGACTAAAACGAGTCAGTTCATAATTTATGTGTATATTTTGCAGAGTGTTCGACGTTTCCTACTGGTTGTTACAAACTTCGTGGCAAACTAAATATACCTTCTTCAGAGTGTTAATTTTTTGCAGCAAATTGTTTTAGTTCCCTTCTTCTTCTTTGGCACTACAATCGTGGGTTGGTCTGGGCTGGCATTACAAGTGCAGACACATCCTTATGCACTTGATTCTTCGATTGGATGCGTGAGGACCCTTGCTTCCGCTGTGCACAAATGCATCTCTTTTCGATGGGGCATCAACTTCCACGCGCACAGGTTGGCCTAACCAGCACATTCGTTGAATTTTTATTTCCTTAACTATCTCTGCTGTTGTATAGCTGATATAATTCGTGGTTTCATCTTTTTCGATACTAATCGCTAACGCGGACGGCTCCAGAGATCTTTCGAAGGACTGTTCTCTCGAAAACTGACAGTATTTTCCCATCTCGAGTCGTCATTGTTTTTTTTCGGCGCCGTATAATAGGACGGGAATAGTGAGAGACATATAGAGAACAATTTTATTGGTCGAGAAGGCTTCTATGTAGTTTGATGTAGTCGTCAACGTTTGGAGAGGTCAATATTCGAGGCTTTCATGTTGCTTTCACTGGAGTTCCATTTTTACGTGGCGGGTCCCAAACCCAGCGGCACAACTCCAGCTGGGGATAAAGTTGTTTTAGTGCTATTTTGAGTTTTAGTTCCAGTACATTTATATGTACTTAAGGCTTTCTTCGTCATTTTAGAACATTTTTTTTTAATTTAACCTAATACTATTTTTTTGTTAAATAATTTATTCCAATTTTCCTAAAACTACTCCAAATTTACCTTAACAACGGAAGGGACGCTTTGTTCTGCAATTTGGTGTCAGATCGACCATATAATCGTCATAATGGAGATCTCTACCTGTCCTTCTCTAAGTAGTAGATATAGATCACACCTTGCAAATCTCAAATCTCTCTGTTGCACTTCTCTTCCGGAGTCTTATCATGACCAAGTTTTCTTGAAGGTTTATAATCTGCTTAGGGCTTTGCGTCGGTTTTTTTTCGGGTCTGAGTCTGCCCATTAGTTAGATATTTAGTGTTGTCGCCATCCAAAGTTTACATTTTTCCTGTATCGGTCCTCCGATTTTGGCCACCAACCAGCTTAGCTGAAAAATTATTTTAGAGGCATATTGGATTTGTACCCAGTAGGTAAGCCAGTAGTCTAATCTTACGTAGCTGACAGCCTTTTGTGCCTATATTGTTGTCCCTATATCTTTTATAGTAGGGATGTGGTTCTTTGTAACTTTGAGACCTCTCACGTCAAGCCCCATTTATGCTCGTATCATCACCTGGTTTAACTTACTGCGCGCATCTTCAGTGATTATCACTTTAATGTCATCTGCTTAGCCAACTAAGTATCGTAAGATATATCGAGACTTAATATGTTGTGCTAACTGACGTTCTGGAGGTTGTGGCCGATGATTGATCCCTGCACAGCTCTTGACGTGACCTTTAAAAGTCATAATCTCTCAAAGGCTGTATACAACGAAACTCTCTTCCCAATAGCTCCTCACTATAAGCCTGAGATATGTATGTGGATATTTTAAAGTTTTCCTCTAATGTGTCAATTACGTTTGCCCATCGAGCGATAATTCTTTCATTACGACTTTGTATCTTAGACCCCATTCATGCGTAAGTCGTTTCGGATCTCTTCCCATTTTCCTATTTTTTTCAATGTCGATGGCTCGCTTTAGTTCTTTCTCCGCAGCGCTTGCGATTTTGCTCAAACCCCTTGTTATAATAAATTATTTTTCGCTGTGTACTAACTAATAATTATCTAAGACAGCAACCATTTTAAGCTATTGAGTGCTTTTGATTATTGTAAAGCTTAAGCAACTTAAATTAGTTGAGGAATATTCTGCTATGTTAAATAGCATAAAACTCTTAAGAAAGCTACATTCTCTGCTAATGGTAATGAAATGTTTAGAAATAAAATCAGTCGGAATTGCAGGCGTATATTGCTGGGGAAGCTAGGTATATCAATTCGAACAAGGGCACGCCGTAATTCTCTCCTCTTTCTACTAAATTCCTGAAAACTTGGATCAATGCAGCCCAGAGGCCATTTGTGGTGACCTTTACCTGCTCACATTCTGACGAATGATATATGGATGGGGAGAAGCCGTTGGAGATGAGGCGCAGCGAGATTTTTCACGTAAGGATCTAAGCTAGGAAGAAAGGTTAGAGAGGGAGTTTTCTATAGGGAACTCTTCGACAATCTTAGCTTTTGACTAAACAGGTAGGTAGGTATGTAGGTAGGAGTTCAGCCTTATCGGGCTCTATTAGCACTTGATGTGCCATTTTGATACACTATTCGTAGAACCTCCTGTATCTGCTATTACGTTTCACCTTCTCTCTCAAACTATTTTGAGGTTTCGATGGAACTACTTATGTCTGATATACTTTTAGTGGAAATCCATTCAAGATTTGGTGCTTGATGGATTCCAAGTGTTTTGTGTTTGATCTGTGCTAGAGCTGGCTCTAGTGTAGTGTTTTTCAGGCAGAAGTAACTGGTATTAAAGTTTTTTTGGAGCTGAGCAACCACTCTGACAGCAGAGCGGCAATACCACAATGAACCGGTTGTATGTTGGCCAATTGGGATCCCTCTTTTAATAGACTTCTTAACCCCAACTAAACTTAAATAAAACTCAAACGAAACTTATCAATATTGCAATGAAGATACAGTTTAAATTTCAAATGGATACGTGCAATAACCAGTTCTTCCAATACCATCGTCGCACGATTTGAGAAAAGCAAATTAAACGCTGCGATAGTACAGTATATCACTTGAATAATGGAGGACTTAAGGCCGTTTTTCCAGTGTCTGGCTAGCAGCCATCTGTCCATTCTGGTTTAAAAAAAGGTTCTTTACTGAAAGAAGGAGTCTTTGTAGGTAAACCTGAACTTAACTGATATAGTGCTGCTAACCAGACATTGAGAAAAGGATTTCTAGAATTTAATAAAAAAAAAATAATTAGAATTTTTTGAAAGTCCTATACATTTTTAGCTCTATAAAAAGTCTAATGGCGAGTAAAAAAAAATATATATTTATCTAAAGTCACACCGTCTCATCATAATGAAAAATACCGTGAAGGTTACATACCAAAGAAATAAGTAGAAAAAGCTGCTTTTTGAAACTGCTTGTTGAATTACCACAACTTAACGTTTTTTTTAATGTGAAGCTTAACGAATTTGATCGTTTAATAAATGTCAAACTTCTTTAACATTAGCAGAACGACTTTAAATTGCGCCATCTGTATATGTGACCTGGTCTACGGAAAGGGGGCTTAGGTGTCAAAAAATCAATTTTCACTTTTTAGTTGATTCGGACTGACGAAACGAGTTGTTTATTTTTAACAGCTGTTTCCCAGAAAACTAGTTTTCGCACGTTAGCTCCCTTTTCGTAGACCAGGTCACATATATTTATGATTTTCTTGATTAAAAAGTTATGAAGAAAGACCGCAGTGCCGAACTGTTATGAGAAAATTTTTAAAAGTGGCAACGCTGCTCCGAACATTAACATAAATCGCTGCTGTTGACTTCGTTTTCTGCTGTTCAAGCTCCAACAGACCCACCTATAGTACGGTACATGCCGATGAAAAGCTACAGCCACTCAACAGCAAACACAAGCCGCCAACGAACGAACCGGCGAACGAGCGAGCGAATGCACGCATCAGTCGAAGGAAAGCAATTGGGGTGCGCGTTTCGTAGAGGCTGAAAAATACCAGAGTGAATGTTGTTGGAAGCAAGTGTCTATACACACGAATGTTTGCCAGTTCGTTTGTGCGTATGCGGCAACGATAGTCGAATTTCAAATTTGTGGGAATTAAATTAAAATTCCTTTGCATGCCAAGCGAGTGAAGCGTACTCAGAACACACATTGCAGTGGTGATCAGTTGATTTTTCGGCTTAAATTGTGAAGTGCGTTGTGTGGAAATAAAAATATAGAAAATAGCAAAGGGAAGTGGCGTGACGCTTAATTTACCGCTAAAGTAGTGAAGTGAAAAGTTAATTACGGCGAGCAGGAGTCAACGCGGAGTCATAGAGCACTAGCGAAGCATATGCCGGCAAAATAGAGAGCGCATGCTGCACTAAAGATACGCTTGGGATAGGTCCATATGCAGTGCCGAGTTGTTGCTGCTGCCACTAAATACATACTTACATACGTAGTGTAGACACACGCAACTTCCGAAGGCAACAACACCAGTTGGTGGTAGATGCTAGCATAACGCTAAACTACAGTCAGTAAAGCACTGGGGTCAAAACTAACAGTTCACTGGCGGTAGCGAAGAACTGAGTACATCGTTTGAGGGTTGAGTTGGTGGCGCGCGTCCGTTTCCGGTGTACTCACACGCTTTGTGGTTAACTATTGATGCTGTTTGCTTTGTGGCCGCTTATCACCATTGAGCAGTGAGCGAGTTGTCGCGTTTTTTGTGGGTGTGGCATAGCAAGGATATAGATACAAGCGACTAATTGCGGTTTTTTGACAAAAAAAAAATTAAAGGAAAAGAGGAAAATAATACCCAAAAAAAAATAAAAAAAAAAAAAATAAAAAATTTTGAAAATAAAAATTTTAAAATAAAGAAAAGAGTTATAAAAATATTTGTTTCGTCAGAAAAAAAGTTGGTGCATCCATAAAAACAAGCGTATACTGAAAAATAACGCGCTCCAACGCCCAAAACGCTGCTACAGTTACAGTTACGCTCCTAATTACTCCGAAAAAGGGAGTCATACACTTGCGCTCCAAATGACACAATAGTTGTTGTATGCATCAAGTGGAGCTGTAGAGATACATGTGTCTGCCTGTGTTATACTTTTAACTGTAAACCACAACAATTCGATGGACTTTATGTGTATTTGTGTGCAATAACAACTCATAACTAGTTGGCGGGAATTACAGCAAACAAACGCAAAAAAGCAATTAAAAAAATTTAAAAAAATAATAAAATTAAACAAAAAATAATTAAATTAAAACAATTATTTCAAATAAAAAAAGAAACAAAAATTTATTAAAAATTAATTAAAAATTAAAAAACAAAAATTAATTAAAAGTTAAGAAAAAATTTAATTAAAAATTAAAAAAATTAATTACAAATAAAAATAATAATAATTAAAAATTAAGAAAAAATTTAATTAAAAATTAAATTATATATTATTAAAAATAAAAAAATTAACAATTAAAAGAAATAAATTAACAAAATAATTAATAAAAAATTAAGAAAAAATTTAATTAAAAATTAAATTATATATTATTAAAAATAAAAAAATTAACAATTAAAAGAAATAAATTAACTTAATAATTAATAAAAAATTAATTAAAAATTAAAAAATAATTTATTAAAAAATAAAAAATTGCTTAAAACTTAAAAAATAATTTATTAAAAATTAAAAAATTACTTAAAAATTAAATAATTAATTAAATAATTAATAAAAATTGAATTAAAAATTAAAAAAAAAATCATTAAAAATTAAAAAAATAATTTCAAACAGTACGCGCTGCAATCACAAACCCACGAGCTATTAACCCGCCCGTCTACGCGCTGCTTTGACTACGCACAGCAGACACCAGTCAGTCACTCATCCAGCTATTCATCCATCCATCCATCCATTGAGCCATTGAACCAACCATCCATCCATTAGCTTCGCGCTCAGCTATTTCCTAGCCATCAATCTATCAGCGACAGTTATTCAATAGCAGATAACATCGCAACACATCACTCGTCACAGCGTTTTAGCGCAGGCATACCGGCAAGCAGTAGCAGCAGGAGTCGCATTTGCATGTGAGTGCGCGTGTTTGTGCGTGTATTTGCTTTATACTTCTCTAACATATTTCATACTTACTTTATTGTTTTGTGTTTTGTATTTTATTATATAAAAATATGACCCCTCTTGCTAGGCCAAATTTGAATCAATTGTGATGCTGGCATTTGCATACGTATGTATGTATATATGAAATTATATACATTTGTGTGTGTGTGAATGAATGTTAATTTCTTAGCGTGTCTTTGCATATTGACGCTCATCAGCAATTGTATTTTATTTGTGCGTGTCACTCCGCGGCAAATGCAATGTCTCTTTTATCAAGTTATAAAAGCGGAAGTAACACTTCTTTGTCATAACTTTTGGCATATCGGAGAAAACTATTCACAACGTCGTTGATATGTAAAGAGAAAATAATTGCATTAATGCAGTTTCTATTACAATTATCACGTGTAAGCAATTTAAGAGGTCATTGTCACTGGCACACAAATAAACTGGAAAAATTTTTAACAATTATGTTGAAAATTGAGAACAATGCTCACTAAAGTAGCTATAAAATTGTCTGTAACTTTTTTCTTGAAAGAAAACAAAAACAGAAAAAACTCACCAAAAACGTTAAATTTGACAGCAACGAAGCTTTAGTACCCTACACAGGTGGGTTTGATACCCTTTCGATAGCATAAAATAGTATGAAAACAACCATATTCTGATTTTGATCGATCAGTTTATATGGTAGCTTTATGCTATAGTGGTCCGATCTGAACAATTTTTTCGGAAATTTTGTAAATATGTCCAATAGTAATCTATGCCAAGTTTCTTGACGATATATGGCCAAATAAAAAAAAATTCCATACAAGCACTTGATACCGACAGCTCAGTTTGTATGGTAGCTGTATGATATAGTTGTCCGATCTGTATAATTTCTTCGGATATTGCACCATTTTCTTGGAAAATAATTCTTGCCAAATTTCTTGAAGATATCTTATCAAATTAATAAGCTTCTCATACAAGCACTTGATTCCGATAGTTCAGTTTGTATGGCAGTTATATACTATAGTGATCCGATATCGACGATTTCGACAAATAAACAGCTTATTGGAGAGAACAGAACAAGTACAAAGTTCCATATCGATATCTCAAAAACTAAGGACGTTTTCTTTTGGCTGTAACCAAATTCGCGGCGAAGTTAATATACCCTGTACCCTGTAAAATTTTGTAGATGAATCCCATCAATTTCGTATATATGTAATACACGGTGTTGACTTTAAACGCATAGAAAATGCATTTCTAATAAAAGCCTGAAAAATAAATGAGGTGACAAATATTTTGAACGAATTTTTCAAAACATTTTACGAGAAAACCTGATGGTTTTGCTCTAAGCACCACAAATTTAACTTACTCTTTCGTCTAACCGAATAAAATCATATGACTTAAATAGCCTCTGGTATAACTTTCTGGGAAAACTCAGTCACCAAAACTTAGTCTGCATAAAATACAATATTTCATGAGCTGCATTGGACCGGACCGGCTTACCGGTAGTTGCAGTAGCTCCAACTGGTCACTGTCCGATGATGGTTAGCTGATACCAGTTTAAAAGAAGATGAGGTAAACTCATCTCAACTCTTCCTAAACTACTTTCTATCTAATACTCTCGGACATCCTGGAAAAGAGATTAAATGTCAAAGCAGATTTGTGGCAACTTCAAGGCGCTTTGTCGAGACTTAATATAGGAGTATAGAAGATTTCTGGGTTCACAAAGGACTGTCCAAAATAGTTCAAGTATGATCATTTATATGGTAACATATTATCTCATCTAAACATTTTTTAAAGCCCAGCTAGGTGCTTCACGAAATGAAAAGATGGCTCAAACAAGACTTATAATATTTTATCTTCAGACTCTATCCGACATGCTAATAAAAATTTCGTTCTCTTAAAGAGACAATCGATATTAGAATTGATTAACCAATAGGATAGCTGCCTATATGAGTTTCTGGGGTGAAGTTTGAAGTTTCCTCAGCCATCAACAGATATTAAAATTGTGATGCTAAAGATACTAAAATTGTGATAAACTGCGGGGAATTCACTTAAGTTCAGAAGGAATCTTTAAGTGCGAAAATCCAGCTGAAATATGTCTTATCGTATTAAAAATACCTGTGACAAATGTTAATCACAATAAATTTTTGGTGATACTTTCACATTTCCTATAAAACTGCTTTAATTTTATTTAGAAGATCTCAGTCAACCGGACGCTAACACTCAGGGAAGCGTTTATTTTTATATTATCTGACTACCCTTGTATTGATTAATAAACTAAAATATGTACGCAGAAATCAAAATGAAAATCAAGGATACTATTTTCTTTTATGATAAGTTTTGATAATAATAAAAAATAAGTAATCAACCTTGTAACGTATACCTTAGGTGGACTGCGCTCTAAATTACAAGGAAACCCTACCGGCTTGCTGGAGCTGCTTAGAATTTAAGAAGAGATTAAGAGATACTGAGCTTGCGAATTCAAACGTCATCTGTAAAGATAACCATGGCCTGCTAACCTGCACAGTTTTGCTTTCGCCAGCTTAAGGTTGATTGCCTCGGTTGCCACACTAACAACGATCGATGCCTATACAATTTTGAAAGGCTCTATCTGCTTTGCCGATATGTGACGGTCTGTTAGATCTTCTAGGCATCACAACGGACAATCGTTTCTAGCTGTCCAGGTGGGATTATTCGTGGCCTCAACAAAAATCAACCTATTTATCTAACCTCACCTAACATTATGTTGGACTTTGAAACAATGAAAATTATAAAAATGAAGGGATTTCATAATACATTTTAACCCTTCGGAAATGAAAGATAAGATAAGAAACTTAATGGTGGTTGAATTTTCAAGGGATATTAATGGTTAATGGAGCTAGAACATTTTTTACCCTTAAAAATTCAATTTTTCCCTCATTTGTCGGACCTCTAAGATAAATACATGTAGTTGCCTTAGAACCTGATCGAACAAACTCAAGTCCTTTTCTTACTTAAGAAAGTAGTTTCACTAAATTTGGGGTAGATATTGTATGAGGCAACGCTACAATCTTCGAAGAAGTTGTTCAGATCGGACTTTTCATACATATACTAGTTTTGGAGAAGCTCTTTAGTTGTAAGACCAATCTTCAGTTATAATGACAAAAGTTGGCGTGTTTTGTTTCAAAGAACTTATTTGGACACTTGTTACTTATTATCTTATATCACTTATATGTATATGTACATACTATATATAATATATTTTTATACAGCTCATTATTTTCAGAGATTTTAACCCTTTCCAATCATGACCATGCTTTTTACTAAAAAGGACCTCACTTACTCGTATACCTTGCCTCCTTTTAGCTACTCAATATTAGCCTTTGTTTACTTCCATATAATTTTAACCTAACCACAGTGCAGGCTACTTGAAAATAAAAGGACCAAGTTGCCATAAACCTGTAATCACAAACAATGTATGCCAATCAAGTGTCCGCGTCAATGTTCGGATGTCCCTATCAGCTTTGTCAGCAGTTGACTTTAGAATGCAATGTAAGCAAAAATAAACCGAAGTTACACATATACCACATTTGTAAATAGAGCCAGTTATTTATAGTGGAGTTAAGTACAGGGTGATTTGAAAATCTTTGACTCGAGTTTAAGCTCGAAATTGAGTTTATTTCCAGTAAATGTTTTCTTTTGAATAGAATTAACGGGTCCGTTAAATATCATCGGTCTACCATAGTAAAACAAAACTTTTTGGAAAAAAAATTTTTTTTTCATGGAACATAGTTCCCATCAAGGATCATGCACTGATTATAGCTACTCTCCTACTTTTCGATACCATTTTTGTATTATTGCTGGCCCTAGTTTCGGCAAGCTTTCCTTTGAGATCTGATAAGAGGAAATAGTCGCTGGAGACTACATCTATAATATGGTGAATGCCGAAGCAATAAAGAAGCCCAATTCATGGTTCCTTGCCATCGTTTTCACTGACTTGTGACACTGTTATTGCCTTGCTGAAGCAGCATTTTCTTTGTCAAAACGCTTTGTAAAAGTGCAGTCCACTCGAATGACTGTCGGTTGGACTTTGGAGTGAAGTGATGGAGCCATGTTTCAACTTTTGTCGCCGAGATCATAAGCTTTAATTTCAGGCTTCAAATAGTCGACTATCGTGGCGCGATAATGATCGCCAATGAGAGTTATGTTCCCATCAGCTTTATTTTTGAGTAAATGTGGACCTCCGGCCTATAAACCACACCAAATCGCTGTTTTTTCTGGATGAAATGCCGACTCTTTAATCTCTTCAGGTTACTCTTCCTACCAAATGCGTAAATTTTGTTTGTTTACATACCCTTTGAGCCAGAAATGGTCCACATCGGTGAACACAATTTGGCTCGAAAACGTTGGAACTTCTCAAGAGCCTAAAGAGTGGTCGAGTGGCTTCAGCTCTTGCACAAGTTGTAGTTCGTACGCTTTCAGTTTAAGATCTCGATGTAAAATGGGCCAAGTCGTTCCATACGTCAGTCCGAGTTGCTGCGAATGGCCCCGAATCGACTTTCCACGGTCTTCGTGTACACTCTCAACTACGTCCGCTATACTTCTTTCCCGTGGTCTAATCATTGGAAAAATGAAGGCTGGATCTCAAAACGGGTGATGATGTTGTGATAGTAAGCTCAGTAGGCTGATTATGTTGACCATAAGTTGAGCGAAGCGCGCGAAACACATTCTTTACAGAACGGGATTGTAATAAAGTTGGACGATTTGTAAACGTTGGTTAGGAGTAAGTATTTCAATGATGAAATGCCAAACAATACTGAAAAAAATAACATGACTGCTTGACAGGACTCACGCGTGATCTGTGAAGAAAAGGCTATTGAAAAAGTACTTCTACTTGGATCACCCGTTATAATATTTTTCATTTGAATCCTGTCGACTTACTGAAACGTCCTCGACCAAGTTCGCTCATGAAATAACATGATTTGAAGCATTATTTGCAAATAGATTTAAATGCAAACTTTTGAGTAAATATGTACACATATTTACGTAGCAAGACTTAATGTGGATTGAGAGTATTTAGACTGTACACAAATTTCGTAATTATTTATGTTGACCACGATTTGCATATTCATGTGGACACACCTACAAATTAATATGTGTTTTCGTTTTAAATGTAAATTTATTTCCCATGGTTATACAAAACATATTGACAATGTGCTGCACGTGTCGTTTGATCCTCTTAATCCTTATTGGTTGCCTGGCGCTCCAAATATTTGTACTAATAGCCATACATATAGGGTAAACATATTTACATGTGCGTAAGTGTGTATGCTTTTGTGGTTTTAAGCAGAAAGTTTGTTTTGCTGAGCTTCTATTTTTCGTATAAATGTCGATGGACGATGGATGATGATGATTAAATGAATATATCATGCTAAATAACATACATACATACATAAGTACAAAATGAGTAAATAATGAACTTTACTTGTTGGGAATAAAAATCGGTTTTGATGGTTAGCCCCACGAGACAAAGAATGAAATTTACTCACAACTCATATGAGAACTAAGTGTGGTTTAGAACAGGTTTTATGGAACGAGTGAATCAATCATTATAGAGATGCCTAGCGAAAATTCAAGAAATGTGGTTAGGCCATTTATATTGCCCTTAAAACTACCTGAAAGGCTGTCATAACCTTACTACTAACTCAAAGTTAATGAACACGAGCTAAATTGACAATGCGACCAAGAAAAGAAGATCCATGAGGAATTAAATACAACACTTCCATTCCTCAATAGAGAATATTGAATCAACGGTTATATTAATCGGCAGTTTGAACAACGAAATCTACATAATAAGGGGGTATTCTACTCTAGAAATCAAATTTTGGGCAGTTTTTTTGAATTTTATTTAAAAAAAACACAAAAATATTTTTACTATCCATTTTTTGTGGTGTTTTTATTGATTTCTTAAGAATACACAAAAAAAATTTACAAAAAAATATTAAAAATTAAAATAATTAGAGGGAGGGGAGAGACAGGTGTAAAAAAAAAATGGCGCATCCTGGTGACATTGATCCTGACTCTCCTGGTGGTCTGAAAAAAAAAAATCAAAAGAAATTCTTAATCAGTAAGGATGCTGTTATAGTCCGGGAACAAGAAAAAAAAAATTTTTTTTGAAAAATGGCGACTGCCTGACAATAAAAGTAATTTTTTACGTTTTTTTTTTTTTTAAATTCCTGAATTTTTTTAAAATATTAAAAACAAAAAATTTGACACGATGCTGTTAGGAACGATAAAGGTTATATAAAGAAGGTTCACACAAAATTTCAAGTAAATCGGTTGTATAGAACTTGAGATAATGCCGGTACCGTGTGTGAAAAAAGTAGTTTCGAGAAAAACGCGTTTAAAGTTTAGGAGACAATTCTAGTGAACACGGACGCCAACTCACAAAATCGGCTGTATCTCCGAAAATAAGACGAATTTTAAAAAATCCTTCCAAGGTCATATTTTTGAAAGTCTAAGCTTTAAATATATGAAAAAAATCGAATTTTTCACAATTCTATAGTAGAATACCCCCTTAACCAACGGATCAAAGAGTGAAATAGGAACAGGACCGGACTTCATCTGGTGCAATCCGTAAGCAGTAGTTCGCTGCAAACTAAATGACTACAATACACCAATGGTTCTTTCATTGTGAAATTGTTGACATAACTGCTCTAACCAACAGTCTATGTACCTTCTAATGGACAGCCAAGCGACAATTAAGGCTATCCGTAGCGCCAACACTATGTCTCACTGCGTTAGGTTATGCAAGAAGGTAACTCGGTTAATATTACCTGGGTACACAGTCATAAAGGAATAGAAAGAAAGGAAAAGGCCAACGAGTTCGTTCGCTGGGGGCAGCTTTCTCAAAGATTAGTTCATTCACAGGTTGTTTAAGGGGGTATTCTAGTCTAGAAGCATGAATTTCAGGTAATTTTTAAAGTGTCGTAAAAAAAGGCAATTAATATTTTTACCATCCATTTTTTTACTAGTTATTTTTTAATATTTGAAGAAAACAGAAAAAAAAATTAAACACTAAAAAAAGTAAAAAATTTCAAAAATTATGAGCTGACGAAGTGGGGGGTCTCTAAAAATTTCCACTTGACTATGCCCATGATTTCAACCCTCCTAGTTATCTGAAACCAAAAAAAAAAAAAGATTATTAATCTAGAATAATGTGCGCACAGGTCGGAACTACGAAAGAAAGAAAAAAGAAGGGAAACATTTTTTCCACAAAATGGCGACTGCCTAAAAAAAAAAAAAAAATTTTATCACTTTTTCTGACTACTTCGAATTTTTTAAAAATAATAAAAATAAAAATTTTGGGATGGGGCTAGTTCCACCATAGACAAGCCTATAAAGATAACTCTATAAAAATTTCAAGTAAATCGGTCCAGTAGAACCTAAGAAATCGTGGGCATCGTTCCGAAAAAGTCAGTTTTGGGAAAAACGCGTTTAAAGTTTCGCGTTCCGGCCGAAACAGTTTGGATGCTGGGTCAGAAAAATGCCTATATCTCCGAAAATAATTTGAATTTTGAAAAATCCTCTTGTACACATATTCTTGAAAACTTTGAAAATATAAAAAAAATCATTTTTTTTTAATTTCTAGACTAGAATACCAACCTTAAAGCAATGAATCCGAGAGAAATACCTTGGGTCTTGGAATACAGCGCATACCACAAAGTTACTTTGGGTTACTGTTGATGGTGGGCACACCAAAAGTTTCTATTTTTAGGTGAAAGGGAAATTGTTAATATTATCATAGGCCGCCTATGCTCCAATTTAAAAAACATTAGCTAGCTTGATAGAAAAAAAAATTTTTTTACCAATTCCACTGAGTTGCTGGATAAAGTTCAATTTAGTTATCATCCGGAGATTCATTGAGACACATGATGGCCTAGGTGCGGCTGCCTGTGGTCCGGCGTTCCTGTATCCCTCTTTTCAACTAAGCAATCAACCAATATCTCAAAGTGAAAAGCTTCAAACATACCTATGAGTGCTTAAAATGTATAGCGGGGATATATTCCGTACTATCTGTCTAGTAAAACACCAAATTTCGAAGAAGTAATGTCTTTTTTTTAAATAAAAGATTTTTTTTTTTGTAAAGAAAAAATAAAGAAACCCTGTATCGGTGTAACTAAATGGAATAAATGTGAAGTGTCACCTTAATTGTAGTTCATGGCCAACTAATGGTCAATGGGCATATGCACCAGATTAGACAAAACAAACCCTCGTATAAAAATTTATATATATCACATATAGCAGTTCTATAGTAAGATAATTTTTATATTTACAAATAAGTATAGTACAAATATGGATTATGGTACTAATTTTTCTTAAAGTTGCTTTAACACATACGATTATTAGCGGTTATTGTTAGTGCAGTTCATCGTCCTTTAACACAAATATCCATTAGTAATCGTAAAATCGTATCGTTTATCACTCATATTCTTAGGTTGTTAGTATATTTGATAGTGACAATGTTGATTGAGGGTATTTTTATGAAAAATGTACATACTTGTAAACTGAAGGGTGTTTATACCAAATGAAAGATATCGTTGTAGGTAGAGGATTACACGTGTAATAATGGCAAGACAAGTTCATTTTTCGAGATCTGTGATTCTTTATGTAGATCTCACCAATTAATTTGATTTTGGAAAGGAAACTCATGATCATTTTTGTTTTAATTAATTTTGCTTTCTGGGCGAAATTCGGACTTACCAGGTTTGACAATTAAGTAATGAGACTGATTTTATTGCCGCACTTGTGGGTAAACCTGTGACCTTGAAATTTCCTTTCTCTTTTTCCGACATCCCTCCCCTCTCCAATGATATATGTACCATCACTCTAGCTTGTTTAGTTCGCCTGCTGCGTCAAGTTTAGCAGACGTATGTTTGTGGTGCTCGTCACGAAAATGGAAAAACGAAATCAAGAACAACGCCTCGCGGTAAAATTTTGCGCTAGATTGGGCGAGACAGCTTCGGAAACGTACGCTAAAATTGTAAGAGTGTATGGTTATAGTGCTCTTAGTCGTGCCCAGGTGCACAATGGTTAGCTCTGCACGCTCCCCGCCCGAAAAAAGCTCGCATGAGCAAGTCGAAGGTGAAACGATGATTATTGCCTTTTTTGATTCGTTCCACCGGGGAAAACTGTGAATCAAGTCTACTATTGCCAAGTACTCGAAAGATTGCAAAAACGAGTCAACAGGGTGCGCTCGTAACTGAATCCTTCATCCCGACAACGCGCCGTGCCACACCGCCCTCAGCGTGTCCCAGTATTTGGCCTCTAAAGAGATCGCCGAGTTGCAACAGCCGCCTTATTCGCCCGACATGTCAGCCTGTGACTTTTTTGTTTCCTAAAACAAAATCGGTGGTCAAAGGAAACCATTTTGAGTCGATTTCGGACATCCAGGCGGCCGTGACGAGGGTACTCGTGCACATCCCAGTCGAAGCATTCCAGAAATGTTACGAAGCATGGAAAACGCGCTGGAATCGCTGTATAGCTGCCCAAGGGGACTACTTTGAAGTGGATGGCAGAGTTGTAGCATAATTTTCAAATATACGGTTTTTATGGAATCAGTCTCATTACTTGATTGTCATACCTCGTTTGCTCTAACTTTTTCTATAGTTCAAGTATTTCACAAATTTTGCTTTTTTTATGAAAACCTCGTTCTTTTGTTTCTTGACAGACTCTTGATAAAGTCTTGCCCTAAAAATCTGGTATAACTACATATGACCCTTTACTTTCTAATATGATTGCTTATTTAGTCAAAGTCTCAGCAGTTGATTATACATCTACCACATTTCGTATCTAAAAGCTACTACTGGCTAGGAAACTTATTACTGGGGTGTGATGAGTAGGTACAGGTAGGACGAATCGAATAAACAACTGGTATAAATTACTATAATCAAATTGAAATAGAATTGGAATTATTTGTGGCACTTTAAAAGGTTATCTAGATGCTGTAACAGTCAGTACCTAGTATTAGTCAAATGGATAAATTGGTTTTTCCTTTTACGTTTAAATTTTAACTTTATATGTAAGTATGTAAATGATCAGCATGACAAGCTGAGTCGATTATACCATGCCCGTCTGCATGTCCGTCTGTATATACGCGACCTAGTACCTTAGGTTTTGAGTTAGCAATCTAAAATGTTGTCCATTTTTCTCCAAGGCGCTACACTTTTATTTGTCGGAATCGCCAATATCGGAATAGTATACCGACTAACCAAAATTAATCAAGAAAAGTATTGTATTTGTCATAAATATTTTTCTAAGGCAATGCAACATTTTTCGAACATATTATTTAGATAGGATTACTATAGCATATAGTCAATCAAAATTAGGATAAAGTTCTTTTTATACTCTTTTATGTTATAGGAAATACACATGTGAAAAGATTTACAGCTTCGGTGCAGCTGAAAGCCGAACAGTTTAAAGATACATGAAAGAAAGTTTACTTTTTCACCATTCACCGTTTGTCAGATGGTTGGTGATTCTCTTAGGATCGTGTGTTGTCAATAATAAGTATATAATTTTCGCTATTTCGTTAGTGCTGCTGTGAACTTTGCACAAAAAAACTGAAGCAAAATAGAAAATAGGACCACTGGGACACATTATCTGTTTATTCTAGTCCATTCTACCAAGCTCACCCTTTTGGTAAACCCTTTATAGTGTACAATTATGATGTATTAAGTACGTGTTAATAATATTACAAAATTTATCGAGAAAACAAAAGTTAATGAAAAAGTGCAACGCTTCGAATTAAGAATTTCTACAGAAATATTGCAACTCACTTTTCTATAATTTTACGTACATACTATAGACATATTTACATATGTATATACATATATACTACACATACATATTATTGAAGGCACAAGCATTTCATAAACTCGATATTTTTATAAGCTTGCAGGAAGGTACCTATGTATTTACGAGTAAATATGTACATATGTCTATATCAATGTGCTGTTAAGCATAAATGCACTTAGTTATGCATCAATATAGTTTATATGTCCACACTGTGTGTGTTTGTCACTTGGGCGTTAATTACCAGAAATAAACGTGAGAAGTGACCACATGCTCGGTCATATGAGTGAATAGCCGGCTTTTCGTTTGTCCGCTATATGGAGGTGGTGAGGTAAAACAGTTGACAAGGTAGGCGCGACTACTGACTGCAATAATGACAATTTCGTATTGACGGGCGCGTATTTTAATGCTTTTTATTTACCCAACAGTAATTAAAGTAAAAATTATGTACTACTGTGTCCAAAAAATATTGTGACATTGTATTTATTTTGGAAATTCTTTGTTTATTCTTCCAAATCATTTTCATCCCCTTCAAAGTAATCCCCTTCCAGTGCAATGCACTTATGCCAACGGATTTTCCAATCTTCGAAACACTGGTTGTAGTCACTTTCCGGGATGGCTTTCAGTTCCGTCTTCGCTGCGGCTTGAATCTCCTCTATCGTATAAAAACGGTGTCCCCGGAGCGGTCTTTTGAGCTTGGTGAACAGCCAGAAGCCGCACGGCGCCAGATCAGGTGAATACGGTGGTTGCGGAACGATATGAGTTGTGTTTTTGGCGAAATGATCACGAATTACGAGGGCAGTATGGGATAATGCATTATCGTGGTGTAAAAACCAAGAATTGTCTTTCCACAATTCCGGCCTTTTTAGGCGGATAGCGTTACGCAAACGACGCATAACGTTCAAATAATATTCCTTGTTGACTGTTTGACCGGTTGGAAGGAATTCATAATGCACAACACCACGATAATCGATGAAAATAGTCAACATGACCTTGATTTTTGAGCGACTTTGGCGCGATTTTTTGGTCTCGGCTTTCTTTTGGCACGATATTCGCTCGATTGATCAGTTGTTTAGGGGTCGTAAGCATAGATCCAAGTCTCATCGCCAGTTATAATGCGTTTCATGACACCCTGGTAGTCGGAATGCATCGTTTCACACACTTCAACGCGACGCCTTTTTTTCCAAAAAATTCAATGTTTTCGGTACCAGTCGAGATTTGACGCGCTTGAGGCCTAAAACATCCTTCAAAATGGTATTGGCTGAGCCTTTCGATATGCCAACTTTATCAGCAAGGCCTCTAATTGTTAATCGACGGTTTTTCAACACCAAATCTTTGATTTGTTGAACGTGAGCTTCGTCGGTTGAGGTTGATGGCCGCCCTGGACGCTCTTCGTCTTCGACACGTTCACGGCCGGCTTGGAACTCACTCACTTGTAAACATTTCTTTCAGACATAGCCTCATCACCAAAGGCTTTCTGCACCATCCTCAACGTATCCGCGGCAGAAAATTGATTCTGTAAACAAAATTTAATGCAAATTCTTTGCTCAACACTTTTAGCAGCTCACAAAACGACACGTATCTCAAACACTAATGAATATTTTGACGTGAAATTTGACATAAATGTGACTGACGGTACTACCAACCTAAAAAAAAATAATTCTCCAAATCCTTCGATGCGCGCAGTTTAAATTCAAATGTTACCTTATTTTTTGGACACAGTAATATGAACGAGGGCATAATTTCTACAAACAGTAGTCGATAATATTATGGATTTCCATTAAATCTTAAGTGCTACGCTTCTTCAAAAGTTTAAATTTTGTATTTATTCGTCTATGTCTACCATATATGATTAACATATACATACATTAGAGCAAATTGTTGCTTTTTTTATAAAATTTATTCAATGGATGTTCTACGGATCATTCTGAAACACTTTCCATAAGAAACTATGGTGGAACCAGTCGATGGGAGTTTCGAATCAAAAGCGAAGTTTGAAAAATCTGTATGATCGGTTGTATGAGAGGTGTAATATAGTTGTCCGATCTGACCGATTTCGCTAAGTTATCAATATAATATCAAAACGAAATATTTACATTTCATTCGGATAGGTGAAAAACTGACGAGCAAATTTTTATAATCTTAAAAAACTTCGCCTTAGCTGGCTCGAAACCAGTTTTAAATCTATAATCTTCTAGGCAAAGTTGTTCAGAATGATAATGTAAAAAGACAGGTGTAAAAAAAATGGCGCATCCTGGTGACATTGATCCTGCCTCTCCTGGTGGTCTGAAAAAAAAAATCAAAAGAAATTCTTAATCAGTAAGGATGCTGTTATAGTCCGAAAACACGAAAATTTTTTTTTTTGAAAAATGGCGACTGCCAGAAAATAAAAATAATTTTTACGCTTTTTTTTGGAAATTCCTGAATTTTTTTAAAATATTAAAAACAAAAATTTTGACACGATGCTGGTAGGAACGATAAAGGATTATATAAAGAAGGTTCACACAAAATTTCAAGTAAATCGGTTGTATAGAACTTGAGATAATGCCGATACCTTGTGGAAAAAAGTAGTTTCGAGAAAAACGCGTTTAAAGGTTAGGAGACAATTCTAGTGAACACGGACGCCACCTCACAAAATCGTCTCTATCTCCGAAAATAAGTCGAATTTTGAAAAATCCTTCCAAGGTCATATTTTTGAAAGTCTAAACTTTAAATATTTGGAAAAAAATCGAATTTTTCAAAATTCTAGAGTAGAATACCCCCTTAAATCAATACCTGAAAAATATTTTAAACAAGAACCAATATAGTTCCATATTGACGGTTCCGACAAATGAGCAGCTAATTGAGAAAAAAGGGGCGCGAGTAAAATTTCATATCGATAATTAGTTTTGGGACACCCTGTATTTGTGAAATATTGCAAATTTTAAGCAGCTTTTTTTACTATTTATTTACTTTTGAGAAAGCTAACTTTCTTCAAGTTAAAATTTTGTAATTCTTAACACCTTTTATCCAGATATTCATTCGAAACATGATAACATCTATTACTACTCTTACCATTTCTTATAGAAAACTTGTTTAGAAAGAAAATTATACATATATATATATGTAGATGTAGGAATGAGGTTCCATATGTACTTAATATGTTATATGAGTCTTAAACTTGGTTCAACCTACTCTTCCAAAAATTTGCAATTTGGGTCTACTTGTTTTATTTGTATAGTATTGAGTTTCGATAAATCATAGCCCTGAACTGGAAAAATTAGGTTGTCAAAAAAGTCTTGCGGTATTTTCGCTAGTTGGCGCTGAAAGCGCGTAGTTCTAGTTTTATTCGTCGTCATGCTATACCCTTTTGGAAAGCTCATTTCACGCGCTAACACGTGTTTGATTGATTGTCGTTTCCTTTAAGTCGTTCGTGAGTTATAGCGTCGCAAACATGGAGCAAAATAAAGAGAAAATACGGCATATTTTACAGTACTACTACGATAAAGGCAAAAATGCATCTCAAGCCGCCGATAAAATTTGTGCAGTTTATGGACCCGATACAGTTTCCATTTCCACCGCACAACGATGGTTTGACCGTTTTCGTTCTGGTGTAGAGGTGGTCGAGATGCGCCACTCTCTGGAAGGCCTGTCGTCGAAAATTGCGATAAAATCGCTGAATTGGACGAAAGAGACCGGCATAGTAGCAGCCGTAGCATCGGTCAAGAGCTGGGCATGAGTCATCAACATCAAAATCAAATCTATAAATAACTAAAACTCCTGCTATTAAACTGAACTGGGTCTAGTGTCAATATATTTTGAAAATTTTTTGAGAAAAGCAGGAAATTTCAAGGTTTTGAGGATGCTTTTCGAAATCGCTGTTGGCAACTCCTAGATCCGATTTTGATGTTGTTTGGTGAAACAGGAAGAATTCGTGAAAAATTTATTTAAAAGTGTCTTATTATTTCTATAAAATTATTTTCTGGGGTTTCTTAACCTTCTTGGGAGACCAAGAAGATAAGTTTTCAATCTACTAAATATCTCTGTGGTTTAAACTGCAAATTTTCTTGAACTGCTTCTATGAATATGGGAAATGTAAGGAATCATTAGACTAAACCTTGCATGATCTCCATGTTTATTTGAAGAATTATGCAAATCGCAGGGTAGTCACTACACTGTACAATATTCGGCCGGCTACCGGATCAAATCATTACTTTTCAAGAGTTTGAGTTTTAAGTAAAAAAATGATATTTTATGATAATTTCATACTCGTATATTAATAATTCAGATCGTTTCTTTATAATATTTAAGCCAGATTTTTCGTTAAAGAGTGAAAGAGACATATTTTTTTATAGATCAACTTGTTACTCTAACTCCACAATCCGCTATTCATTAATTAACATTGTTGACATTTGATACCAATTTTAGACACATGTTTGCATATATTTTACTACGTTTACTTATACCATGTATGGTATATGTATATAGTACATATATATGTACTAACATACCAATTACCTGAAAATATCGATGCACTGAAATATAAAGTTATAAATATAGTACAATTCTGTTCTGCTTACGTAGTACATTTATAGCAATGAATTAAAGTAATAAAAGTGAATAGTCGAAGTGCTGAGGGAGTATTTGCCGGGTCAATGCACTCTTACGGGTCTCATACATACAAACTACTCATATGCTTAAGTACGAACTCAGACGGGTCGTTAAGTGATTGATTGAAAGCGAAAAGTACCGCTAAGGCTTGTGTGTACTTATGTATGTTTGTAATTAACTGTTTGTCATACAAGCGTATGTGAGTGAGCAAGTATGGAAGTAGTTATGTATGTAAATATTCCAAATTACTGCAAGTTAACTGACAATAATTTACCACAAACGTAATGCAATAAGAAATCGTAATTAGCTAATTCAATGCCGATACATTTACAGTCAATTGAGTTCAGTTTGCGAGCTGGGCTTTGTGTAAAATTTTCAGAAAATACTTACATATGTAGTTCTGCGAGTCTAAACATCTTTATTATGAGGGTAATCATTATACCACAAGTGATAAATTGTTTTACATTCAGTTATGAAAATATTTGTGTATTATTCTTTAGTGAAAGTGCATGTGCAGATACATTTGTTTTTGCAGTTACTTAAGAAGAGAAAAATTGATAAAGAGACCGGTGATGCAAAAGCATAAATTTTTAGCCAAACCGGTAGAAGATTTTTAAGAAATTATTAAAATATTTTGTTAATATTTCTAAGAGGGTTGAGAGGAAGCTCAGAGCAAGGTTGCCTTAACCAAAAAATATTTTCTCGTCAATAGAGGTAAATTTAGTTTAAAAAGAGTTTATGTTCCACGTCTTTTCTCCTCAAGAAGTAGTTCACTTATCGGAACCGAAATCACGTATTATTACTATTATTATTAATATTATTATTTTTATTACTGAAAATAGTGCTATAGTATCAGTATAAATATTTTAACTCATTTAAAAATAAAATATTTTTAAAAATTTGGCCTGGCTCCGGATGTACATATCTCCTAAACCACTAAAACGCTGCAATAACCGAATTTGCAGAATACAAATCTTACACGACTTCTACCGACAATGTAAGAATGGATGCAATCGGAGGATAACCCCGCTCACTCTCACTTCCCATATAGCACAATTTTAAATTTCACGTGATTCATTCAGTTTTCAGTACAGAAGTCAAGAAGCAATTAATATAACGGGATAAATCTTTGCACTAATATTTTCTTTAAAGTACGCCACCTTATGACCAAAAATAGCTCAAATTAAACCAGAATTGTTTAAGGTTGTATTCTACTCTAGAATTGTGAAAAATTCGATTTTTTCTAATATTTAAAGTTTGGGCTTTCAAAAATATGACCTTGGAAGGATTTTTCAAAATTTGACTTATTTTCGGAGATACAGCCGATTTTGTGAGGTAGCGTTCGTGTTCACTAGTATTGTCTCCTAAACTTTAAACGCGTTTTTCTCGAAACTACTTTTTTCCACACGGTACCGGCATTATCTCAAGTTCTATACAACGGATTTACTTGAAATTTTGTGTGAACCTTCTTTATATAATCCTTTATCATTTTCAATAAGTATCGTGTCAAAATTTTTGTTTTTAATATTTAAAAACAATTCAGGAATTTCAAAAAAAAGCGTAAAAAATGATTTTTATTTTCAGGCAGTCGCCATTTTTCAAAAAAATTTCTTTCGATTTTTTTTTTTTTCAGACCACCAGGAGGGTGAGGATCAATGTCACCAGTATGCGCCATTTTTTTTACACCTGTCTCTGCCCCCCTCTAATTATTTTAATTTTTAATATTTTTTTTTAAATTTATTTTTCTGTATTCTTAAGATATCAATAAAAAACACAAAATAATAGAAAGTAAAAATATTTTTGATTTTTTTTAATGAAATTCAAAAACCCAAAATTTGATTTTTAAAGTAGAATACCGCCTTAAGCCCCTAGGTATCGAATATGTGGACCCCAGTATCTATAGTTGACTTTTAGACCTAAAATATCGGTCAGATGAAATTTATAGAGAATTCTTTCTTGACTGTAATAACTCTGCGTATCACAAATGGGTTTAATAGGGTCAATAATTACCTAAGCCTCCATACATCTTTTTACCTAATATACAAATTTTCGAAATTCCAGGTGACTTTGTGCTGGACATATTGGCCAGTATGTGAGTTATCTCAATTAAAATAGCAAAACATGTTTTGCTCATAACAATAGATCTCTGTGAATAAAAGTTGGTACAACTGGTTAAAAACTTGACCTACCTCCCATATAACTATTACTAGGACTTTCGAACATCCGGCTGAATTTTCCCCAAATAATTGCTGATTGTATGTAGGGTACCTTAATAAAACCCAGGGAACATTTTTTTAGTAAGTGGCATGATAATAGCTAATAGAAAAAGTCGGGTCGATTTTACCCCAACTCCCACATACTACATATAGTGATTTTTGTTTATCCCACATATGTCGGTCAGAGTATGAGTTATATATAGTATATGTAAGTATGTATGTATGTATATATAAAACTGCTTGGATTCTGATCTTCTGGTATTTCCTAGCTTTTATTCTTGCAAGTTGTAAGAGTATAAATTGTTCGGTTACACCCGAACTTACCATTTCTGTGGGGTGTTCGAAAAGATAAGACCACCCATTCTGACCACAAACTATTGTCCCATGAGTGCAAATCTGGACTTTCAGATGGCCAATTAACTGCAGCTATGAGTATAGGAATATCGTTTTGAAGCCACTGCTGGTTGTTTTTAGCCGTGTGTGCTGGAGCAGAATCTTACTGGAAAATGTAATGCAGACAGAGTATAGCTTAATGGCTCTACCACGTCTTCTAAAACATCCCAAAGTAAACTTTGCTCCAATGTTAATCACATTTTCTCATAAGTGAAGAGGTGTAACTTTATAGAAGTCTCCCCACCAAACCTTTAAAACAGTCTATACATTTAAAGGTTCGAAACTCAACAAATACTTCAATAAATTTGGTAAAATGACAACCAAAATTGCCGTAAATGCATAATCACGTGCGAGTGTTTAAGGTAAATTGCCAAGTAAATTACATAATCATTGACTGAACTGAAAAATATTCGATTTAGGCCAATATAAAAAAAATTACAACAGCGCTACACTATTTTGTTTTGGCAATCTATTGAGGAAATTTCATCATTGAACTCCGCCTAAGTTAAATTGTATATTCACTTCTGAGCTTATGCACCCAAGCACCTACAAAAGCATGCCAAATTGATTGAGGTGCCAGTAAAAAGCGTGTCCAAATGTGAGATGCCAAAAATAATTGACCAATTGCCAGATAACGAGTTAGACGTCGCAACTGTTAAGCCACAAACTGGATGCACAAATGAAATGGCAAAGATACATATACTTAAAAAAGCTAAAACCGACTGCTTGCATGCACCCGGCGCTAGAGAGTTTGGCCGGCGACGGATAAAACGGATTTGAAAGTGCAATGCACTCGCTAAGAAAATAAATGCACAAATATTCATATTTAAATGCATGTGGTTGAATGTATGTATGTATCAAGAGTACGTTTGATTTTGTGCATTCATAACGGCAAACTCGGCAATAACCCACAACAATTGCAACTTCGGTAACCACAAAACGGCAAAAACGCATCTCAGCTTCCGAATGCAAATAAAATTGCAAAATTTATGACTCCAAAGCAATCTTCAGCGTTTTTATGAGCACACGCAACTTGAATTCGGGAATATAATACGGAAATTAAAAATAAAAATGGTTTTTTGAGGTGTATAGAAAATTAGTTGTGAAAGTAATATCATTTTACTTTCAAAATTTCTGCGAATAATGCGAGAAAGCTCGGTGGAAAAGATTAATAAGTGATAGAAACCGACAATTAGAAATGCAAATTATATCATTATATCACATTTTTTAAATACAAATAATCAATTGATCAGAAAGACTGTGTATGTTAGCTAAATCCGTAATCAAGGAAGATAAGAGCGCTAAGTAAAGTTATTTTAATACAAAATATCTACTATAATATAAGGAGATTTCTCGACAACTAAAGGTTCCTTCATATTTAAACTAACAACGCACTTTCCAAACGAAGCTATAGAAGCATTCACAAATACAAAAGACTCTTTACTCCTTTGAACTTGATTGTAATCGGTCAATTTGTATTGCAGCTATATGCTATAATGATCCGATCTTAAATATTTGTTTGAAGGTTGTACTCTTACCTTGAGCAATAATTTATGTCTAATTTCGTAAAAAAAATCGTCATATGAAAAATATTTCTTCTCAGCACTTGTCTCCAATCGTTCCAGCTATGTGCTATAGTACCGATCTAAACAATTTTTGTCCATTGTCTTAGACAAAAACCCATGCTAAATGCTCTGTTTTCCGATAGTTCATCATATTGATCATTTATATACATAGTATTCAAAGTATATATAATATCATAGTGTTTTCAATGCTTTCTTCTGGGAGTTATAACCTTCGTGGCAAACTTAATATACTCTGTTCGAGGTATAAAAATTATGATTCATTTGCGTCGACTAGCAAACCAGTGAGGAAAAATGTATCGTTAGAAAACCAAAATTAGTTTAAGGGGTTTATATGAGCTTACAGTTTAAAAAAAATTGTTTTTTGAATATTGTCCTAAATTTTTAAGTTTATCAGAGTAATATTTTCGGAGATCCAGAGAGGCTGGTGCGCCGTCTTTAAACGCGTTTTTGAAGCCGGTTGGTAAAACTTCTCGGGAACTACTCAACCGAACTTCATGAATTTTTAATCCTTTAAGACTTGAATGAATTATTTTTTTCGATTACAACCATTTGAAAATAAAATGTTGCGAAATTTTCATTTTTTTGTAAAAATATCTGCAAAAATTCAAGTTTAAGATTTTAACTAAAACACGTATTTTTTCACTTTAGATGATCCTGTAAGTAGTTATTCTATCAACGCGGATGCGTCTTTTTCCAACGGGTCACCGGAATAGCATCGCAATGGACAAGTTTAAAATACGTTTTCCAAAAATGTCATAAATTCTTTCTTAATAGTGTATGTTTATGTAAAAAAAAAAATTGGTTGAAAAATAGCTGTTTTTTTACCCGAGGAAACCCATGTGTATATATTAAGTGTATATGAACCCTTAAAAATTATGGTTTTGACAAGAAAAAGTTGCCTTCTCGAATGGCCACTTCAAATCTTGAACCTGAAAACAAACGAAACTTTGTAGTACGATATTAAAACAAAACTTTTTCTTCAAAACAAAACTTGAACAAACAAATTTAGGGTATCTATGAACTCTGGGGAATAATGTAGAAAATGTGACATTATTTAGTTAGAGCAGGAGTTAAAATTTGGATATATTTGTATGTTAAAAAAATGTTGCCAATTATTAAACTATGAATAAGGAATTCTTTTTTCCATTTTTTATTTAAGTATTCTATATACCCAAGCTCTAGTTAGTTGGAAACAACAATCAGTGCCTAAAAGAGTTCTTCGAATCAGTTTGTTCGGTTGCGAGCACTCTATCTTATTCGTATTATAATTTTATTTTTTTTTTCGTAAATTGCATTAAATATGTTTCAAAGCATAAAATAACTTAATTTATATAATACATAAATAATCATTAATTTACATATATTAATATGTATAATAAACCAGACTTACCAAATATTTCTGCAAAAGTTGTGTTCATTTCACTTCGTCGCGGCAATGATTCTTTCGCTAAAGAATGTTCGCTGCTTTCGTTGTACGCACTTCTTCTCGTATACACTTTCGTCGTTATGCTTCACATTAACTATTACTTGCTTGCATTACACACAAAAAAACATTGAGCTCGCACAAGCGATTTGACATTGACACTCGCTCGCAAAATGCCGGCACTAGATAATTTAACTAATTTGATGTTTTACCAAAATGCTAATGATAATAATTTTCACCGATTTTCACTTTGCAAATCGCACACTATATATTTATTAGATAATATAACATAAAATAAAAACATATTAATATGCAATATGTGGCATAGAAAACAATTTGAACTAATTTCATGCAAACGAATAGTAACTCAAACAAGCGCTCGTTTCCGCACGAACAACGGAAGAGGACGCGAGCACTTGCATTTACTTTATTCACTATTTACTTCATTAAAAACACTTCACGCACTGCAAATTTCGTATGTTGTTAAAAATAAAGGTAGAGGAATAACTTTAATTAACACAACATTTGATTTAGCACACAAATAAACGCGAAAATTTCGATTTGCAATTGAAATTGTAAGATTACAGCATCACTCGTTGACAACTGCGGAAACTGGCGCGTCGGGAAACATATGGGAAGTGGCGGTAGGGTTGCATTTGACAAAAAAAAGCTTTAAGACTGTGTTCCAGAGATGTTAATATAAGAAAATAATTATTTTAAATTATTACATACTTATATAAATATATATATCACCTGAAATGCAAAATAAGAAAACACCACTTTTCATAAGTTAACAAGCGAAGTAAAAACGATGTAACGGACACCACTCATATAGAAAAACAATTGAGTTTTGGTTATGAAATGGTTATATATTAGTAATATATTGGTTATATATTGGTTATATATGACAGCGGAAACTGGCAAATTTATGCTACATATATGTATGTAATATAATGTAGTGAATCGTAAGGAATAAAAATTTCGATTCTTTTGTTGATATGTGGTTTTTGCATATTATAAATGTAAAAAAAAACGACCAACAAAGACAATAAGTAATCATTTATTCATGATAACTGACTATCAGTTGAGTGATAATATGATGTATGTATGATTAATTTGTTTTTTTTTTTTTTTAAACAAGCACATCATTATAGTTTATATTAAAATAGGTTTGCTTGTTCAACTGTGGTATATAATAAAAGTTTGAAATCTACAATTTTTATTGCCTTATTTTTTTTTTTTTTGTAATATTTTTTTCTTAATATTTTTACTCGTAACTGGGCTATTACCGCGTAAACAGTGTCTACGCCAATTGAGTATAAAAAAGAACATATGTATGTGACCTGGTCTACGAAAAGGGGGCTTAGGTGTCAAAAAATCAATTTGTTTTTATTTTTTTTTCTATTTTTTTTTTTTTTTTTTTTTGACACCTAAGCCCCCTTTTCGTAGACCAGGTCTCATATTATTTTATGTTTAAAAATTCGACAATTTAACTTTCTGTTTAACTTTCTCCATTACTGCTCTATGTACATTCGTACTAATCTTAATTCTTACGGAATTGCAACTCTACATCCGCTGTTTGACTGTGAGTTTCCGCGCTGCTGTCAACGAAAGTGTCAGCTGTTCGAATAGTGCTCAGTGAAAACTTTGAAAATTTGCATAAAATTTTGTTTTGAATTGTATTATTTAATTTAGAAACTTGACGTTCAATATATTAAACAAGTTCTTCGTGCATTGTAAAGTTTAACTCTCGTGAGTTTTGGTATTTCTCTTAAAAATATAAAAACAACTTACGGCTGCAAAAAATACTCATACATTATGAAGCAATAGAAGCGCAAGGATGTGGTGAAATATGAACACGAACAAATGGCAGTTGAAGCACAAAAATTTTACACTGACGTAGGATTATGAAACCAGAGGATTGGTATATTTATTTTCCCTTTCTATTTTTATGTTGTTCTAATGTTATTTTCAATATTTTATTACTCATACTTCTAGAATAATTAGGTAATTAAAAGGAAATATCTATAGGTTCTATGCAAATTTAAATTGCTGAGTCTATTTATATTCAACCTGCTGATATAATTTTCCAATTATTTAATAATGAGAACAATTTTGTAAACACTACCTGCAGATAGGTGAATAATTATATTTACAAAGGGTTCGATTTTATTACTTTTAAGAGCAGTATTAGTGGATATAACAGAGAGTAAGCCTCAGGAAACGTGTCGTTCTGATGGGTTGGAAATGACAATGAGTAGCAAATACATGGTTTACAGAGAGTTGTTTATAAAGTTCAATTTGTTATTATAAAGGGTGATTCAGTTCGAGTTTCCTTACTTTTTTAATGAATAATTACAGAAGTTTTAAATTTAATGGAGAATGTTTATTATCATTCGAAAAAAAGATTCTTTAGCATTAATGTTATAAAGATTATCTCTTTCAAATGTTGGCCGCGGCTACGTCTCAGATGGTCCATCTATTAAGTACAATTTTCAATGACTCCTGCGCGTATTTCGACTAGTAACTGGCGAACGGCACGCGTGATGTTTTGCTCCAAGGCCTGATTCAAAGCGAAATTCTCCGCAAAGACTTTAGACTTTACATATCCCCACAGGAAAAAGCCTAATGGTGACCAGTCGACAGGCTCAAAATGTGAAATTATGTGCTCACCAAATTGTAGATCTATTGATTTTTTCGATGTACGGGTAGTGGCACCGTCTTGTTGAAACCACATGTCCCCCAGATCATGAGCTTCAATTACGTCCTCACCGGCATGATTGGCAATAAAACATGAAAAAAGTTTGCATTGATTAAATATAGACCTTACATATTTTGCACATCGAATATATTATCGATATATAGTATTATGTCACCTATCCGTCACATAAACATAAGTTACATTGCCAAAACTTATGCAACTTATCTGCGCAGACGTAAAATACAAGTGTTTATTCCAATCAAAGGTGTTATGGCATTACTAATGCCAAACGTGATGTGCCAAAAAGATCAACCACTTTTCATTCGAAGCTCGGATTATGCAGCGATTATGCGAATGCAGTTGCACTTTTCTGCATTTGCTTTGCGCCATTCGACACTTGCAACGTGCCTTACTTTATTAGTCTACTTAAACCAGTAAGTTTATATGCGAAGATAGTGCGCAAAAGAATTGAGACATGCTTTAATTAATTTTAATAGCTCAAACAAATCTCTGAATGTCTGGTTTTTAGTGATAAATACATATTGTGTCATAAATTTTACACTGATTTGCTACATTTTCTTACATCAAGTAATTGTTTTTGGGCCATCTACGGTATTATAAAAAATTGAATAGATCAGGAAAAATGTTCAAAAAATCATGCTTTCCTCTGGTTCCCAAAAATATGTTTTCTCTGTATCGTTGTTTGCAAAGATAACTATTTCAAGTCACGGGTAGTGAAATAACTATTTGGCCTTTCCGGTAATGACGTCGGGCAATGGAATCGATAGCATGTATTCGAAGGTAAACCACTAACTCACCGACCTTTCTCGCCTCACACTTTCTTCCACCAAATCCACAGCGACCATATTTACAAACTGGACGAAGGAGTATAGGCTTGAGCTTAATATTGCAGTCGACGGTGTCAAAATTCCGACAGTCAATAACCCTAAGATTTTAGAAAAAGACAAAGAAACGTTGTTGGCAACATACAAGGCATTCGGCCGGCCGGTCCTTAACTACGCAGCACCTATATGGTCGCCTGGATACAGCTAAGGAAACTTCAGACCTGTCAAAATACTGCCTTCCGGACCACGACGGGTTGCCTCTTGATGTCTCCCATAGAACACCTCCACAGTAAGACGCTTATGCTCACAGTTAAGGAGCATAATGAGCTCCTCTCCAAGCAGTTCCTGCTGGGATGTTTTTGCAGAAATCACCCCTGCAGCCATCTGCTTGGAGCAGAACCGCCTCCTAGCAGCATCAAAAGGTCTTTCTTTGACTACGTCGACGACGTCGTACAGTACGCCAACCGGAATTCGGACGCAACTGACTTTTGACAGGCACTGACCGCCATTCACAGCGGAGCCATCAACACCTTCACCGACTCCCTTCCCGTGAATGGCGTTGTTGGAGTCAAATCACCACCTATAGCAAGCGAAGAGCTCCAGCTGCCGCGAGAAACGCGAATGACCCTAGTGCAACTTCGCTCTGGATGCTGTAGCAGGTTAAACTCCTACTTATCCAGAATAGATCCTGACATACCCAATGTATGTCCTGTATGCAACGAGTCTCCGCATGATACTGGCGACCTCTTTGCATGTCCGTCTGTCTGTCCGTCTGTCTGTATGTATACAAATTTTTGAGATATCATTTTGAAATTTTGCAAACGTCATTTTCTCTTCAAGAAGCTGCTCATTTGTCGGAACTGCCTTTTGAGCCATTATAACATATAGCTGCCATACAAACTGAACGATCGGAATGAAGTTCTTGTATGGAAAACTTTCACATTTGACAAGATATATTCACGAAATTAGGTGTATTTATTTTCTAAGCCAACAATATAATGTCCGGAGAAATTCTTCAGATCGGCTCACTATAGCATATAGCTGCTATACAAACTGAATGATCGGAATCAAGGACTTGTATGGAAAACTTTCGCATTTGACTTGGTATCTTCACGAAATTTGACATGGATTACTGCTTAAGGTAATAACATAACCGAAACCGAAGCAGCCGAAAATGCAGCGTTCGTTAGAGCAGAGGTACAGGGTTTGTCTGAAAAGTAATAGGACTGAGTCGATTAATTGTTGATATTGAACTTTCAAAATAGGATTCTTCTGCGTCGATGCCGCGCTGCTAGCGCAGTGAACTTTTCAGGCAAGGAACTAAAAAAGTCCAGGGGGCTGGCTATGGTTATGTAGCTGTTCTCAAGAAAGGCGGTGTGAGCCTGGGGGTTGACCGACTGACCAGTCGTTTGAGTCTCTTGAGGACTTCCACATAAAACATCGATATACCATTCAAGAACCAAATTCCAAAAATTTCTTCAGAAATAAACAGATTCTTTATTGGCAAGGAATATTTTTTCTAAAATTGCTTTGCTGAATTATTTTAATGTTACTTTCGTTGCAAGAAACACAATCTCACCGGCTGCCGCCATAACCCATTACTGAATGGATTGGTATACTATAGTATATGTGAAAGATGGTGTTTTCGGAAGTATCATTTAAGGCGTCTGTCACTGGCGCTTGCTGTCAGCTGTAATTACCAACAAACGAACTTGGAAAAAATATGGCTACAGCACAAAAACACTGTCAGCTGCCAATTCTCAGCGACGTGTGCGTCGCCACCTACGCCCGTCGGCGGCACGAACGCATAAAAGCATTGCGGAAAATAGAATTTCCAATTGAAATGAGATTTGCATGCAGACGAACAAACTTATATGCATTTCAAAATATTTCTTCTATGACATGACGTTGCCAGTGCATTGCTCTCGGCGTCGCATTGTTTTGACAGATGGATGCCGAACATTGACTCATGCGGCGGCAGCTGAGTGAGAGGTAATATAGTGAAGCTTTATGAGATATATTTACCTAAGATTACCTCTACTGAACTTATTTTTGTAGTAATTTTTTATAAAGTGGTAGATATTTAAAATTTCTTCTCACGTAACTAACTCACTCGAGGAATGCTGCAAATTCATCTTCTCCCTGTTGAACTTCTTATGAAAATAATTTATGTGTTTACAAATTCCTTGTATGCAACCTGCGTTTATTGTCCATAACAATTTTGCTTGCTTTTATTATTACCACATTTCGCCCGTTTGTATCTCACTAACTCACTCCAGCTGCACGCAGATGGAGCATCAAAGCCACTTCAATAAACATTACATTGCACACACGCATACATACATACATATGTAACTCCATGACACAACGGTATCTAAGCGAGCACGCACAATTTTATTACCTAAATGATTTTGACTCGATTTCGAACACACCCTGCAGGAAAAAAATACGCAGAGAAGAAAGTTATTGCTCTGTTGGAAATACTAAGACAGATATAGGCTTTGCAAAGATCTGGACAAAGTTTTAGTTTAGGGTCCTTTCAACATTATTATAAGAAGTATGAAGTGATAAAAATTTCTCTCTCTTTTTCTTCCTCTTTTTTTCCGCTCTCTTAAGGTGGAAAAGAATTTTTCTCTCTTTTTCTCCCGCTCTTCTTTTTAACTTTTCAATTTGAATTCAGTGATAACTTCAAATAATTTTAAAGTAAAAAAGAAAACAAAACAAAACGGTAACGATTTCCTATAATTTATTACATTATTCTCTTTTTATTTTCTAAAAAAACTTTTCAAAGCTATTTGAGATCACAATGTAACTGTTATAATGCTCTCAGTTCTTTTGTTCCAAAATACATGAAAAGTATGTTCTAAACAGAGCAAAAGAATCAAGAATAGATCAAATTGGAAAGAGTTTTGTTTCAAGAACTAGTCAGACTTTGGCAAGCTTGGTATTTGAGGGACTCTGGGTAGAGACACAATGAAAATCTACACTACCTGGATTTCATTTCTTACAATCTATTTCATTGCATCGTCTTCACTTGGAGGGTTCCTTCACTGCTTACATATCTGTTAAAGTTTTGTGGGTGGGGGGAAGTCGTTAGAGAAGCGTATGAATCTTAGTTAAGGGGAAGAGTAGTTGGTGGAAGTTCTTCATCGACTTTAGTTTCAGACTACCAGACCATTGTAGCGTTTTTCAAATCGAGGTGGCTGTAGGTAATACTATTAAGCATTATCCATATTCGACTTGTATGGTTACCCGGTATTGGCGTAATCGCCGAAAACTACGTAGCCGATGAGCGTGCTAGGGACGGCATCCTTACCCAATTTCATTCGATTAGAAACGAGTCGGTTTTCTGAAGTCATTTGCATTTTGGTATTAGACCTATGGAGCTCCAGCAGGCTCGACAAGCGTTGATCAACAACTAGAACATATTCGACTACGTAATCAATCTGGTCTAAGCAAAGTCAATCTCGCTGCATTTATACTCGTAGGAGTTCTGTCTGTACAATGCCCAAAAAGTTCACACGCGGTGCCGCTAAATATTTTTTCGGAAGGCGATGTGGAGTCAACTTGTCACTTTCTCTTCCATTACCCCGGACTGAGAATGAAACATATCGACAGCCACATCATCGGCGTACAAAGTGAAATGGTTGGGTATTAACTGCCTTACTTCAGAACTTCATCTATCTATGAGGATCTGGAGATCGAATTTACGAGTAACAAAAAGGACAAACATATTTTCAATTGAGATCCACCGATTAGATTTAATTCTATAACCTAATCGAACCTAACTATGTAAAACTAGAAATTTTTAGAAGGGTACTCAAAAGATTCCTTTAACCGTTGTATGGTAGAAAAGTCAGGCCGCAAAAGTGCCAGGCCCAAAGCGACCGCTCTTAAGCCATCAAAATCCCATTCTGTCAACTAGATCATCTTCTCAGATGGTTACAATTTCCTTAATGGCTTCGTCAACAAACAAAATTGTCCCTATTGGCGTAAGTCAAATCCTCGTCCAAAAATTTATCATTTGGTGCGGTTTATGGTATGGCAGCATCATCGGACCTTAATTTTTTAAATGATAATACAATGTTAACCGCCTTTTTTCCCCAAAATTTGATTAAATCGACGCGAACGATCTCTATTTCCAACAAGACGGCGCTCCGTTTCGAAAAATGGTCCAGTGAAATAGCCGAGAAGATCTTGGGTCTCTGGATTATTTTCTCTAGGGAAATGTTAAATCAAAGGTTTACGCTAATCAAATGCAACGCTCGAGGATCTCGATGGCACCAACCTCCTCACTATAACCGAAATGATGTACCGAGTCTTCTAAATTTTGTGCAAACGAGTGGATATATGCAGATGTAGCCGTTGTAGCTATTTCGCTAACATTTTGTTCCAATCATAAATGGCATAAAAAATAGAATTTATTTCATTCGTGGTACTTATTTTTAGACCCTTAATTTTCGGAATCTTAACAGAGATTTTCCTACCCAGTCTCCGATTTTCTTCGCTACATGTCGTTACGAGATTCCACTATCTTCACTATCGCACCGTGACACCCTGGTGATTCCACACACTTTATTCTTTATTGGCTTTCCAATTTCAGACAGGAGAACAACAAGAAATGGGGAAAAAAGGGAAAATTTGCTTTGGCGAAAGCAATAAAATTGCATTCATAAATCGCCCAATCTGTGCAAGTGTTTTTGCTGGTACTTTTGCCATTGTGTACTTTGGTGCTGAATTTATGGAATAGCGGCGCTTGCAAATACACTTCGTATTACACTCAACGGTTGCTTCGAGTGCGTGAGAGTACCCTTACTTATAGTCGTGACCGAACTGAAGTTGCTTGCGCTTACAATGGAGGCGTCTGGATTCGCAGCTAATCAGTGATATTGAAGGAGTAGAGTGCATGAGGTGGGTTTGGGGTGAAGAATGAAATATAGAGGTGATTGTAGATTGCAGAAAATGCACGGAAGTATTAGGAAAATATAGTAGTTTATTGTTTGGAAGAATGTGTGAAAATGGTAAGTGTTGCCACGCTATACTTCAAAAGTATTTGTTTCATTCAATTCGATAGAAGTTGCAAATTTTGAGTGGTTACATTATTTTTTTGAAGTGTGTTGAAGGGTGGACTATTTCCGCTGACCAAACGACCGAGGTAAGGTTCTGAAGTCAAAACTAAAGCTTTGGAATGGACACCAACATTTGTAGTGTAGATGAACTTAAGGTTAAATGATCACAATTTATATGTGTAGATCCGATTTGGAATTCACGACGACTACAGAGAACATTCGAAATATGTATGTATATAAAAGTTTTACTTCTCAGACTGCTAGGCTATGGAGACTGTTAGGTATCAAAGGGTTTAGAAGAAGTAGAAGACATTGATTTCGACAGGAAGGAACCGTTCTTGCGGACTTGTATAACGGTTTTTTTTTTATTCCGCTAATTATTTATCTTGAATTGGATTCTGAATATTTTTTGTACGAAACTGTTCTAGAATCCTTCGACAACTAGGCAAATAGACCTTTAAGTTGTTAAGTTATAGTATAGAACCCCGTGTAACCTAATTATGACCTCGGAATAACCTCAGCATAAAACTAAATCAAACTCTTCAAGAGTGATTTAACCCTTACATCTCCTCTTAATACTTCAAATTATCCTCATTTACTTCCAAGACGATGCTTATCCCGCAAAATCAAATAATGAAATGTCTTTATCTCCTCTTTTTCAGCGAACAACACTTTTCAGAACTCAACGTAGCATCGCATAAGCCATCAAAATTCCTTGCTGTAGTATGGATACGAATTCTGTTAGTCCATTGCCACCGCCAGAAGCACCGCTTGCTATGATGGAGGTCGAAAAATCGCCACCAGGGACACCAACAACGAACGATATGCCACCACCACCGGATGAAGAGAAGTAAGTGGAAATAATCAATTATCTACTTGAAGCTAATAAAATAAGACGCGGACAGTAGTGCGCAAAATAAAAGCACATGAGGGAGTAGGGACAAGACAATTTTGAGATGGGATGGGATATTAATAAAAATCGATATACTTTTTCTATTAGAAGGGAGAAAACCTTTTTAAATATGCCAATGTAGATTCTTTTCGTTTCACGACAAACGAAGAGATATCATTATGATCTTTCTTGGTTATTTTATATTAGTTTGTCGAAAAAGTCTTGCGTTATTTTCGCTAGTTGGCGCTGAAAGCGCGTAGTTTTAGTTTTATTCGTCGCATCGGGTCATGCTATCCCTTTTTGGAAAGCTCATTTCACGCGCTAACACGTGTTTGATTGATTGTCGTTTCTTTTAAGTCGTTCGTGAGTTATAGCGTCGCAAACATGGAGCAAAATATTGACAAAATACGGCATATTTTACAGTACTACTACGATAAAGGCAAAAATGCATCTCAAGCCGCCAATAAAATTTGTGCAGTTTATGGACCCGATACAGTTTCCATTTCCACCGCACAACGATGGTTTCAACGTTTTCGTTCTGGTATAGAGGTGGTCGAAGATGCGCCACGCTTCGGAATGCCAGTCGTGGAAACTTGCGATAAAATCGCTGAATTGGTCGAAAGAAACCGGCATAGTAGTCATCAAACCGTTATAAACCATTTGAAGAAGCTTGGAGTAATGACTCGAAGAAGCTCGATGTATGGGTGCCACACGAATTGATTCAATAAAACTACCGCAGTGGGTCTATTAAACACACACTTTAAAAAGTTTACGGTTAGGTTAGGTTAGATGGCTGCTCAAAGATCGCACGTGGACTACTATATGTAGTTCTTTGTAAGGCCATAGAAAAGAAGAACTTCTATTTTCGAACTGTAAATTAGCAAAATGCTTAGTGGCCAATACAAATTTGCACAGGCGTTTAGTTTTCATTCCCACCAGCTCGGTGAGATGTCTGAAAGCATGCGCTCCCAAGGGTTTAACGTGGTACAGTCAGGAAGGAAATGTTGAGTTGTGTCCACCTCATCTTCTTCCTTACAGCTTCTGAAGATGGCATTTGGTAGGATTCCCAGCCTTACCCCGGGGACGCCAATAGGTGGCCTCTCGCTAACTAAGCTTCCTCGAAGCCCAGCTATTTAGGAGTAGAACTCAGAAGGATACGGGAGCACTGATCCGCTCCCATTCTATCGATAGCGGTTCTAGGTTGCCTCTTCTTGCTAGTTCATCAGCTTTAAAGTTCCCTGTGATTCCGTTGTGGCATAGCACCCATACGTCTTATCACAAAGAAATTCTGTGCTATTGAGGTTAGACAATCTTCGACCAGTTCTGTACGCACTGTTAATGAGTTCAAGGCTAGTATCGCCGATCTGCTATCTGAGTGGATGGTCACTTCTCTAGAAAGAGGCTGCACTCCCGAGCAGTAAGTCGACTGCAACATCAATGTCTACAACCTAGGCGTGAAAGACACTGCAATAGTCAGATACTGGAGTTGATAGAGAGCTCCTGACAGTAAACCCCTCCAATAACTTACTCCCCCAGCTTTGCCCCATCTGTGAAGAAACTCATTGCCCCTCTTCTCCAATGGCTTCTTCCCACCCACAACTCCCTTGCCGGTATATGAGTAGAGAATGAGCGGCCAGAGTTCGGTTTGGCGACTCCATGATCCAAGTGATCCGGTATGACATCGAAGTGAGTAAGATTTTTTTTATGTACTTAACCTTAAAACGAAGAACGCAGTCTTGCTTTTGAATGATCAGTTTGACTGGCCGGTATAAATATGCCAGTGTGGCCGATCTGAACAATTTGTTCGAAGCGTGTAGTGCTACTTTGGACACTAATCTGTGTCAAAATGCCTGCTTTACACATAAGTTTATATGATAACAACTTACTATAGTAGTCCGATCTGAGCAATTTCTTCGGAGACTGCAACGTTGCCCAAGACAATAATCCATACTGACTTCGTTGAAGATATTTCATCAAATGAAAAAGCTTTCTATACAAGACTTTTATTCCGAACGTTCAGTTTGTATGAGAGCTATAATGTCCGATCTGAAGAATATTTTCAGAGACTATCTTGGACAATATTCTTTATCAAATTTTGAAAGGATAATTTGTCAAATAAAAAAGTTCCCTATACCAGAATATGATTTTGATCGATCCGTTTGCATGGAAAATACAATATATGCTACAATGACCCGATATGGGCAGTTTCGACAAATGAGCAGCTTCTTGCTGAGAAAAGAACGGGTGTAAAGTTTCAAATCGATAGCTCGAAAACTGAAGAGTATAGTTCGTAGATATACAGAAAGAAACACGAACAGACAGACGGACATGGTTACATCGACTCAGCTCATTACGCTGATCATTTATATTTACAAGGGTGTTCCAAAGTAATCTAGCGCCTCCTGGTGGCACCATCTGGTCGAGTGGTGCGTTAGAATCTGCTATCTTTATCGATTTTTCAGTGAAAATTTCATGACATTTCATGGATTGGAAGTGAAATTATTGCGTTTTAAGTGTCAGTTCGGTTTATGGCGATGATTGCCTATCCCGTATCAGAGTGGTTTCAACGTTTTGGAAGTGGTCGTGAGAACATAAATGACGATCAACATGTTTGCCAATCAAAATCCATAATCACCGGAAATTCCATCGAAACTGTGAGTGAATTCATCAAAAATCAGCCGATCATTGATTTTCATGGAAATGGAATTGAACATCTCCAAAACATTGATTTATCGCATTTTGACCCAACATTTAGGTTTACGAAAGGTGTGTGCGGTTTGTTCCGCACAAATTGACTGACGACCAAAAATTGCTCAAAACCCAACATTCGAAGGACATCATTAAAGAGGTTTATTTGAGTAAAAATCATATTTTAACCATTAACCACGCCCCGTTTTCACCTGATATGACACCGTGCGACTTCTTCCTCTTCCGAAAAATGCATTTGCCCATGAAAGGAAAGTGTTATGCAGACGTAGAGACCATTCAAAAGGCTTGCACCGGCATACTGGCGGCCATACCGGTCAACGAGCTAAAACACTCATTCGACGTGCTTATGGACCATGCAAAAAGCTGTATCGAAGCAGAAGGAGACTATTTTGAATAAAAAAAATAATTTTGCCGAAAAACCATTTGTTCTGTTCCTTTTTTTTTTTGAAAGTTCTGTTTACTTTGGAATGCACCTGGATCTATTCCTTAACTATCAGTTATTGCTAGATTTTTGCTCATAACTGTATGTAATTTGACCAAAGAAAAAATTGTCAAGGTCCATTTGAAAATGTAGCCATTAAATGTGTCTAACCTAAAATACTTTTTTCAACATTTCCCCATTTCAATTCATAGATACAATATCTACAACATACAACAAGTAAAGAACATGCGGGCTTACGCTTCCACTTAAGTAGACAGTGTTATATATGTACATGTATGTATATACATATATATATATGTCTTTTTTTGTATATAAATAAATTTGTACTTCGGCCCAGCATTCGCCACTGCTTGTATACTTGAGAATTTCACTTGGCAATTCGGTAACCACTCATTTCCTGAGTTAAATTAAGATAGTTCCTGCGTCGTGTGGAATTTCGCACGGCCAATCAAGTGTTATGCCGTCACACCTACATATTTTCCGCACATATACCTACGTACATACATATTACAGTTATATGGCAGGCAGCACGGCTCTCTAATCGGTATATTTACCATACCTTGGCCACTTGCTTTAAGTGCCCTCAAATTTAATTAAGTACATCTCGTACTCGTAGCTGGAGACAATGTGGACTCGTAAAGTGTCACCAGCAACAACGCGAGATTGTTAATCGTGAGCCAGCGACGATCTGGCAATCAGTGCACATTGCTCATTTATTCGATGACTCGTAGTTGTACTAACACATTTTTATATAAATTTTTTTTTTCTGTCTGTCCGTTAAATAACTAAGCAGATATTTGCTTGATAAACAAAACTGCTCGCTATCGCCGTAGCAATATCAGATAATTTGTTTTAATCTACATAAATAGATGCTGTGATATAACCACCTACTTTTATTTAATCGGCGGCAGTAGCTGAGTGTGCCGACTGCGTGACTAACACTCGGTGGGGCTTAGGTTCAAACCATAGCAAAGGCTGGAGTTAAAGTGATCGAGGCAGTTCCTTCTAATAGTGATCACAGCTCGACAAAAAGTTCATTTACTAAGCGTGTCAGCCATTGATAGGCGACTTAAAAATTGTAGCGCTCTCCATTTATCCGATAATGACTTCTCGGCCAGAAGTAGCAGAGTTGTCAAAGTATATACACATTTCTTACTTACTTACATAATTATGTTTACTTCAATTACTACTTACTGTTATAAATTTTGCGGTAATATATTTGTTATATGACTTCTTAGCCAAAGCTTTTTATCTAACTTCTCTGAGTTAGGTGTAATTTATATAATTTGTAGAGCAAGGGCTCGTTTAAATTCGAGATTATTATAAATGCATACAGGGTTTGTCCGGAAAGTAATAGGACTGAGTCAATTTAAAAAAAATTTATTGAACCAATCGTTACAATTCTTTAAAACTTTCAAAATAGGCTTCTTCTGCGTCGATGCAGCGCAAGCATTGAAGGCGTCATGGAAGACATTCTCGGAATAGCCTTGAGAGCCGAGATGTATGCTGCTTGGAACCCCTTTCATTGGCCTTTTCAGGTAAGAAAACAAAAAAGTCCGGGGGGGCACATCTAGGTTGTGGGAGCGTTGGGATGCCGATCTGTTCATAAGAAAGGCGGTGTGAGTCAGGGCGTTGTCATGGTGCAACTTCCAATCCGCTGCGATGTCTTGGTGGAACCGATTGACCCTTCGGACTTTTTGTCGAGCAGTAATCCCTATTAAAAAGAACTGCTTCGATCCCTTAGACTCTAGACTCTTTGTTATGGTTTGAACCCAAGCCCCACCGAGTGTTAGTCACGCGGTCGGCACACTCAGCTACTGCCGCCGATTAAATAAAAGTAGGTGGTTATATCACAGCATCTATTTATGTATATATGAAATCTGTATTTTATTATCAACCTTTTGCCTTCGAAGATCTAAATATTTGTACTTCATTGTTTCTGATGACCTCATTTATCAAGAGCAGCCAAGATAAAGATTGTTGTTGTATCTTATTATATTCTTCTTTACTAGCAGTCGGCATTGCCTAAGCGATTACAGCCGAGTCAACAATAGTTCAAATGCAGTTAGGGTCTCCTCCATCTGATCTCTCCAACGGAGTGGAGTTCTTCCGCTTCCTCTGCTTACATCAGTTGGTACGGAATCCAAAACCTTCAAAGCTGGAGTGTTCTCTTCAGTTAAATATGTCGAATGTCGCCATAGCTCATCCATCAACTGCGGCACTCGCCGTTTCCAATGCACAAGGGGCCATAATCTTCCGCAAAATCTTCCTCTCGAAGAGGCCGACTCATCAGATAATGTCATTGACCACGCCTCCGCACCATATAGCAGGACGGGGATGATTTGTAACTTCTAGAGTTTGCTCTTGGTTTGTCGAGAGAGGACTTTACTTCTAATTTGCCTACTCAGTCCAAAGTAGCAGCTAGTGGCAATAGTGATATTCTGCAATAGATTTCAAGGCTGATGTTGTTGTTGTTGCTTATGCTGGTTCCAATATAGACGAATTATCAAAATCTGATCAATAGTAGATTTTCCAGGTCTAAAGCCACACTCTTATCAGTATGGTCCAATCAGTTTATTGACGGTAGGTTTCAGTCTTTCATAGACTAAGATTATGCTATATTAAGGAGGCTTTTCCCACAGAAATTGGCGCAGATTGTTAGTCTCCCTTTTTTGGATTAGGCAGAGCTCACTTACATATGCTTCAAAGAAGATGATGCATACATCTTGTCAGTTCTTTGCCGTCGTATTTAATTTGCTCGGCCGGTAATCCATCAGCCCTTCCACTTTGCTGTTCTTCAGGTGGGTAATTGCTATTCGAACTTCTTCATGGTCGAGCAACGGAACGTCTGTCATCGATTGGGGAATCGGGTTCATCATCTGCTGATGTTATGCTCTTACTGACATTCAACACGCTGGAGAAATGCTCCTTCCATATGATATTGAATAATATTGAATAATTTAAGTAAAAATCTCCGAATGCATTTTATGTACTTCAGAAAGACAAGCGTATAATAAACAATAATGATTATTTTGATGTAAAATTTGGCATAGATGTCACTGACAGTCTTACCAACTTAGAGAAAAATTATGTCGACTAAGGGTTTTCGCGCGGAATTTAATTTAAAAAGTCTTACTATTTTGTGCCCGCTGCAGTGAGTAGTCAAAATTTCTTGACTTAGGTTTCATTCCGAGGAAAACGAAATCAAACTTTGTTAACTGGATATACTAGTTTATCGTTGTTATATTTGTACATATAAGCAGCTCATTTACATACGAGTATGTATATATCTAGGTACATACATAATATATAAAATACATGTAAGTACAGTTGTTGGGTATACATTAACGGTGTCAACGTGTAGAGACTATCAAATTGTCCGATTAAATGCGTACATTGTTGTCGATGTCAGCGCACAAAGTAGAAAATGTTCACAGACACATATACGTATATCTTTGTATAAATACATTAGGGTGGATTAAAAAAAAAAAATTTTTTCGTTTGGTACTCGGAAAAATAGGTTCTTAGGCACCTCTAAGAAAGCCTCTCCAAAAACCTATGAGTTTCGTCATTCATAATTATTTTTTTCATTGAGTTATAAAATTCATAAAAATAAAAAATGTTCCCAAAAATAACCAAACTTTAACTGTTAATATCTTTTAAACGGTTGGGTTTACGAAAAAATCATAGGAGACCTTTTTGTAGGGCATTCAATTTCCTAAAAAATCTAAGGAACAAGATATTTTTTCAAGTAGTTGGAAGCGAGATATAAATTTTTCTATCTGACAATAAGAAAAAATAGAAAACTGTATGTAGGAGGAGAGAGAGGCTTAGGAGAGTCTTTCTTAGAGGTGTCTAGGAACCCAGTTTTCCGAGTACCAAACGAAAAAAAAAATTTTTTTTGAATCACCCTAATATATTGTATATATATGTAGTATATGCTTTGTTATAAGCGTATAATAGTAATCGCATAATCGCTACAGTGTTGAGCCACCTACTTTTGCGAACTTCCTTTGACATCCTTTTCGTTGCCAAACGCTGACCAACTGACCGCACACAATCAAAAGTTCGTAATTGAGGTTAGAAAATATAAAGTATGAGTATGTGTTAACCGAATTCATATTCAACTGAAGAACAATGTAGAAAGTTAATGGCACCGATACTGCGGCTTGACACAGTCCGAATGTCCGGCGCGTACACACCCAATGCGCAACATATTCAACAGTTGATTGCGTGTTAAACCGACTTTTCCTTCTATCTTAATCTATCTTCTAATAATATGCATTTAACGGTATTTTTACAACTCTGAAGCGATTTATGCGACGAAAATTAGGTTTACATATTTGCCATGAATTTAAGAGAGCTTAAATATTTACAGTGTTGCAAAGGCGTCAATTTATATGGCGCTTATGGCACGTGTCGTAGGTGAGTAGTAGTGAAGCGGGGGGGTATTGGACCCAGTTACATATTTTGGGTATAATTAAGCTTGTAACACCCTAAAATACACGTCCGTTTGGTCAGTATAAACGCGAACTTGTCCCTAAGCTTTTAAAATATCAATCTGAAATTGCATACGTTTTTTTCTCTCTAAGAAGCTGCTCATTTGTTGGAATTGCCGATATCGAATCAGCGCTAAAAATTAAGCTCTTTAAGGAAGAGATACTGTGTTGCAGCCGCAGTTAAAATTTTTGCTCTGAAATATTGCTTTCTAGCTTAGGTTTTTTTAGAAAATACTAAAAAGCCTTCACCTTAGCAATTTTTTAGTATACATATTTATGTAAATATACATATATGTACATACATACGTATATGTCTCCACATATCCACACCAGTCTCTACTTAGTCTAGACACACACCATTTCCAGCTTATATTTATCACATACTGGAAAAGCTACTGTATGATTAATAGTCTGTTAACAGCAGTGCAAATGCTTAATGTTATTTAGCAGCGATCTTCAGTTGATAACAGAGAACTTAAAATATTTCGTTATTTCGTTGAAGCAAGTGCATGTACGCATGTATTTATACAGATTTCATCTCTCCGGCTCTCACTAACTGCTCCAATGCAATTTTATCAATTATCTGTGCAGCGAACGCTGTACAGCTGACCGGCCAGTAAGTGTCCGCAGTTTGTGTGAGGCTGTTGGGAAAAGTAGAAAACCGAATAAAAAGAAAAAACAGCTTCGAGAATATAAAAAATTCGTGATTTTGAAATAAAAATAATCTATGAGTGTTAGCAAAGCTTAATTGAGCAAGAATTTTTTTTATAGTGATTTAAGTAGTGGTGATAAGAGTGGTATATAAGTAAATATGCGTGCATATGAGTGTTTATATGGGAGTAAAATGATTACTCAATAAATTGTAGGAAGCGCAATGAAATGCAGGTTATTTGTTTTTGAAAAAAAAATTAAAATAGTTTTGGCATAATACATATGTACAATTATACAAATTGAAATAAACTAAAAAAAAAGAAAAATTAAATGAAATAAATTAAAATAAAAATAAATAAACAAAAATAAAACAAAATAAAATAAAATAAAATAAAATAAAATAAAATAAAATAAAATAAAATAAAATAAAATAAAATAAAATAAAACAAAATAAAATAAAAAATAAAACAAAAAGTAAAATTTAATAAAATAAAAAAAAATTAATTAAATTAAATAAAATATACTAAAATAAAATAAAAATAAAACAAATATTAATTAATTTAAATCGATGTACAAAATGAATAAAAAATTAAGTAAAACGAAAAATTAAATTAAGTAAATATATAATAAAATAATACAAAATAAAATTGAAAAAGTAAAATAAGTATATGAAATAACAACAAAATAAAAAAAACACATTAAAATTTATTTAAGTCAATGTGCTAAATATAAAAAATAAATTTATTTTAGTAAAGTAAAATATAATTAAAAAAATAAAGTAATAAAAAAATATTATAAAATAAAATTAAAAAAAAATATATTTATATAAAATAAATTAAACTAAAGTATATGAAATTAAATTAAGTTAAATTAAACTATATAAAAAAATTAAATTACATAAATTAAAACAAAATTAAATACATAAATAAATTACAAAAAATTTTATTTTAACTAAAATACAGTTTAACATGAAAAATATATAAAAGGTGCTATTTAACAAATTAAAAAAATACGAATAAAATTTATGGCAGGTCCGCAGTTTGCAATAAGTACATTTATGGAAAAATAACAAAAACTGTTATAAAAATACAATTAATTAAAAACAAAAACCTTAAATGCAACTTCTAAGCACAACACGACTGTTTAACTCCTCTATAACACAAATAAATTAGTTTATATCACAAAAGCTTAAAATTCAACCGCAAAAGTGGCTTCTTTGTCGAGTCTCACAGACGCTCATAAAACTACACGCACACACACATACATCAAACAAAGCAAAATGCTTGCAGGCGAGTTGAAGAATGTGCAGCGCTGGCGTAAACGAACGTAAGTGTTGTGATAAATATGTATATAAATATCAAATAGAATATTTTAATTCATGGAACATTTGAGCACCAGCTTAAAGCTTTATTCCAGTGGGGTTACGAATCAATGCAATTTAAATCAAATTTATGTGTACTTACGAATACATTTTGGATGTAAACGTATCAAGGTCCGGGCTATAGGGTAGGTGAGGCAAAACTTTCAGCTGCTGTTTAAAAAATAGTTTTTAACTGGTCTTACAAACTGAGACCGAGCCTAGTCATAATGAAAAATTATTGCCATGTGTTTAGTCGTGAATTCTGAGCATTTTTCGACAATCGCATGGTTTAATTTAAAGAGCTGTTGCTGGTAGCGTAATGAGTTCACGTAGCTTTAGAAGTTAATAATGTAGTACGCCCCTCTCATCCACCCAAATACAGATCATTATCTTGACGTCACAGATATTTGGATTTACCGTTATTTTGGCTGGTTAGCCTGATTTTACATATGATCTTTTGCGCCTAATGGTGACATAACGGATTTCACTTTCATCACAGAGACAATCCGATGCAAAAACGACTTTAGACCGTTCATATCGCCTTTCAACACCACTTGGCTTCAACTCATATGGCACTAAATTGCTTTTGAAAGTATCCGACCGCTTTTAAAAGTTTTAAAATGGCTGCTTGCGTGATTATCAGAGATTCTGCGAGCTCTTCCTGTGTTTGGCTTCAATCTGCATTGAGTAATTCTCCCAGTTTTATATCTTCGAATCTTTTTGGTTTTTCATCCCTGTTCATCGTCTCCCAAACCGCAATCACCATTTCCCTTTTAAACGTGCAAACCACTTTTGGCACATTCGTTCAGCTAGAGCGTGTTCATCATCAAAAAAAAAAACATTTTTCATGCACAAATTTTTATTAAAATTTCCCAAGTACGTCTCGTTATACCGTAACCCCGGTATAGTATTAAGTTTGCCACCAAGTTCATAACATAGATAAGGAAGTGTGCGAGCGTGACCAGCCGAGTGGATTTAGTCATTTTCAATGTTTGTTGTCTGTATGTATGTGATTTAGTTCTTCATTTGTTTGGATGTCAATCAGAATTTATTACACACCATTTTCACCCCAAGCTCATTTTTCTTAATCACCAATATCGGTCTACTATACCAAGTAACTGCTATACAAACGGCCAAAAACAAGATAAGATATTTACACCAGATAATAAACATAGCTAAGGCGAAGCCGTTGGAAAAGTCCATCCCATCCAACTTACTGAGTTTTTTCACGTATGGATCGAAATTAAGTTGGAGGTACGGATCGAAAGGTAGTTGATGGGGTCTTCTGTCGGAAGTTCTCCATCAATTCTGGAGTCCCCCATTCCCCAATTTCATTTTCTTAGAAGCGAATCGGTTTTCCAATGAATTTTTGCTTTCTGGCGTTAGAGCTATAAACCTGCAGTGAGCTCAGCAAGCGCTGGACAATAACATGAAAATAGTCGGACGGCGAGATCCTTCTGGCCGAGGGTGAACCGTTAGAGGGCCCCAGTACTACCGAACTACTGGCTATTAGCAAAGTCTCGCCGACCGCAGTTTTAGGTGTTCTGACTAGATACTATCGAATAGGTATGCCCGCGGTGCTGGCAAATATTCTGTCGGAAGCTCTTTGTTAAAACGAAAGCTGTATGGGGGAAATCGAGTTGGCGTCATCTTGGTTGAGGAATCTTGTTAGAAACAGCTTTGGTAAATCTAGCAAAGTTGCTGGTATTGATATCAAGTATCTTAATAAATTTGCGGTAAACTCAAAAAGCTTTGTAGATTTATGAGGATCTGGTGATCCACTTTTAGGAGCTTAAGGGTAATACAAAGCATGCACATTTGTCCAAGTGAGATTCATCTATTTTTGATTAATGCTGCGACCGACACTAGGTTAAGTTAAGTTAGGTTATATGGCTGATTAAAGATAACACGTGGATATATGTAGACCTTTGTTACGCCATAGAAAAGAAGAAATCCTGTGTTTGAACTGTAAATTAGCCAAACGCTTAGTCGATGCAAATTTACACAGGTGTTTAATTTCCATTCCCAACATCTCGATGAGATGTCTGAAGGTATGCGCTTCCAAGTGTTTAAGCCTTGACCTCCCACGCGGGACAATCAAGCAGGCAGTCTTAAGTTGTTCCCACCTCAACTTCTTCCATACAGCTTCTGCAGATGGCGTCAGGTAGGATTCCCAGCCTTACTGCGTGGAAGTCCATAAAACAATGTCTTGTTAAAAGCCCCACAACTAGTGAAAGGCTAGCCTAACTGTGCGCAAAGAGATCACTAGATCTCTTGCGATCGATTTTGGTGATGGTGGTCCAGCGCTGACTAAGTTTCCGCGAAGTCCAGCTATTTATTAATAGAACGCAAGAGAATACGATAGCACCGATCCGTTCCCCTTCCACCGATTCACGGTTCTAGGATGTCTTTTCTTGCTAGCTTATCAGCTTTACAGTTTCCTGCGATTCCACTGTGGCCCGGTTTCCACAACAGTCTTATCACAAAGACTCTCAGTGCTATTGATAGCGAGGTTGGGTACGTTTTGACCGAAACTGCCTTATTTATATATCCATTTTTTGGTACAAACAACCTCCTTTAACTCTCAAAGAGAGGAAGTTGGCTTAACAAAAACAAAAGGTCATGCCCAATAAATGTAAGATATTATTTTCGAAGTTATAAAAGACTATATCTATAATTTAGATATATAAAAAGTTGTTTGGAAACCATAATTTTTTTTGTTTTTTATATTTTAAAGAAATACAGTTAATTAAAGTCAATTTAAACTGCCTTGAGCATTTCATATCCAGCTCAATATATGATATAAACAAATTATTTAGGCGTCCTCTGAACTATGTATGTTACCATCTCTTTATTTTTTTCACAAAATTCATTTATAATACCACCCGCTAATGACAATAACACCAACGTACCAACAACATACACATCACTTTCCTCCATTTACCGCCCATCAATTCATTTACGCCAAAAATTTACTGTCATTTCATTATGCTGTAATTTGCATGCCACGGCGTATGAGTAACATGCCGCGAATGCTTCAAACCAGCAAGTTCCATGGTAGTATGCACATACTATTCTCATTATATACACACGTACAAGTACAAAGTATATACACACACACACACACACATTTGCGGCCACTTACTCACGCATTCATAGCCAATTTATTATTTTTAATTAAATCAAAAATGTGCGCACGCGTGTGTGTGCCGAGATAGGTGCGCGTGAAATTGTCGCTCGTGTTAAGTAATAGCACCGCCAACAATAACAACTACAAATATATGCTATTCTACATAAATAAATAAGCTCAATAAGCTGGCGGCTAGTTTGTGGAGCGTAAACTTTGTCGGTGCAAAATAATCGTTAAATCGAATAAGAACGCGCCGTCGTCGTCGCCGCCGTCGCGTGTCCACCCACAAGCAGCAGCGTTCGAACTAATTTTAATACACACACCCAATTCGCGGCGCTGTGTTGCGCCACTGGCAATGAAATGCTAAACTTGGCATGCTTTGCTGGTTATTTTTTCTTCTACTAACAGCGTTTGTTGTTGTTATAAGTTTTTGTTGTTGCAACTGGTTCTAGCTGTTGGGTGGTCAACTACCCACTCCTCAGCGCTTGGGCCAAGCAACAGCGCACATTTGTTATCCTGGCCAGCCTTAATTGTGGCACGCAAACATAACGGTAATCAAGGCATTGGCGCGGGATTTGGTGGACGCCCGGCCAAAGCGGATTCAACAGTTGTTTGCCTGGTGTGTTGACCAAGTTTGTTTGGCATTTGCTTAAGGTGCTCACTTTTTGTTGTTTGTTGTTGGTTTTGTAGTGATTTCAGGTAACTTTTATTTTTGTATTTTTGGTTTTTGTTGGCTTTAAACGCACAGCTGCTCAGCACTCTTTAGACGGCATAACGAATGAGCAGGTCAGATGTCACTGCAGAGTCGCTTGGTTTCCTCGATTTCGTTTGTTTACCCTAATCACAAATATTTTTGGTTCGTGAATAATACAAGTGCGCTCACCTGGTGGTTATCAATCATAATTGATTGAAATTAGAACATAAGAAGTGAATTGGAAATTTGTTTTTCAGCAAAAGGAGTTGATATGTTACCACTCTCACAGCTGTCAATCGAACACGCATGCCGTGTGACAGTTGTATTATCCTCATACATATTGTTTATCACGTGTTCACTAAATTTATTAACATTAATATTAATGTATGATACTAATTGAACTTGTTTAAGGAGTATTATTTTTGACTGTAGTCAAAGAGGTCTAAGCCTCAAGTTCTTTGAAAAAACAACTGTTTAAAAAGATCCGTAAGTAATTTCCAGCGCTAAAGTAGAAATACGTTCTGAATAGAGCAAGATCAATTTTATGTGTATGATAGCATTATCAGAACACTCCTTAGACTTAGTATCGCCGAATTCAACAATCTAATCATGAGCCCAAGGGAAGCAAAGCTGTGAAGAATTTTCAACTATTTCATCCTATAAGTCACTTAAGAAACATAAAACTATATTATTCTGTCTATAATCAACCCATAAAAACAGCGCTCAACTTAAAAAAACTAATGGGTACGACTGAAAAGGAAAGCTGATTATCCGTTCCCAAAAGAGCTGATTTTATGCAACCAACATGGATCAAGAACATCTTAAAGCCTAGAAGTAATATTGCAAATTTAATTGTGTGTCTTTGTGCACCATTTTTGCAAAATTATATTCGCCATACAACAATGTTTTATGAATTGAAGTTAGCTTATAAAGTACTGTCACAAGATTCCGTACCAGAACGTGATTTCTATCGGTCAATTTGTATGACAGCTATGTGCTACGGCGTTTCAATATCGGCGCTTCCCACAAATGAGATAATTTCTAAAGAGAAAAAGATGTACACAAAATTTCAAGTTGATATCTGAAAAAATCAAGCATTAGTTCGCGTAGAGAGACGAACACGGTTAAATCGACTCAGCTCGTCACGCTGATCATTCATCTCGATGCACTCTACACAGAAATTTTTAGTTTAATAGGGAGTGTTTATTAGCATTCGAAAGAACATTCCTTGACATTTAGTTTTTGAAGATTATCTCTTTCAAATGTTAACCGCGACTACGTCTTTGACGGTGCATGACTTCCATGTGGTTGTGCTCCAAGCCCTGAATCGAAGCGACATTATCCGTCTAGACTTTAGACTTTTTATTTCGCCACAGGAAATATAGGAAAAAGTCTAACGGTGTGATATCAACCGACCTTGAAATTATCCACCACCGACGTGTTCTCTCAAATAATTGACAATTGCCATTGACTGATGTGGAAACATGGAAAGTTAAAACCAAAAGTCGCTTGGATCACGAGCTTCAATTTCAGGCGTCAAATAGTTATCTTGGCACGATAAAGGTCGCCATTGCGGTTACGTTCTCATTGGCATCATTTTTGAAGAAATATGGACCGATGATTCAACCAGCCCAAACAGTACACCAAACCGTTGTTTTTGTTTTTTTGATGAAATGGCAGGTCTTGAATCTCTTCAAGGTGCCCAAATGTGTAAATTTTGCTGTATGAATACCCATTGAGTCAGAATTAGACAATAAAGCTGAACAAAATTTGCCTCGAAATCGTCGGATCTTCTCGGAAATTTTTAAGATTCCATAATTGAAGCGATGCCGCTTGGGAATGTCGAGCGTTGTTTTATCATTGAACGCATCAGAGTACTCAGTCATAGCGGCATCGCATAAAACTGCAAAGCCGATTTGCCCGCAAGAGAGTTAGGTTTAACCTTAATGAAGAGAAATGTCAAAAGAACGGGAAAAAATATGGCATCACTTACTATCCCTATCGGTCTGCTTTTGTAAAACTTGTTACAACCTCTTGTCACAATTATACTAGTTTATTTGATTTATACAAGGTGCTTTCCAAATTAAACAGGACTTTTTGAATCTAGCGCCCCTGGTGGCGCCATCTATGTGTCTACTGGCGCGTTAGAGTTTGCTAACTTTATCGATTGTCCAGTGAGAATTTCATGACATTTCATTGAATGGAAGGGAAGTTTTTGACCAAAAATTACATTTTAACCAATAACGACTCCCCATATTTACCTGATATGGCACCGTGCGACTTCTTCCTTTTCCAAAAAATGCATTTGCTCATGAAAGGAAAACGTTATGGAGACGTAGAGACCATTCAAAAGGCTTGCACCGGCATACTGGCGGCCATACCGGCCAACGAGCTTAAACAGTCTTCGACGTACTTATAGAACGTGCAAAAAGCTGTATTGAAGCAGAAGGAGACTATTATATAATAAATTGATTTTGCCGAAAAACCCATTTGTTCTGTTTTTTGTTTTAAAGTCCTGTTTACTTTGGAATGTACCTTGTACGACTACTCATTCGATTCGAAGAGAGCTTATAAATTTATTTCATTTTAGTTAATTTTTAATAAGAAATAAATAATCGCAACATTCCCTTGTACGTTTCTTTGAAGAATGAGTTTTTGTAAATGTTGCATAATATATGCTATACTCTATAAGATTATGTACTATATAAATAAGTGTAATTGCCATTTACATGCTTTTACGGTTTTCTCTTTTGAACTACGAACATAACCTTACTTCAAAATAATTAATGAGAGTATTAGGCCAAATTTCATAGCAATGTAAAATACTCTAATGTAATAATAATCTTTAATAATTATTTTCAAGTCGATAACTTTTACTTTTCTCTGTCTAACTTCACTGCTACAAGCAAATATGAGGAATTTTCTGTTTTTCTAATGTATACTATTAGTATAGTATATATGTCTATATTTTATATTACATAGTATATATATTCGTATGTATGTACATATATATATATATATATATGTAGTAGTAAATGCATTGTAATTGAAGCATTAATAATGTTGGATAATTAATGTGATTATATTTACCACAGAAAGATTGCAGCCAAAGAGTTCAATACTCACATGCAACAAGAAAATAATGTGTATGCACTTAATTTTAACTTTCGCTATTAAATAAGTTGTCTCTGTGTCTAAATGTATCAATAATGCAAGGTAAGTATAATATACTTAGTTTGGACGTCTAATAAAAATAGATATTAATGTTTGTTCACTTATTACATAAACGTTGTGATACCGTTCCCACGATTTCGATCGAAAGTTGTTAACTTACAGTTTATGTAATTATAAGACCAGGAAAGAGTAAAAACCTAATATAAATCATATTTTGTTGGAACCTATTAAAAACGAAAGATAAAATAAATGATAGGAGAAATAATTTGGGGGTGATTGGAAGTGGGGAAGAACAAACGGAGGGTGTGGTTCAATTTTTAAGGGTTGAAAACAAATTTTCTTGATTTCCGGCAAAATTATAGGTAATGAAAATATCTATAATTATTTTAATTCACTCTTACACCTAAACTGTATCTTTTTATAGAACTTGCGATCGAATCGAGACAAGCCGTTTTTAACCCTTAAAAATTCAAATACGCTCTCTGCTTCCTTTTTCCGACCTTAGATTTTAAGGTAAATATTTTTCTTGTCAATTCGTGAAGCCTACGCCACCCTCTTCCCCCTCGCTCGAAGCCCCACCTTTGGTGAACACATGATGTAATTAGACTCCAGGAACACTTCAACCGAATTTGTCGCATTAACTCCGCGAAAGCTTCCTCTGTTTTAGCCGTAACTACAGGGTCCGCACGGATTGTCTACGGCATCTTACACAAGGGTTACTAACGTTTCCTTGGTGAGCGGAAAGGACGCAAAAGTGGAAATTTTATATACATAAAAGCTTGACTATGCCTCATTTCTTTATGAACTCTTTTAAGATCCGTCATAGTTGTGATCAGCCATAAGCCATCGAATATCAGGTTCGACGAAAACAACTTTCTTTAAAGTTTGCCTCCAAAAGACCCGGATTCTTTGACACTAAGTATTTGAAGCAATTTACAACCCTTGGAAGTGACCTTACAAATAGCTTCATTAATCCAAAATGACATGGAGATAGAAGAACTTTATGAGGAGGAGGCAAAGTTTCGTGTATTACGTTCTTTTCGCCAACCATTAGCTCACTTATCGTTCGGTCTCTATCCTCACATTAACACAAAAAGCAAGGGAATTTGGTTAAACTCAGTACTTTAAAATGAATGCGCACTTTCCAACCAAGGTCTTTATATTTTAATTTGAAAAGAACCAAGTCCAAGTTCTCACAAGTTTCATTCTGGTGTTAGGAATGACCGACAGGAATGAAAGCATAGAAACCACCACTCTGAAACAGAACTTCTATTGGAAGATTCTATGAAAATTCGCCACTGTGTTGGGTCGTATGAGATCTTAAATGTATGAATCAAAGCCTCCATATTATTTAAATAAGCTAACTCGACCTCTCGGGCAAAGAAGAAACTGAACAGCTTCTCACGACATCTAAACCAGGAGAAAGACACTCCCAACAAAAGTGAGTTCCTGCTTTTCAGTCTAGATCCAAGGGAAGACTCATATCTCTCATCGAATCGTTTAGCGCGCTTTTATTTTCAAATTCAAAACTTGACTTGTCATCCCGTTCAGGTACAGCACCGTCTTCGTCAGAACTTGAATTGTCTTCCACGGTAGCAGAGGCCTTAAACACCGATATTTCGCTCTCAAGAGGAATGGTATTCCTCCTATTGATTGGGTTATGAAATTGGTTGCTTGTGTTTTGAATTATAATTATAATAATAAATACTCTTCTTCACATTACTTCATTATATTGCATGTTCCTTTGAAAACACGATAACAGAAACAGTCAGACGAATTCACACACTTCCGCACAGACGACATGGCGCTAACATAAAAATACAAAAAATTGGACATGTTAAATTTATGCAGCAAACAGCACTGCTACTTAACAGCCTCGATTAACAGTGAGAGAGCGCAAATCACTGTATGCAACAGAATAGTGATCAAAATGAGCTGTTATCACGCTCACAATGCGACCAAAACCCGTCCGTACAACTGATAAGTAGCTGAGTAAAATTCACAACAACAACAACAACAGCAGCAACAATTATAAACAGATTGCTCTTGCACATCCGCACAACCCAAATGTAGCCGGCATCAGCGCCAAAACCGTAAAATGAAAACAAAAGCCGACGAATGAATATCAACCAGACACATGAATTGGTCACACGACGGGCCACAACTTTAGTCGACGTTTGATATTGGCGCTGATCGGTTGGCATTTAGTGAGTTTAGTGATCGACGAGCAAAAGTGTGGTTTTATTGCGATTAGAAGTGTGGCATAAGGGGTTAGATGAGTGTGATTTAAAAAAAATTAAATTTTCACTTTTTCACCAGAAAAAAAAAATCAAAGCAAAGTGTGTAAATTAGCGTAAACAGAATAAGCAAAACATAAAGGATGAGAAATCATTTGTTTAGAGTGCTGCTGTGAAGTGATGTGAATACATATGTATATAGCTAAATCTATACAACAACATTATACACTTTAAATGATCGCGTACATTCAGCATATCAGGACTTAGTGTTTACTTCTGGGAAAATAAAGCGTTTTGTGTTGTTTAAATGAAAAAAATAAGAAGCAACAACAATAGAAACAACCTGCGGATTAGCAAAAATCGTCGGCAAGTGAGCGTAAATTAGGTCGTCGATGCTATTTATTTCGGTGAGGCTAAACGCATGCTGTCGGTCGGCACTTAAGAAATAAAAAAAAAATTAAAAAAAAAAAACAAAACAAAAAAAAAAATAAATAAAAACAAACGGAAATAACCACTTATAAATAAGAAATTGTTTCAATAAAATTTGTTTTGTGTGCAAAGTTCTGCTAGAGAGCTCAGTTTCACCGCAGATTTGTTTTATAAATGCAGATATGTACATACATACCAATCTACAATCAAAATCCAAAGTTTGCTTTATGAAATACTAAACATTGATATGAAATTTTAATGAAATATTATTAAAAAAATTATAAGAACTTTTAATTTAATTTTTTTTATTGTTAAAAAATTATAAAACAATTAAATGGTTTTTCGAATCGAAAATATAATATTTATAACAAAAATATAAAAAAAATTATTATTTTTTAATATTGGAAATCATATTATTTAAAATATTATTAAAACAAATCTATAAAAGAGTTAATGATAATTTTTCCAATAGTAATGCTTATATTAAAATATTAAAAAAAAAATAAAAAAATAATTTGTATCAGCTTTTTAAATGAAATTTTATTTGCATGACATTTTATAAAAATTAAAAATATAAAAATATATTAGGTACTGATATATAATATTATTTGGTTCATATGTTACAAAAATTATATTCAAAATATTATTTAATGCAAAATAAATAAAAATAAAAAAGTTTTAGTAAGTTTTTCAAACGAAAAACGTTAATTCAAAATACAAAAAAAAAATTATAATAAAAATTTCAAATATTAAAATTAAAGAGTCTTTTAATTAAATTTATAAAAAAAAGTACTTTTAAAGTTAATACAAAAAACAATTATTTGAGCCACAACGATTTTTATTCAAAAAATAATATTCAACTTTAAATTATTTCTACGATCGAAATCTTAAATATGCTTCATGAATTAATAAGTTTTGATATGAAATAATAATATTAATAAATAAATAAAATTAATAAATAAATAATAATAAATTTTTAGTTATTTCTCGAATCGGTCATATTTATAATAAAAAATTTTGTATATATTTTAGAGCGGGATAAATCATTAGTTAAAAAAAAAATTTAAATAATTAAATTAAAATTTCGAATATTGAAAAATAAAGTTTCGAATATGAAAAAATAAAATAGCCTTTTAATTAAATTTATTATAAAAATTATTTGTAAAGTTTATTAAAAAAAATGTTTAAATAACTTCTAATTATAAAAAATAAAAAAATATTAAAGAAAAAATTAAAATAACAAAAATATTTTTTTTATAACTTATAATTCTTCTTTTTTTAATTAGATGTTATGTTTTTCAATTAACTTTACAAATATTTTTTTATTTTTTTTTAATTTTTTTATTAGATTATTTTTTCTTGAAACGATAATACATATTCAACTTTAAAGTACTTTTACGATCGAAATCTTAAACTTGTTTCATAAATTGACAAATGTTGATATGATATAATATTTCAGTAAATAATAATAAAAAAATTTTCTTGATATAAATTTAAGAAGTATATAACATATTTTTAGTTTTTTTTTTTTTAATCTTTCATATTTATTATAAAAGTTGTTATGAATATATTAGGGTGGGTCGAAAAACACGCATGTTTGTTTTTGCTTTATACAAAAATTGGATAATAGACAGTTCTAAGAAAGGTGTTCCAAGTAGGCGCGCCTAATTGTAACGGAAAGGTCCTCCGCCTAAGGCCTTTCTGTTTTTCCTTATTAACAGTTAGAAGAATTTGTATCTCGCTTCCAACTAATTGAAAATTTATTTTGTTTTATGGATTTTATAGGAAATTGAATGCTCTTTAGAAAGCTTCCAAAAAGAACTTTTCGCAAGCCTAATAATTCAAAGGCTATTAACCATTAAAATTTGATTATTTGATTTATATTTTTTTTTTGATCCACCCTAATGCAGATATATATACATATATAAAATGCTATTAAAAATTACAATGAAAATTTAAGGGATCGTTAATGCTTAACTTTTAATTAATATTAAATATAAATATACATTTATAATAATATTAAAAGTTAAAAAAAACACTTAAATATATTGAATATTAAAATAAAATTTCGTATGAAAAGAATATTGAAAAAAAAAAATAAAATAAATACACAGCAGTCACTAAAATTTAGTATTTTTTATTGAAATTTAAAAGCATGTAAATGTATTTTAAATATTATTTAATAAAAAAAATATTTTAAATTAAATATTAAAAAACAAAATAAAATAAAAAGTTTTAGTTATTTTTTCAAATCTATAAAGCGTTACTTCAAAATTAGAAGAGAAGTATAGGTATATAAAAATATCGAATATTGAAATAAAATAGTATTTCAATTAAAATTAAAAAAAAAAACAAATATGAAAGTGTTTTCTTATTGAATCGGTAATATTCAGGTTTAAAATTTTAAAAAATTTTAGAAATATTGCATATGGAAATAAAATATTTTTTGAATGAAATTTTATTAAAAAAAAATTAAAAACACATCAACTATTAAAATATTGTTATATATTATGAAATCTGAAGCAAATTTAGTTATTTTCTTCGAATCAGTAAAACTTGACTGTAAAATATTAAAAAAAATATATAAAATATAAATACTGAATATTGAATATTAAATATTAAATATGAATGACAACTTTTTTAAAGTGTTTGATAAAAAAAAAAAAAATTAAAAAATGCCAAAAGCTAAATTATTACCGAAAATCGATTTTTATTTAATTTTTTTAAGTAAAAAATATATCATATGTTGAATTAATGTTATTATAAAATATGTAGAAATTTTTTTTATTTTTTTTTTTTTGTTTGAAAACGTGGCCGTGAAATATTTAGTTCCAGTAGAGAAAATATCGAATATGAAAGCTTACTTTTTTTAAATATAACAAAAAACATAAATTTTATATACCAAAAACTTAAATTTTATTGTAAAAATATTAAAAAAAAAAATAAATAGTAATATAAATCAAATAATATGAATAATCTAATAAACTAAATAAAGTATTTCCATATTTGAAAATAATATTGCTGAACTTGCATATTAAAAAAAGAAAATAAATCATATATTTAAAATAATATTTAATAAAAATATAGGTATTGCAATGAAACATTAATTAGAAAATTTTGGAAAATATTTTTGTTACATTTTTTCGAATCATTGATTTACATATAGTAGTAAGTTTATAAAAAAGCTACTAAATTTTCAAGAAATCATAAATCTGTATATATGTATGTATACATATATGTATATGTATACATATGTATTCGCAAATATTTTGTGCCATCACATATTCGCAAAACAAAAATATTTTCTATTGAATTGTTCAAAATATAGATATTTTTAATCTATAATATATAATATTCCGCAAATAAAATATTTCATATTTCATATACAATTATTTAAATTTTTTTTATAATCTAAAATTGCAAATTGTGGCAAAAAATTTTGTAAAAAAATATTTCCTGTTTAATTATTTAAAAAAAATTTTAATATCAAATATCAACTTTTGTCTAAAAATCCAGTAGAATTATTTTTATTAAAAGCTCATAAATTTACTTAAAAAATTTGCGCTCTCAATCACTTACTTCCGATTACACGCGGCGCTAAACAAAATGTATATGTATTTGTATTGAATTAATTTATCTCAATTTCCATTTGAATAATTAGTGAGTATTCGGAATTTCAGTGCAAGCAAATATTTACACAAATACAACCTTCAATATGGGCTGGCAATTGTTTGTGTGCGCGCGTGTATTTACAATTTTCAATAAACAAACACACACGCACACATATAAACAAACATATGCGCGATTGTGTGCGTGGGTGTGTCAGTGCGCTAATTTCACAGTGTCAAGTGCAAAGCTAATGAAATTGTCGCAAAACATTTGGCTGGAGTTATCTAAAAGGCGGCAGCACCCACAGGCACATACATACATATATCGCACATACATAACCGCTTAATGCCACACACAAACGCGAAGTAGATAAATATAAACGCTCTTCATTAGACACTTCGTGTCGCAGAAGCTGCGCCCACGTTCGCTGATTTTCGTGTGTTTTTTTGGGATTATTTTTTTTTGTGATTTTTTTTTTCGATTTTTTTTTTTTAATTTTTTTTTTGATTCCTAGTGTTGTTTTTGTGATGTTATGACGTGGAAAGTGAAAATTTTGTGCTTATCGGTGTCTTTTTTTCCAATACAAAAAATTGTTGTTGTTTTTATTTCTCAGCAATTTGAACTTTTCAGTGCCATTTGAACTTGAATCGATAATCAAACTATTATTATTGTTGCTTTTCTACAAGTAAACAATAAAATTGTAGTTGGAATTATATAGACGGAGACTGGACCTTTTCATGCGTGATCGCCATTTGAACAAAATGCCACGGGGTGGTACAACAACAGCGTGAGTTTGAATAAATTTGTAAATAATAAGCACGAAAAACAGTGCAAAACAGAACTGTGTCTCGCAAAGCTTTTCAGATTTATCAATTTATTTTAATAGCGACACATACATACATACATATAAAACTTGCTGACAACGATTTCAAATTGGGTTGAATCATTTTCTTTGAGGTTTTCATTCGCACAGCGTGGCAATCTCTAATAATGTTACTAACTATTGCTTACTAATTATAAATACTTTTTAAATTTATGGGTCGCAATTTATTAATTAATTTTTTTATTTTTTTTGTATATTAGGTTGTCTTCCTTCGGTTATTTCCCTTCCGCTTTTTTGCTCTTTATTCAATGCTTTATAAAAAGTGTTACTGTGATCGGATTTAGCAAAAAAATATGTGCCGTTTCATTCGATAATCTGTTTCCATCGAGATGACAACTTTATAATACCCCCCTCGTAGAACCCCCCTCCTTATTTACGAAGAACTCGGACAGCCACTTTCCACAAGCCTCTTTTGAGTTCAACTTTACACCAATAAGGGCGTTCACCATGGACAGGAACAGGTGGTAATCACTTGACGCTATGCCCGAGCTATATGGTGAATGCGATAAAACCTCTCATCCGAGCTCCCGTAGTTTCTAACAAGTCATCAACGAAGTGTGTGGTCTGGCGTTGTCTTGGTGGAACACTACAACCTTCGTGTTGGCCAATTCTGGACGTTGCTGATCTATCGCCTGCTTCAAGCGGTCCAGTTGTTCGCAGTAGATGGTAGAATTAAGCGTCTGGCCATATGGGAGCAGCTCGCAGTGGATGATTCCCTTCCAATCCCACCAAACACACAGCAACACCTTCCTGGCCGTCAATTCCGACTTGGTCACGGTTTGGGACGATTCACCGGCCTTCGATCACAACCGTTTTCGCTTGATATTGTCGTATGTGATCCATGTTTTATCGCCAGTCACCATCCGCTTCAAAAATGGGTCGAGTTCGTTCCGTTTCAGCAGCATATCGCAGGCGTTGATTTGGTCCAGAAGTTTTTTTTTTGCGTCAAATCATGCGGCACCCAAACATCAAGCTTTTTAAACGATTCGATAATCTGTATTGTGGTTTTCAATTCTGTATTAGATGCTGATCTAATTCCAATACCTTCAAAAAATCTGAACGAAACTGTGGAAATCTGTTCAAAATACTGAGAAAAAAACTAAACGTCTTAAGACGGAGCACTAACTGATGATATTTACTCTTAATTAAACGATATATAAAGACTGATGCTCTCAAGAATCGGCTGACACTTCCATAGCTAGAAGCGAAGAAAGAGCTAACTTCGGGTGCACGAGAAGTACTAACATAAATACAAATTATTCGCTGCCAGAACTTGAGTTTTGATCGGTCAGTTTATATGGCAGCAATTTTTTTTCGGCTGATGCCTTCCGCATCAGCAGTACTGTCGTCACAGGAGCGGTATGTGCCACTTGCAGGTCACCAAAAATACCCCCTCTAAGGTACCGTCGCTTACCCTGGAACCAAATTTCTATTACTTCAGGGTGGCGTTCCATTTTCCTCATTGAAAGATTTACATCTGCGCACTTGCTTCCAGGTGTCGCTTTGTGCTGAAAAGCAAAATAGCTGCCAACTACTGGATAATCCCCCAGTTTGCTTCCTTCTCCAGCATTACATAGATTAAATTATCCGAATTGAAGTAATCGTGATCAAATAACAGATGGGTTGTGTAATACTCGACTTCTCCGAATTTTCGGTTCGTTCTTAAGTTTTAATCTCTTATTAGTGTAGTCGTTCATTTGCTGTGACTTTCATTCTTCCATCTTCGTTGCTATTTTATTATTGTTTCTTTCTTTATTTACTCTATTGCGCTCTTGTTATTTTCGCAAATTTTCTTGGGATCCCACAACTTTTTCCTTTCGTATGCCAGAAGGTCTATTGGGGCATATAACTAACATTGCATTAGATGATTCAACTCTGAGGGCTGTGGTGCGGTTTTCCTTTTTAAGCATACCTCCCCAGATCTCAGCTCCGTATAATAGCACGCTGATTGTCATCAGCATTAGGAGCTTTCTCTTTTCTTGGCTGAGGCCCCCTATGTCGGCCATTGGTTTGCTAAGTTGGTAGGTGATTTTCTCTGCATTTATCTTACGCCTAGGTAGTTTACTACTTTTTGTGTTCTAAGGATATGCGTAGTCGTTTGCATATTTATTTCGAAGGAACAGTAGTAGCTCTGTTTTCCCGTAGCTAGCTGGATGTTCTGTAAGTCCAGCCATGCTTGCGTCTCTTCGCACTTCTTCTGTGTCTCGTACTGTAATTACTGCTGCAATGTCGTCTCGCCTAGCCGATTAAGTACAATTCGTCTGTCATTTCGAGTTTTATTATAGCGTCGTAGCTGATATTCCACAAGTCTGGGCATAGAATGCTGCTGACGTGACAGCTATCTGTTATAAACCCATCCAGCGCTTTCGCCATCTACGCTGTGCGGCTTCTACAGTTTCAATGTTGCATTTTATATTTCCTAGAGTTGATCTGCCGGATCTAAAGCCGAGTTGTTGCCGAGTTGAGAAAGTTCTCCAGCTTTTTTGATAGCCGCTTCAAGTCTGGGTTTAAGTAGCCTTTCATTGAGTTTTCCCGCTGTGTATTGTACATGCTTAATAGGCGGTATGCTGATGGCAAGTTGGGATCTCCTTTTTACTGATTAGCAGCAGCCGTTGCTTTTTCCAGAGTTAGGGAATGTTTCGACTTCGAGGCAGGCGTTGCACATATTCAATAATACTGCCGGTCGCTCGTCAGCGATTATTTTCAGGATTTCTACATTCATCCCGTTCTGTAGACGGCAACTACATGCTATTGTGATCCGATCGGAACAAATTACTTGGAGAGAGATCAGAAGACAAATTCGCCTTTAAAAATACACTAAATTAAATTAATAAAATTCTGTGTGATTGAGATGTTCTCATACTCTCTTTTTTCGAACGAAACTGGATAATTTTGTTGAGATAGTAAAGTTAGACTTCTATTCTCTATTTATTTATTTTAATTTAATATAACTCTACTAGAAAATAGACAAATCAAGTGGAATTTATTACCATATTCCTACCGCCTGTGTCTCCGGTGAAGACCTGAATTTTTCATCAAAACATAAACGAATAATTATGTAAATATGTACAAATTTTATAACACAAATTAAATGCATTAAGAGCTAACAAAAGAATTAGCACGAATAGGCACACAATATTCCCGGGAAGTGACAGAATTACTGCTCCTGTCAGACACACGCAAGAAGTAGGCCTGCAGGAATTTTCGAAATGCCAAATGCAGTGGTAGTAAAGGAATAATTGATAAGTAAAAAGTAATTTGTTTAGGGAAATATTTTGTATCTTTCATATATGTAAGTACTTCAAATATTTTCTAATTCAAATTATTTAGAAATAATTGTAAGTTTTGAAGACTTCTTAAATACCACTTTTGCAAGCTGCAAAGCAATTTACGAATTTTTTGGTTGTGGTTGTTTGAAAATGTACGTATTAAGCCATATATATCAAAGATCTTAGTTCCAATGAAATTGTTTTTTGCGTTTGCTTTACAAACTTTTCTTTCAAATCAATAAAATGGATGAGTTTGTTTTCGTTTAATTGACGACATTGGATTCAATTCAATTGGTATAATGGATACAATTCATTATATCATATTATGTATTACCCCTCAACTACCACTTACATAATAATTTATTATAATGCAATCAATTTCAATTCATTAATCTAATTTATTATTAAATATTTAATTTTCAACATCTGACTTGTTGATTATGAATTTATTTATGTCTGTACTCCCTAGAATGCATCACGCTTCCGACGGGCGCACTCTACCAAGTCATGCAATAGAACAAATTATAAACAATTGACAATTTACTGAAATAATCGGGGGCTATGCCATTGCCTCTCACACTTGCAGCAAGGCAACCACTAACTCTCCATGCATACAAGCAGACAAATTCACAGGCTACTCCTCCATCTATGTGAATTTTAGGGGTGCGACTTCATACAAATAGCATAAATAGTTTACAAAATGAAGAAATTATTTAATAAAATAAATAAATATAGGGTGATCCCCTACTTTTTTAAGGAAAAAAATCAGAATCTTCAAATTTAATAGGGAATGCTTATTATCATTCGAAAGTACATTTTTTGGCATTTATTTTTTGAAAGTTATATCTTTGAAATGTTAGTCGCGGCTTCATCTCAGATCGTTCATTCATTGAGTTCAATTTTCGATGACTCGATCAAGCATTTCTACTGATAACTGACGTTTTGCCGCAAGATCCGAATCGAAGCGGGACTGTTCGCATAGACTTTAGACTTTACATATCCGCACAGGAAAAGTCTAACGTTGTGATTTCACATGATCTTGATGGCCAATCGACCGGCCCAAAACGTGATATTATCTGCTTACCCAAATGTTCTCGCTCTCTCTTGTTGAAACCGCATGTCTCTAAGGTCACGAGCTTTAATTTCAGGCATTTTCTGAATCTCTTCTAGTTGCCCTTCGTCCCAAATGTGGCAAGTTTGCTTGTTTATATACCTATTGAGCCAGAAATAGGCCTCATCGCTGAAAAAAATTTGGTCCGAAAACGCCGGATCTTCTTGGAACTTTTCAAGAGTAATACCGAATAATACTGTTTAAAAATAGGAGCCTGACACAAATTACGCGTGACCTGTCAAAAAAGGCTATTGAAAAAAATACCTCTACTTTAACGCGTTCTTCAATTTTTGCCAAAAGAACAAACAACAATACTCACCTTGCTTAATATTGTGGACAAGGCTCGAGGACTCCATGGGTTGCGCCTTGACTTTACTCATCTCGTTTTTTGATGTTATGTAGCACGTAATATGGCGTCAGAATTGTAGGTTAAGATGCTCACCTTCCTAGATTCATAATTGATCTCCGCGCTACTTTAATCCAGCGGTTCAATGGATTCATTTGTCAGTAGAAATAGGATCTTCATTGTTGCATTTTTAGTCTCCACGTCAGATTCTGTCACGTGGTTCTCGAAGGGCTTAATAAACTTTCACCCCACCGTAGACAAATGTTTATTACAGGCTCTAATAAGTTGCATTATATGGTCCGGCTGTTATGAAGTAATGAAGATTCAGACCCTCAGTGTGGATGGAATGTCTTTCTTGTCAACCACTTCCAGCCTAGCTCTGTGGTATAGATCCCAAACCTTGACTGTTAGGGATTTATATAGTTGGAAAGATCTCTCGCCGTCGCAAGCAATCATCCTATGGAAACTGGGAATTTTACCTTTGGGATCTTCCGCAGCCAGCACACCAAATAAGGCGGTTTCTGACCATATCAACAATATGTTTCACTGGTGTCACACCCTTTGCTTTTAAGTTACCGAACCACTGCAGTATATTTCAAGCAGAGGTCCATGCTATTGCGAATGCCGCGGAACTGGTCTCTAGTCCACCTACGTATGTAGGTGTTGACTATTACATAGACAACCCAGCATCAATCAAGCAAGTAACCTCATAGCGCATATCGGCCAGAACTGGGTGCCAGGCCACTGAAGTATCGAAAGTAAACAAACAGTGGACGAGATTGCCAAGAACGGTGTACGGATAACTCCCGAAAACGTGATTAACATTGGGAAACCCATGCATTGTCTACGCGACGATCTGGACAGAAGCATGGTAAAGAATGATGGAACAAGCTACCTGGGTGTAAAACTGCAAAAGTCATGTGCAAAACGATAGGAATGAAGTACAAAAAATAGTCGATAGAAGAGACTGTAGGAACAAGATCGGAATACTCACTGATCTAGTGGCGACACACGTCCGCAGAATGGGGCTGACAGATTAAGAAGACTCCAGAAAATTTCTAGAACAGGGCACCAGGGAAGCAATTGAGCATCTCTGGTGCACTTGTCCCACATTGGCAAGACTACGCCGTAAGCATCTGGGGTACCCACGGTATGCTACACTGGAAGATGTGTCGATAGTTAGGACACAGAATTTGTTAAAATTCGCGTCCAGTGCAGGCATCCTAAACGATGAATACTCCTCATGGACCTAGTAACTGAATTCCGTCTGGTATCGCAAAAGATCAAACCTAACTTATTATTCTGGTTGATGTTTTGGATCAACAATTGTCGGGGAAACTAAGTCCGCTTGCGCATAGTCCACGCTACGCATATAAGGCTATCTTATTACGGAGTGCGCCAGGTATCCGTTCGACACTGAGCTAATTGCGGGCTCCGACCCAGCTTGATGCTCGGCATGGGTCGTACAGGGTTCAGGGGGGTCGACAGGAGCGAACTCTTATCAATACATTCTTGCCGTCGTCGTGATACTGTGGTATTTATTACCAGTCGGCACCATCATATAGGATTCAGCGGATATTTTTGAGTAACATTTTAATAACCCAATTTTTAGGTTAGTTTCGAAAAACTGTCATACCCCTAATTCCGATAATTGAAGTAGACCAATTTATATTCGCAACTCCGTCTGCATGCGTGCGTGTGTGTGTAAGCAAATGATTGTTTTATTGCCACTTTCTTTAATCGAGGGATGATCGTGTCATCGCCGGCCACCAGTTCCACCGCAGGATTTCTATTTTCGTGCGGCGAAAACAAAGGCAGACCGAAGTGCATGCAAGCAAACACATTCACGCGCACTTACATACGAACATATCACATGCATTTATGTTTGTGTGCGTGACTGATTTGCCGATTTGCCGGCAAACATTCGAGGGGTGATTGCATTTTGTAAATGCTCCCATCATATGCTAGGCTGGCAATTTAATCATTTATGTACATATTATGTATTTATGTGTGTATATATTTTTATATAATGTATGTATGAATGTTTGCATGAAACAGGCGGAGTGGGAAAGCATAATTATTTTAATGCTTTCCCAGCAAAAGTTTCAGCGCACAAATGAAATGCAGCGACTAAATGTGTTTAACGGCAACTTTGTATGTGTATTTAAGTATGTATGTGTGTATTTATATTCATATGCATGTGTTTGTGTGAATATGTGCGTATTCTCCGAATCACCCATCAACAATTAACAATGTCAAGTTGTCTGCCTTCAAATAGCACATTTCTATTGTCGCTTCGCTTGGCTTATCGCCGATCTTGCCTCAGCACTTTAGTCGCGGCTTCACAGACTTCCTTCCAACTGCGGCTCGCTCATTCTTTTTTGTAATTTTTTTGTGTTTCTTTTTCTCATTTCACTTCGCTGATAAATGAACTTGACATCCCATGTTGATTCGTTTTATTTTATTTTTTGTTTTATAGCTGCTGGAATAATGAGTTTTAACAAACGAGTTTAATAGAATCAGCAGCTGATAAAACAATTACTTGCTTTTGAATATTTGGAGACAATTTCTAACCACTTGTTGAAACGGATGCTGCGGAATAAATAGCATATTGATTTTCACTTTAGTAAAGTCGCTCGTGGGTTGTAGTCGTGCCTCTGACTTTTCAATTAGAGTACTCAACCCCTTAATGATCCATTGAAGACTGAAGATAACCCAAATTGTCGATTCCGCACACAATATTTTTGATGCCCTCTCTGGAAAATGGGAACTTACATATAACACAATATTCTCTTTTTCGTCTTTATTGGCGTACTCACCGCTTAGGCGTTTGTAACCGAGTTCATAACAGCAGTCTGTTTTCTTCTTTTTATTTCGGAGTATTTTTTAGGCGACGGGTCCCAAACTCAGCGCACAAGCCTGGGCAGAGATGCTTTTGGATACCCAGAAGATACTTGGTCCAACACGGGAAGTCTTGAGCTGCTTGAACCAGATGTAAAAGTGAATGGTGCTCAGAGAACTTTCCTCACTTGCGTGAAGTTCTACACATGGTTTCATCCTATAATAAAAAACTACCCGTAGAAATTTATGGCACATTGTTAAATGGAATCTTAGACAAACAGTCACCTCGGCGAACGGTTCTGGCTCATAATGGATATTGAGTCGAGTCATTTTATTAAATATTACTTAATACGAGTAGCTGAACACTATTTAACTATAGGGAACGGAGCGCCAACCTCCCATGAAGACTAATACTTGGTGCTGACTTGGATTTGTGTTCAATTGTATTTCAACTTTTCAATAGCTTAGTTCATAACAAGCATTTTATTGACATTATTGTAGTGGCATCGCACATTTCGCACATAATTTTTGGGAATGTTGCCGAGGAGGTAATCCTTAACTCATTTTTATTGGCGTAGACATCGTTTACGCGGTCTAACCTTAATTAAATAGAAGAAAACTATATATCGTTTTCAACAAATAACTAGATGCGAGAGTATGTGAACGGCCTACAGAGGTCGCTCGATTTGAGTCCAAATTCACTAAGTTCTAGTATGTTTAAATCGACTCTTAATTTTTTAACAATTTTTCTTTTCATATCATGTTTCGCGGAAGTTTCTCTTATAAAACCCACAATTATTTAAGGGACTATATACTGGTCTTAGTAACGTCTCTCAAATTCCATTATATCTTGATTAAAGTGCTATGCTTATTCTGCCAACAAAGCACTCATATTATATTTAAATTTAACTCAATGTGAGTGTAACATGTGCATCTTTAAAGACATTCTACATCCCTTGACGGAGAAATTCTTTATCACGTAGGTGATCTAGTCGTCATAATTGTCAGCCCTATCGTTTCCAGAGAAACCACGCACTACTGCCTTAAAACTGGTCCAGGTTTTTTTTCTCTTCTCATTGAAACATTCGGAAAATAATTCTAAAAATATTTTAAATATGACCGCCTGCTCTCTTTTCATTTCACATACCCCGATTAAAGAGAGTAAAAACAGCCGGATTTTCGAAAATCTGTATATGGGTTATATTGAGGCTGCGTCCAGTTTTTCGCTCAATTTTATCAATAGACACAAGGGAAGACCACAAGAAGGCGCGGTTGAATTTTTAAGGACTAAAACCGATTTATCTCGATTTCTGAAAAAACTGAGTGCTTTATTAAAGTAGTGGAGCAAAGTTATAAGCAATAAAAAGTTCTACAACTTTTATATTAATATTTGTTTTAATTCTTTGATTGACTAAAACGGGTTCCACGGAGCAGCAATTTCAGTTTGGGGAACAAGAACAAATCACACGGAGCCAAATCTGGTGAATAAGGTGCTCGATCGATGATATTCATTGCGTTTTTGGCTTTAAATTCGGTCACAACCGTAGCTCGATGCCATGGTGCATTATCATCGTGTAAAATCTATGAATTATTCTTCCACAATTCCGGCCGTTTTCGATGAATGTTCTCACGCGAACACCTCAATACTGTCAAATAAAACTCCCTATTGACCGCCTGTCCGAATTTCCCAAAACAATGAGCCTCACCTTCATTTTTGAGCGGTTTTGGCATGGTGTTTTTGGTTTCGGCTGGTTTTCTTTCCCTCCATTTCGATGTTTGTTGATTTGTTTGCATGTCAAACCCATGTTTCATCGGCAGTTAAAATACTCTCCATGAATATGGCATCTGAATTTTTGAAAACTGTTCTGCTTTATCGGGACGAGTAAAGAATGAATGCGTTTCATACCCAAAATATTCCCCATAATCATTCGAACGAACTCGCGATAGATGTCGAGCTCTCTTCCCATCTCTCTGACACTTTCCTAACGATTTTCAAGCATCACTTTTTTAATATCGTCATCTGGAAGGTCGTCCAGAGCGTGGCATGTTTTCAACGTCTTTGAAGGCTTTGTACCACTCGTAGGCTTGTGTTTTTGGTAAAACTGAATCCCCGTAAGCCTTTTCCAATATTCGCACACGTAATTTGGTTAGAAATACAAAATTTCTGACAAATTCTTCCCCACTGAGGTGTACCAACTTAAGCAGCTGCTGTAAAAATCTGGTTAACAGATCGCGCTCATATTTGACATAGTAATTAAGGACAGTCTTACCAAGTTAGCAAAGTACATTTTCCAGGAGGATTTAGTTAAAATTTTTTTGTCAAAATGTAGTAGTCCACACTACTTGGTTGTTAAGAAAAGTTAAGAAAAGGGAATCCAAAATTAGAATTTCTGAGCGTTATTTGTTTTTGTCCATCCTAAATATATATCACGGCTTTTAGAAAGCTTTATGGTTTTTTTACTAGGCTATTTTTACTACGTTTGAAATACTGAAAAGCTCTCAGAAAGCTTTATGGATTTTTTACTAAACCATTTTTGCCACAGTTGAAATATTTGAAAGCTCTAAGAAAGCTTTATGGATTTTTTACTAAGCCATTTTTGCTAAGCTTGTAATGCTGAAAAGCTCTCAGAAAGCTTTATGAAGTTTTTACTAAGCCATTTTTGCTACGTTTGTAATACTGAAAAGCTCTCAGAAAGCTTTATGGATTTTTTACTAAACCATTTTTGCCACGGTTGAAATATTGAAAAGCTCTAAGAAAGTTGTATGGATTTTTACTAAGTTGTTAAATTTGGCGTAATTCGACTCATCCTTAACCCATTACGTACACACTGTAACCATTCGGAATTTCCTGAAAGGTCTTAAGTGGTTTTAAATCTCGGTCCGATACTGATATCTTATAATACGAGTAGGTTGACTTGACTAAAATAAACTTGTAAGTCATTAAAGGGAGATCTTATGACCTAAGCAGATATAATTGATTTTGTAACGATTTTATAAGAGCTTCAAGAAGATTTTTCTCAATAATCTTTCTAAAATAAATTTTGTCAGAAAATAACAATAAACGCAATACTACATACCTCTCTTAAAAGCTTAAATTAAAGTTAATGATTTTTTCTAAAATCTAAGTTCTGAATGTAAAAACCATTTTTTATGGTCTCGAGAATCTTTGGCTTTATTTTTTTTTTCTTTCTTGTAAAGAGTAGTCTAAGAGACGTCTGAGCACCCAACGGCAATTATTTGGCAGGTCGTTCAAAAAAACATTATTTTCTTTGAAAATATAAGTTACAGCTGATTTATAAATGCTCGCAGTATCATTGCGAAGGAATTCGTTTTGTTCCTTGCACCAGTTCGTATACAAATTATTGGAATAACTTCATTGATTGATGGCTTAGTGCATCATTTTTAAAGCATTTTGTGATTAAAATGTAGACCTCGTCAAACAAAAAAGTTGTATTATTTTTGTCTATCAAAAATGTAATAATTTCTGCATAAACACTGCGCAGTTATCACGCTACTTTAAAGTGGCTTGATGATGGCATAAAAATATTTGAAGAATGTTATTTTCTTTTTGCTACTAAACGGTTTGTTTAAGCCCCAATAAGAGCTTTTAAATACAATTTAAACAATTTATTAAAAACACAACAAAAGACCGGCTCATCTCGGCTTTCATGAATAAACTTCAGCGCATTTTGCTCATTCATGCCATACACTAATAATATATATATACATATTTACATCTATACATGCATATATTTTCTCTTTTGTTATCGCCGCGCTGCAGTCGCTTTTACTTTTTGCCGGTGCATGGAAATTGCTAAGCCCGTGGCAAGCCATTTGGCAAGTCCAAACAAACATAATATACAATGTATGTATGTATATATAATTAAATGTACATATGCACGCATATCTGCACTTGCTTGCAGCGTGATAAACAGTTGGACCGTCAGACAGTTGCATTAATGCTGAAGAAGCTACTAAAAAGCTGCGTCTATGCTTCAATGCATTCAGACTTACCTATTTATTTATGTGTGTTTGTGTGCATGTGAGTTGTGTGTTGCACTAGCATGCGGATGCATGGCAACATTTCACCTTTCTTACAACAAAAATGTAGCCTACAAACTTGCAACATGCCGGTAATGTTGCAACAACGCATTCGTGCTTTTGTTTTGTTTACATTTGGCGGCAGGCAGACGTGTTCAGTTCGCACATTTGTATTTATGTATGTATATATGTATGTAGATATATATGTGCATATGGGCAATCACAGATGCATATTAGGGATGTTCTTAACGATAGAACAACTTTATTAGACATTTTGTAAAGGGTAAGCCATTTCGAGGCTCCTTACTTTTTTAAAGAAAAAATACAAAAACATGAAATTTAATGAGGAAAAATAATAACAAATGTTTATTATCAATCGAAAAAACATTCTTTGGTATTTATTTTTTGAAGATTATGTATTTCTTTCAAATGTTGGCCGTGTCTACGTCTCGGGGTCCATCCATTCAGTCCAATTTCCGATGACTTAAACGAGCATTTCAACTGATAACTGATTAATGACACGCGTAATGTTTTGCTCCAAGACCTGAATCGAAGCAGGATTGTCCGCATGGACTTTAAACATTACATATCTCCACAGAAAAAAGTCGAATGGTTTGATATCACACGATTTTGGTGGCCAATCGAACGAACCAAAACGTGAAATCAACTGCTCACCGAAGTGTTCTCTCAATAAATTCATTGCTTGATGCGATGTGTGGGAAGTGGCGCCGTTTCGTTGAAACCAAATGTCGCCGATATCACGAGCTTCGATTTTAGGAATAAAATAGTCGGTTATCATAGCGTTATAACAGTCGCAATTGACGGTTACGTTCTCACCGACATCATTTTCAATGAAATATGGACCGATAATTCCACTGGCCGCAAAAAACACCAAGCCATTGTTTTTTTTTTTTTTTGGATGAAATGCCAGCTCTTGCTCTTTGTTGCAAATGCGGCAATATAGCTTGTTTTCGAATACATAATTTGTTCAACCATCGACCCTGCTTATGAAATATTTTTTAAAATTATTTGCTATCCGATTTCACTTGGATTTCATAAATCCCATTAAGAGATTGAAAAAATCGTTTCACAAAGTTGTCCGATCAATGGCGTAGGAATTTGAATACCTTCAAAAACGATATTATCATGCCAAATTCAAAGGAGGGAGCATAAGGATCATTTACGCGGAGCTGGATCTCGGGCGACCCTTCAAGCTGCCGGAACTCCGCAGTAACTTCCAGGCAGAAATCTTTTCATTCTTCTTCGTTCAGGAAAGCTTTTGAGAAAGCTAGTAACACAGTAAATCATATACGTAGGTTGCCTTTTTTATTTCGGGATTCGAAAGTGTTGTCTCAATCCCATGCTAGGTCACATGACGCTTTTGCAATATCAGTTTGTGCACAGTCCCAATAGTTTCCTGAATAACAATGGACGACGAAGGAAAATATACCGGCTTTTTACTGACACGGTTTCGAAATTAATGCAGGACGGTTGTTGACACAGTTTACAGGTCTCAACCTATTGGCATCCCATTCAAACCGTATGAACATCATAAACGATGATACATGTAGAAAAAGCGAAGAACTAGGCATACGAGAGACGGCAGAATATCTTCTCTGCTTCTGTCCGGCAGAACTGGGCCTAGATATCTAGGAGCTTCGGAGTTCAACGGATTGAATGAAGTATCAGAATTAGATATCAAGTCTGCATTAAACTATGCAAAAAGCGTTGACACTCTGCACTCCAGCTCTTATTAAACTGAACCTCCATTTGTCATTACAAAGAACCTCTAGGTCGATATAGTATGTGACAGCCAGCCAGTATAACCTCACCCAATCTATGTAAAATAAGAGAAACCATATTAGGGTTTTAACAACTACAAAAACTAGTGCCTCCGATAAAGTTTTTCAGAATTACATGGGTTTACTCGGGTAAAAAATGAGCTATTTTCAAAAGTTTTTTTCTCATATACAAAATGAAATATTTCATTAGAATTTTTCATTGTTACGAACGTACACTATTAATAAAAAAAATTCTGAAATTTTTGGAAAAAAATATTTTAAACTCCGCCATTGTGACAAGATCAGAGGATAACTCCTTACAGGATCATCTAAAATGAAAAAATACATGTTTTAGTTAAAACCTTAACTTAGAACTGGGACGAAGGAAAAAAACTGAAATTTGAATTTATGCAGACACTTTTATAAAAAAATTAAAATTTCAGTGAAAATTTCGCGTCATTCTTTTTTTAAAATTTTTTTTTTTCAAAGAATCTAATCGAAAAAAAATATCCTTTGCCAAAGTCCTTAAGAATTGTATCTCAAAGATCTGTGTTAAATTTAATGAAGATCGGTTATGTAGTTCTCGATAAATCTTGCTAACCCACTTCACAACCCAGCTTCAAGAAAAACGAGTTTGAAGACCGGCACTAGCCTCGAGCGCACAAGTTCTCGGATCTAATTTAAGACAATATTCTACAGGTGTTGTAGAACTTAATAAGACAATAAAAACATCGATTTTTTGAAACCCGTAAAGCCATTTAACCCCTTAAATATGAACCACTATACCCTCCACAAGGCTTGCCATGAAGTTTGTAGCAACCAGAAATAAATATCAGATGCCCCTTAGTGGGTGTTTAAAAATATTGTGCCCATAAGGTTACATTGTATTTATTTTGAAAATTCTTTATTTATTCTTCCAAATAAATTTCATCTCCTTCAAAGTAATCTCTTCCCGATGCAATGCACTTATGCCAACGGATTTTCCAATCTTCGAAACACTGGTTGTAGTCACTTTCCGGGATGGCCTTCAGTTCCGTCTTCACTGCGGTCTTTTGAGCTTGGTGAACAGCCAGAAGTCGCTCGGCGCCAGATCAGGTGAATACGGTGGTTGCGGAACGATATGGGTTGTGTTTTTGGCGAAATGATCACGAATTACGAGGGCAGTATGGGATGGTGCATTATCGTGGTGTAAAAACCAATAATTGTCTTTCCACAATTCCGGCCTTTTTAGGCGAATAGAGTTAGGCAAACGACGCATAACGTTCAAATAATATTCCTTGTTGACTGTTTGACCGGTTGGAAGGAATTCATAATGCACAACACCACGATAATCGAAGAAAACAGTCAACATGACCTTGATTTTTGAGCGACTTTGGCGCGATTTTTTTGGTCTCGGCTCTTTTTTGGCACGATATTAGCTCGATTGATTGGTTGTTTCGGGGTCGTAAGCATAGATCCAAGTCTCATCGCCAGTTATAATGCGTTTCATGACACCCTGGTAGTCGGAAAGCATCGTTTCACACACTCCAACGCGGCGCCTTTTTTCCAAAAAATTCAATGTTTTCGGTACCAGTCGAGATTTGACGCGCTTGAGGCCCAAAACATTTTTCAAAATGGTATTGGCTGAGCCTTTCGATATGCCAATTTCAAGGTCTCTAATTGTTAATCGACGGGTTTTCAACACCAAATCTTTGATTTGTTGAACGTGAGCTTCGTCGGTTGAGGTTGATGGTCGCCCAGGACGCTCTTCGTCTTCGACACGTTTGGCCGGCTTGGAACTCACTATACCACTTGTAAACATTTTTTTTAGACATAGCCTCATCACCAAAGGCTTTCTGCACCATCCTCAACGTGTCCGCAGCAGAAAATTGATTCCGTAAACAAAATTTAATGCAAATTCTTTGCTCAACAAATTTCGACATCGCAAAAAACGAAAAACTCATTTTTAGTAGCTCACAAAACGACACGTATCTCAAACACTAATGAATATTTTGACATGAAGTTTGACATAAATGTGACTGACAGTACTACCAACCTAAAAAAAAAATAATTCTCCAAATCCTTCGACGCGCGCAGTTTAAATTCAAATGTCACCTTATTTTTTGGGCACAGTAGTATATGTTATAAATTATCAGCGTGATGAGCTTTGTCAGTCTGTATACCTATGCATATCTGAACCTCCCTCTGTCCCTCTATCTTTGTTTAAGTAATTTTAAAATATTTAAAGGTATATATGTATATTTTAAAAATTTTTCTTTGGACATTTTAAGGAACCATCCTAATGCAACTCGTAAACAACGGCAGGTTTCACTCGATAGCACAAACCACACCTTACTACACCCACCCCCCTTACCAATCAGTCCAATACGTGCGCTAGAGCTACAATTCCATGGATTCTACAGACGACACGTTCGCACCATTGTCAACTATCTAATCATTTCAAGACGAAGAAGCTGTGTTTTCGTTGTTTTGAGACAAAATTCAAAATTCGCTTTGACAACGAAGTTGTTAACGATGCCGAACATAAGATAACGACGCTGACGACGTCTGAATGATTAAAATTATTAAACAATTGCTATTATTTGTAGTGTGCTGGTTGTTGTTTTTTGCGTTTGCAATGCTCTTGTTGTCGGCCGTCGACGGGAAATTTCACTTTCAACTCAAACGCGTCAATTGGTAATTACACGCGCATGCGCAGGTGATTACCGACCACGGTTGGTGCCCCACGGCACCACAGCTGTTAACTAGCAACAACAACATCAATAATAATAACAACACCAATAATAATAACAACATCAGTTACAATAACAATAGCAGCCGGCTTCCTCTGGCGGTTGAAAACAATTGTTGCGGACGCCTCGGCAAGCAATCCGTTTCACCTTCGCACCCAAGCGCATTGAGTATGATCGTCGGTCATAAATAAATGAGGCAAGCAAAGTTGTTTATTAAGCCATAATGTCTCGCTAGTTTTCGGTTGCAAGCGTGACTGCGCTTTGCCACAACGATGCTGCACAATTTATATTGTTGTTGTTGTTTGTTGGTTGCTGTAAGTGACGGCAAGCATTCGGTAATGATTAATAATAAGGCTTCGCGTGAGCACTTTCTTTTTCACATGCCACCACAAACACACAGCCGAAAATTTCCATGAACTTGAATGACCTTGCCGCGCAATGCAAATTAATTTCGGCGAACAAGTTCATTTTTCTATGCATTTTATTTGCAAAATGCTTGGAATTTCCAATTTTACTTAATTTTACATCATTTTTTATATTTTGTCTGGCGATTTTCTCCGCCTGCAACCGTGATGCCATGTGACATTCGTGCTTAAAGGTCGGCTGCCGCATGCAAAAGTTCACATGTTGCACATCTGGGTGCTGTTGCACGTTGCACAATGGGAAACTCGTAATCTGACGAAGCCATGAAGCTGATGAACTTTTAGAAGAAGCTAATAAATAAATGGCATTTGAAAATTACCGCTAGGTGGCGCTAATGTTTAACACTCAAATTTGATCAAAATGGATTCTGATTTTTTTTTTATGCAGATAATTTATGTCAATTATGCTTGAAACAAAATGTCGAGCAAATGGCCACCACGGCTCCGTTTGCATATCTCCACCGGTTTACAGCAATTTTCGCTGACCCGGTTGAGCTTTTCGGCTGCGGTGTCTGTGAGCTCCCCGAGCGTTGCTGTTTGATTGACATAAACCTTTAATTTTACATACCCCCACAGAAAATAATCTCATGATCATTTCGAAAGAAATAAGGTCCAATGATGCCACTATGCCACTCTCTGGAATCTGCGTTTCTTGAACCACACGCGGATTTGACTCACACCAATAGCGACAATCTTGCTTATTGACGAAGTAATTAAGGGGGTATTCTAGTTTAGAAGCATGAATTTCAGGTAATTTTTAAAGTGTCGTAAAAAAAAGGCAATCAATATTTTTGCTATCTATTTTTTTATTAGTTATTTGTTAATTTTAGAAGAGTACAGAAAAAAATTAAAAACTAAAAAAAGCAAAAAATTTCAAAAATTATGAGCTGACGAAGTGAGGGGTCTCTAAAAATTTCCACGTGACCATACCCATGATTTCAACCCTCCTAGTTATCTGAAACCAAAAAGAAAGAAGATTATTAATCTAGAATAATGTCGCAATGGTCGGAGCTACGTAAAAGTGGGGAAAAAAAATTTTCACAAAATGGCGATTGCCTTCAAAAAAATTTTTTTGAATCACTTTTCCTGACTATTTTGAATTTTTTTAAAATAATAAAAATAAAAATTTGGGGATTTGGGGCTAGTTCCAACCATAGACAAGCCTATAAAGAAGACTCTATAAAAATTTCAAGTAAATCGGTCCAGTAGAACCTGAGAAATCGTGGGCATCATTCCGAAAAAGTCAGTTTTGAGAAAAACGCTTTAAAGTTTCGCGTTCCGGCCGAACCAGCTTTGATACCGGGTCAAAAAAATGCCTATATCTCCGAAAATAATTTGAATTTTAAAAAATCCTCTTGTACACATATTCTTGAATAATTGAATTTGTGTAATAACCTTGGACAACTGCCAAAGTGAAACGTGATTGGGAATCCGCAATTTTTTCGAAAATCAAAATTTTGTCAAATGCTTCTGTCGATACCTTTATTTCCTACAGGCAAATTCAGTTTGGGGTACAGCAAAAATCACATAGAGCCAGATATGGTTAATATTGTGGTTGACCGATGATATTTATTGCATTTTTGGCTTTAAATTCGTTCACAATCGTATTGTTTTTGAAAAAAAATTCAGCTTTATCGGGACGAGTTGAGCAAAAACCCGTTTCATATCCAAAATATTCAGAAAAACCATTCGAACGGGGTCACAAGAAATATCCAGCTCTCTTGCCATTTCTCTAACACATGTCCAACGATTTTCTAGCACCATATCCTTCACTCTTTTAATATTTTCATCAGTTAAAGAGGTCGAAGGTCGTCGAGAACGAGGCATGTCTTCTCGACCGTTTTTGAAGTCCTTGTAACGCACGTAGGCTAGTGTTTTTAATAAAATTGAATCATCGTAAGTACTTTCCAACATTCGCAATGAATCCGCACACGAAATTTAGTTAGAAATACGACAAATACAAGACAAATTCTTCGTTCGACATTTTTATTCTTTGTAAAAATCGCAACACACTACTGAAATGTACTGTCTTAAACAGTTGCTGTAAACAAACTGGTTGACAGTTCGCGCTCATATTTGGCATAGTAATTAAAGAGAGTTCTACCAACTTAGCAAAATACTTTTCTTTCAGATATCATATACCCAGAGAATTTAATTACAATTTCCATTTAGCTTTTTGTTACAATGTATATGCCGATAAAGTTTGGGATATTTTAGCCGCACCAACTTTAATCTCTCAAGCGATATTTTTGAAAGATGTATTTTTCCTTATAATACTATTTAGGCACAGTGTGCATTACGTAAGAAGAATTAAATTTGATCTCTACAAAATTTATTCGAAAATCGTTACAGCACGAAAACCGCTCTCCAATTAAGCTGTGTTAACAATTCAATTAGCATTTCGCTAAGTACAAATGACTTACAACGCAAAACTCTCTAATAATTAGCACAAATATTCTCAACTCATTTATATCTATATTTATATTTACTTACGTATGTGTGTCTGTTTGTATTTATATGCAGTTAAATGATTAATAAATGAATGTGCTCATATTTCATTATTTGTGGTGACATTAAATATTTGCGCAAAAATACAAACTCAAAAAAAAAAAAAAGAAACACCTACATATGCTTGTGTGTTTACAATTGGATAGTATCTATACAGTAAATACCGCTACAAATGAAATAAGTATACGAGGACAGTTCGATTAGTCATTTAATTTTAGTAATGTTTATTCCTCTCAGCCAGCCTCTTGAACTCCAAGGCACCTAAATATCTAACCCTTATTCAATAAAAAGCCTGACATAAGTAGAGGAGGTATTCCAGCGTATGTCTTAAGCCTACTTCCCTACTCTTTATAGATCCTCCTTTATATCTCCTCGTTGTGGCTACATATGATGTCAGTGCCTGTGACTAAAACGCATTATTATTTTCCTTTCGTTACTTTGCACATGATCTGCATGCCTTTAAAACATTCCTCTCATCTTGACTCGTCTGTTACCCCTTTCGGGAATTTTGTTGTATATCGTTTTTAACAATTTGGCTAGTTCCTGAACTGGTTCGGTAGCCAATCGGATGGCACCTCTGGTAATCTCATTAGCTATTTCGTTTTCCGGAATGCGATTGTGGCATCGGATCGAATATGTATATATTCAGCCGTTTTTCGGCAGAAGGTATATATATACTACTGTGCCCAAAAAATAAGGTGACATTGTATTTATTTTGTAAATTCTTTATTTATTCTTCCAAATCAATTTCATCCCCTTCAAAGTAGTCCCCTCCCGATGCAATGCACTTATGCCAACGGATTTTCCAATCTTCGAAACACTGGTTGTAGTCACTTTCCGGGATAGCCTTCAGTTCCGTCTTCGCTGCGGCTTGAATCTCCTCTATCGTATAAAAACGGTGTCCCCGGAGCGGTCCTTTAAGCTTGGTGAACAGCCAGAAGTCGCACGGCGCCAGATCAGGTGAATACGGTGGTTGCAGAACGATATGGGTTGTGTTTTTGGCGAAATTATCACGAATTACGAGGGGATGGTGCATTATCATGGTGTAAAAACCAAGAATTGTCTTTCCACAATTCCGGCCTTTTTCGGCGGATAGCGTTACGCAAACGACGCATAACGTTCAAATAATATTCCTTGTTGACTGTTCGACTGGTTGGAAGGAATTCATAATGCACAACACCACGATAATCGAAGAACATAATCAACATGACCTTGATTTTTGAGCGACTTTGGCGCGATTTTTTTTTGGTCTCGGCTCTCTTTTGGCACGATATTCGCTCGATTGATCGGTTGTTTCGGAGTCGTAAGCATAGATCCAAGTCTCATCGCCAGTTATAATGCGTTTCATGACACCCTGGTAGTCGGAAAGCATCGTTTCACACACTTCAACGCGACGCCTTTTTTCCAAAAAATTCAATGCTTTCGGTACCAGTCGAGATTTGACGCGCTTGAGGCCTAAAACATCCTTCAAAATGGTATTGGCTGAGCCTTTCGATATGGCAACTTCATCAGAATCTTTGATTTGTTGAACGTGAGCTTCGTCGGTTGATCCTTCGACGCGCACAGTTTAAATTCAAATGTCACCTTATTTTTTGGGCACAGTAGTATATCGCGTCCCTGTGATGTGAGCATTACTTTAATATGCACTTGGTTATCGAGGTATACATATATTTATGTTCTCTATGTCGTTTCCTACATTATTAGCTATCTCGACAGCTTTCATGAACAAAGCAGAACGCAAAGACTTCTGCCTGGTAAATACTGCAGTATTCGGGCAGCTTGAAGGGTTGCTTGAGATTTAGCTTCGCGCAATAGATGTCAGCACCCAAAAATACTTGGTTTGATCATTAATAGTTAAGTCTACTCCGTTGAGCCACGGGAGTTACATATGTATGTATATAAAAGTCGGAAAAGTAAAAGTGAAAGAGAGACACGGAGAATATAATGATGTTATTTAGAGAAAATCATGTTATATTCTCATATATTATATTTTAGGGTGTATATACATTTCCACAGCAAATAATACATTTTTTACTCTTATTTATCCAATGATGATTCCTCAATGTATATGTGACCTGGTCTACGGAAAGGGGGCTTAGGTGTCAAAAAATCAATTTTCACTTTTTAGTTGATTCGGATGGAAGATGAGATGCTTTTTCACGTGATAGAAAACTAGTTTTCGCACGTTAGCTCCCTTTTCGTAGACCAGGTCACATATATCTTTCTTCTCTGACGACAAACTCTTCCAGATTCAAGGCAAACTATCCTAAAATACATGATTTTTGTACCTAAAATCTATCTTTCTCGCTTTCTCTCTCTCTCTTTAGAACACCTGACATCTCTCTATCTCTTTCTCTCTCTCTTTAGAACATCTGTCAAGTTCCATTTTCTCAATTTTCCCAAGAACTCTCCGTGTGGTGTTTTCAAAATGTCGTTGACTTATCAAACTACTCCTACATTGTATAGGTATATCCAATTGCACCAATAAATATGTGCTTTCGTGCGATGTTTGTCGTGCATGAGAATAACAGAACTTGAAACGATGCGTTATTATTATTATTCTATGCCTTTTTTGCATGCTTCCAATTTAATTCAATTCAATTCAGTTCATTTCAGTTAAGTTGAGTTGACTTCAGTTGAATTTGTTGTTGTTGGCTACTGTTCACAGCGAAATAGGATCGCCAGAATGCTGGCACAATTTCAAACTATACATTCATATTGATATATATATATTCATATACATAGATATAAGTATATATATGTATGTATGTATAGTATATCTTGCATGCAGACGTTACAGATCAAAGTATTATTAGTTCTGGTTGAGAGTGAAATGCAGAAACGAGATGAAATATGGAGGTTTATAATTGACGCCGGCCGCCCCTTTACTGGCGCTAATGAATTATTGCGCATGCGTGCCTTTGCGGGGGAGGCAGGCTTAATATACTTACCAATACTGGTATACATGTGGTATATTTAAATACTTGAAATACTCGTAGTCTACATATGTTCGTGACGACGCTATTGCCGCACGAAGGCAGTGATCTCACGCATGCAACAATATAATTAAATGAAAAAAAAAAACATCGGCACGAAAATTCGATATCACACTTGCTGGATATTTCAATTCACTTTCATTTATGAATTTTTAACATCTGTTCAGTGAAGCGCGTTGTGTAATACATACATACTTATGTACAGATATTGAGTCTCGGCATACCCACATATTTATGCAGTTATTATTGCCCAGACATACTTACATTTATGCAACAGAGCTCTTATAACCGAATTTATGACTGTAAAAATGTAATGAATCACAATTAAAAATATATAAATTATTTTACAAAATTTTTAAACACGACATGCATTACTACTTATTATTATTATTACTTATGGGAGTATTCTACTCTAGAAATCAAATTTTGGGCAGTTTTTTGAATTTTATTTAAAAAAAAAACAAAAAACGAAAATATTTTTACTATCCATTTTTTGTGGTGTACAGAAAAAAATTTTACAAAAAGATATTGAAAATTGAAATAATTAGAGGGGGTGGAAGAGACAGGTGTAAAAAAAATGGCGCATCCTGGTGACATTGATCCTGACTCTTCTGGTAGTCTGAAAAATAAAAATCAAAAGAAATTCTTAATCAGTAAGAATGCTGTTATAGTCCGGGAACACGAAAAAAAAATTTTTTGAAAAATGGCGACTGCCTGACAATAAAAATCATTTTTTACGCTTTTTTTTGAAATTCCTGAATTTTTTTTAAATATTAAAAATAAAAATTTTGACACGACGCTAGTAGGAACGATAAAGGATTATGAAAATAAGATTCACACAAAATTTCAAGTAAATCGGTTGTATAGAACTTGAGATAATGCCGGTACCGTGTGGAAAAAAGTAGTTTCGAGAAAAACGCGTTTAAAGTTTAGGAGACAATTCTAGTGAACACGGACGCCACCTAACAAAATCGGCTGTATCTCCGAAAATAAGTCGAATTTTGAAAAATCCTTCCAAGGTCATATTTTTGAAAGTCTAAACTTTAAATATATGAAAAAAAAAATCGAATTTTTCAAAATTCTAAAGTAGAATACCCCTTAAAACAGGAAAAATGCGAACTTAGGTTGCACCGAAAGTAGAATACCCTTCATAAGTAAAAATGTGCCAAATGTGCCAAATTTCGCCAAGATACCATGTTAAATAAGTATAATTCCATCCAAGAACGTTAATATGAACAGATAGTTAGATGAGCATGGCTAAATCGACTCAGCTCATCACGCTGATCCCTTATATACTCAAATATACAACAAGTCAAATCACAGATGGCGCTCCATTCAGTCGACATGACCTAGCAATCGTAGCCGTTGTCTCTCAATTCAGGATCATAAATCTTCCGCAGAACCTTTCGACTCATCATCATTTTGTCATCGTCTCTGCCTCTGCACCATATAGCAGGAAGGAAATGATGAATTCGGTTTGGGTTGGTCTTGTTTCGTCTTTACTTCTCAATTTATAAATCAGTTCGAATTAGCACCTGTTCTGTAATACGTTTTCAATGGTCGTCATCAAAGTGGGGACGTCTCATCCGAGGCTGTTTTAATCTATTTTACGCGGCCTGTCCCAAACCCAACGCACAACCAAGAAAAGGATGTTTTGCCTTCTCCGGAAGTTGTGATCTCCTTGAGCCATATGTATGCATCGTTTCTAGCCACTCCCAAGTGAATGGCGGTCAGAGAACATTCCTCACTTGCGTGAATTTCTACACATGGCTCCATTCTCCACTTTCTTCAATTACTTCAGACTTAATTTTGGTTTAATCAACTTATTATTGGGACTGTACATACATATATTGCTAACTGATCAGCGTGATGAGCTCCGTCGATTATGCCAAATTCGTATGTCTGTATATAGTCAAACTTAGCCCTCAGTATTTGAGAAATTTATATTTTTTCTTCAAACTTGTGTAAAATGTCAATAGGTATCCATAACCTTACCTAATATCCACTTGAGTTCACTTAAACAGCAGTTTAAATTCCATTGAAGACTCGCTCGTCTCTCAGTAATCTATTTTCCATTTCAATTAACTGCTTTAATCTGACACTTTATGTCTGCGAATCATTTAATTTTCCTAATAACAACAAACCGAGTGCTCATTTGTAGCTAGAATACTAAATTAGTCGCAGACACAAATTTAAGCGAAACGTTCTTACAAGAATTCGAAATTTTACTGTAATTTACTTTACTTGGACCATAAAAATTCACTTTCCTCATTCCACGTCCTATTAACACAACATTACAAGCAACTAACGATGTAAACAAAATTACAAAAATAAAGGCAAATTCCTTGTCTAGGCTAATGTGCGTTAAGTAGTTGTAGTTGCTTCGTTTGTTTACGATTTAAATTCAATTAGAAAATCACAATTTTGCGTTGAACTTCCACCTAAGTGGCGAACAATTGCAACAACACAGCAGCCAATGAATCGTTGGTACTTACAAAATCAGCTACCCTTTAGGGAGTTTCAATCTTAAGTATGCTGACTAATGAATGGTTAGAAGCATAAAACAATCCTTCCAAGTTCTTTGGCTTCAAAGTTCGTTGCTCGCTGATGCTTAAAAGTTCTCGGAAGACTTTTGAACATTTATAATTAATGTAAACTTTATTCAGATTATTTTTATTGTACCATGATGCCGTGAAATATTCTGAAGCAATAATTTTTAATAGGATTGTCGTTAGTGGGATCTTCATGGCATTTTTCTAGAGCCCCAAACCGATGTGACGTCGCTTGTGGAGGTCGAGCGGCTTCAGTTCTAACACAGCCTATATTTTTTCCGCTTCCAATTTAAGATCTCGAAATAAAATGCGTCAAGTTGTTCTCTACGTCAGTACGAGTTGATACGAATGGCGCCGAATCGACTCTCCAGTGTTTTCGTTTAGTCCCTCAGCTATGGCTGCTATACTTTCTTCACTCTATGGTTTTGTGGTCTATTCGGTTGAATATTATCTTGGGCTGGCTCTCAGATGGATCTCAAGATGAATGCTGGATCTCAAGATGGATGATGATGTTGCGAGTAGAACGCTCAGCTCAGCCGATTATGTTAACCATTAGCTGAGCGAAGCGCACGAAGCACATTCTTTACAGAATGTTGTGCGGCAACACTGGCTTCAATTAGCGCTGTATGCTGCAGTTTCATGCCCTATCCTTGATCCTATCCCTATCCCTATTTCTTGGTTTCTCGTTTCTTGTTTAATTGTTGTCATTTGTTGGTCTCAATGAAACTACTCGTATCAGTTGAGCTTTTTGCCGACAGCCGTTCAAGGTTTGGTTCCTGATGTCTTCCCAATAATCTGTTTAATCTGGTTTGTTTTAGAGCTGATCATTCAGAGAATAGAAAACGATTTCATTATTCTTTTTTTTAGCTAAAATAAAGTAAATAGTGTTAAAGAGCATACTTACTTTTAGCACATTTTCTCCAAAAGCTCTATGTCCAATTATAACTAGTAGTAAATACTATTCCTGTACCTACATATGTAATAAGTATTTAGTTCTAATCTCATCATATACCATATCTGCTTCGTTATCTAGTAGTTGATTATTGATTTCCATCTGCATTTAGCTATTTGTTCAAAATCAGTTTATAGCTTTTTTTCTATAGTTCCCATTGGGCATGTTGTTATAATGGTTAAGGGGAGTTGACCCGCCACTGAGCTTAAAGCTTTCCTGCAACTGTTGACTATGCTGAAATTAATCGGTGTCGTCGACAAGGCCAGCAATGTCGACTGGCCTGCCGTCTTACTTTCTGTATCCTCCCGTAGTTATATGCCTAGTACTTCCGCTTGGAACATGCTGGCTGAGTTTGGTAGCCGGATATAGAGAGATAAAGTTGTCCTGATCATTGTAGTATACACCAGCTTCTATTCCGTAATGTATTTTGGACCCCCGCTGTATATATAGAAGTTGTATCATACTCCCGTACTAATCACTATTAACGTCAAGAGAGTATCCTCACCCGAGATTGGCTATTGAAATTTAACATTCGAAGGACGGAGTCTGATTTAGTTAGGTTTAGTTGATTGAGGATGATGCTTTATGAATAATCCTTCCTGTTCCAGTCTCCTATTTCTTTTATGTTTTTATGCCAGTTCATGCAGAAGTATATTGAGCGCTTCAGTCGGACATGACTTAAGGGATTACATGGGTTTACGGGTTTCAAAAAATCGAATTTTATTGTCATATTAAATTCTACTACACGTTTTCAATATATATTTTAAGTTGATTCGAGTAATATTTTCGGAGATACAGCCTTGAGAACTTGTGCGCTCGATGCTAACTAGACTAAGGGTGGCGGTTTTTCGAAACTGTGTTTTTGAAGTCGTTTGGCACGACTTATCGAGAACTTCTCAAACGATCTTATAGGCTTTATTTGCTCGCTTTTTCAATGTTAGATTAAAATAATTAAGATTGATTAGTCGATTAAAGCGTTCTTTAATAACTCCCTAATAGCTCACGATTAATTGCCGATAAATACCAGAAACTTCGGCAAATTAAAAAAAATCTAACATAACTCACTTTCTTTTTCCTACAGGGCTGTTGCTATTTATGTTTGTATGTATTAGTTTAGTTGTAAATACAAACATTTGTTTGGGTTGTATGTACAAAGATTCATTTATCTAGATCGTTATAGACCATCATTACTCCTACTCGCAGACAACACACATCATCTGCTTCTCGGCGTAGTCAATTGAGCAAGATTTATACGAAGCTCGAGTCAAGCGAGTTCTGCTTGCTGTGTAGTCACTTTAATGGTAAACACATTTCAAAGCACATCAACATATGTGTGTTTATATGTATATACATTTATTTGCTGTCATATGTGCATGCCACAAGTTGTTCTTTCAGCTGTCAATTAGCAATTCTAATATTTTCCCGAGACTTGTCTTCTAAAGCCATACACAAAGGACTCATAAATTGAAAGAATTCCAAAGCTCGAGTTCTTACGCTAAGCGGCACTATATTTACTAGACTACAAATATTATTTATCTGAGAATATACTCTATATGCATTAGGGTGGGTCAAAAAAAATATATAAATTTTTTCGCTTGGTACTCTGAAACAAAATGGTTGATAGGCATCTCTAGCAAAGGCTTTCTATTTAAAATACAAAATGTTTAAATTGTATTATTTGAAAGAAAAAAATCGTTTTTTCTTCTGAATTAAGGGCTCTAAATATGCGTCTTTCTTAGAGGTGTATATCAATTAATTTTTCAGCATATAAAACGAAAGAAAACATCCCTTTTATCACCAACCCTAATATGCATGTATATACATATGTTATCATGTCTGTGCTCTTAGAAATATGTGTGTTAGTATGTGTGAAAGCTAAATTCAGTCATTTGGATAAGTGGATGAGCATTTTGATATTTGATTTGTGTCTTCATTCGTTACAGTAAGATTTAGGGAAATTTAAATGCAGTTGCTGTAGTTGTAATCTAATTGAAGTTGTCTTGTAATTATGTATAATTCGAAAGATTTTTAAATGAACAATTATCCAATAAAGAGTTCCCAGCCGGCGAACAACAGTCGGCAATGCCTATGTATGCTGGCATAAAAACTAAGACTCGATTCTTTAATGGGAACTGTAACGGGTAATTGTTATGACGAAAAAATTTCATTCTTCGCTGAGGAAAGGAATTTTGTAGCAATGGAAAAATATTAATATTTTTCTCCAATAATAAATTTTTAGTGATTGACGAATCGAACATGAACTGGTTTAAATCAAATAAACTGGTGTAATCAAATATAGGTAGGTAGGAAAGAAAGCGGTTATAGGACTTCGATGCGCTGCTCACATACTCTCTTTAAAGTGTTGCCTTTTACGTACATTTTTGAGCAAGAGACCAGAGATGAAATTTAGCAAAGGGGGTGGTGGCTAATCGAAGGCCGCTCTTATAATATTACAAACAAATTTCTGAAGCCATGGGGGCTTAGAAAATACTCCACATTTATTGTACGAAAGCAGGTACTGGCAGAAATAATACTCTAAACTTTTCACTATTAGCTGTGACTGTAATATATTGAACCTTTCGGCATAACCTTTGGCAGTAACACCTAAGAGGTTTTGAAGGACGAGCTATTGAGTTTTATATACTTACAAAAAAATGTAAGATTTTGTTCATAATATTAAAATTCTTAATTTAATATTCAAATCTATGTCGCCCCTCAAAGTCAGTTTCTGGAATAGAAAATTCGATTATCCCTCGATAATCGAAGAAAATTATCAACATAACTTTGATTTTTGTCCTGTTTTGGCTCACCTTTGCCACGAGATGCGAGACTCATCGCCAGTAATAATACGTGTCATGAGTAGTAGGAGGTAGTCGGAGAGCATAGTTTCGCAGACGTGAAGGTGACACTGTTTCTTGAAAATCTTAAGTGATTTTGGAACCAATCGTGCTTTAACTTTGATCTTTCAAAATGGTTTTCTAGGATGCTCGTAAGATCTTTGACTGTTAATGGTCGAAAAACACCTTCTAGCAATAAACAATTATCACCGAAGACCTTTTCCAACTTTCTTTATGATTCGGCACTAGAAATTATATTTCGCAAAAAATTTAATGGAACTTCTTTGTTGAATAATTTCACGCATAGTAAAAATCGCCGAATACACTATGTGCACTTCAGAAAGACACTAAAAACGAATGATTATTTTGGTGTGACGTTTGACACAGATATCACTAACAGTAATACCGACCTAGAAAAAATATTTCTACGAATGTATTTTCGCGAGGAAGTTAAATTAAAAATGTTTATTTTTTTTTTGCTAACATTAGTATTGCTTTCCAGATACATTAGAGGCACACTTTCATAATATCGACAACCATTAACTGATCTACGATCCCTAATAAAGTACCGATCTATAAATTTAATAACCTTTTTGAATATTTTTGGTTTAGCTTCTCATTCGGCCGGAATCATGTCAGCAGTTGGTGCACTTTTTTTTGGCACCTCTGAGGATAACACGTGACTTCGTTATTTTTCAAAATTTTTGTAAAAAAAAATCTTAAAATATAATATTATTAACCTTATTGTGTTCAAAGAACTTCGAAACATTCTATTGGGTACTTTTTTTTAATTCACGAAAATCGCTTAATTTTTCATCGGTTACACTGGTATAGCCCCTTATGCTTCCCATAAACTGTGGCTTTTTAAATTAATATTACCTGTTACCTGCTTAGCTTTTCTACGGAGAATTCAGAACCTATTTAGATATTTTATTATGTCTTACCCATTGGATTGAAATTAGTTATTATGAATAATTAATCTATACTAATATTATAAAGAGGAAAGATTTCTACCTATTTTTATATGTTTGTATGTTTGTAAGGAATAGGCTCAAAAAGTACTGGGCCCATTTAAAAAAATCTTTCACCAATAGAATGCTACATTCTTCCAATTTGATATAGGCTACATTTCATTTTGAAAAAAGTTAGGGATCCTTGGTAAAATTTGAACAATGTAACCGAAGGAGTAGAAAAATGAGTCTTAAAATGTCTTCCGTCGAATGCGCTGCCGAAACTATTAGCGATAGAACAAAATGATGTACAACAATATTGAAGAACATCATAATGTCTACAAAAAACTCCGCGGTAGCATATGTCCAACTATTGTAATTATGTCACTACAACAACTTTTTTCATTTTAAACATTAATGAAAATGTTAACCAAATTCAAACCATGCTATTTATGTGTTTATATTAATCCTTATCCAAATAAATTATTTTATGGTCAAGACTATTTAACTACCTATAAAATAGTTTTTAAATTGGACTTTCCATTCAAAAAATATTACGAATTAAAAAATTCAAAAAGTGAACAAAACCGCCATAGCGCCGTGGCTGTTGTTTGCGATGCATTCTGAAAAGCGCGCCGGGCCAAAGAATGTAAAGTTTAGAGAAGGTGCAAATTGAATTCTGTATGATGTTCGATTTGACGGCTAACAGAGCCGATAGAATCAAAGTAAGGAATTCGACGTTGTCGCTGCTATTTAGCAGAATTGAGCACGTGCAGTGGCAAAAAATATATGTAAAACGACCGAATTCATTATTTATTACTGTTATTTTAATTTTTTGATTATTTTTATTTTTTAATTTTTCATAATTAGTATTTTTATTTTATTTTTTTTTTATTTTTTTCCTAATTATTACTTTTACTTATAATATTTTTATACGCTAATTTTTAAAGAATATTATTATTATTATTATTTAATAATTTATTATTTACTTATATGTAAAACGACTGAATTCATTATTTATTTATTTTTATTTTTAATTTTTCAAAAGTGCCCGCCACTTAAACCATCAAAGAAATTGAACATAAATAGACTTACATACAAATATAACTGTGGGATTTTTTTTAATACAAATAAAAATATTTGTGAAAAAAAGTTTTTTATATCCAAATTTCCAAAAATAAATAATTGTCTACCCCGTGCGATACCGGGACGGGCTGCCAGTATAATATACTATTTACAAAAAAATAAGCATTTTAAAACAAACAAGGGATCACTTAAAATTCCGTTACATCATTCTGCTCTAACATTTGCTTGAATCTACTTTTGCCGCTAGAAAGCTTGTCGTTTTTGTTCCACTCCGATCAGCTTAAGCTGCTTTAAATGTTATTGGAAACATCTGTTCAACTTGCATTAAAGCTGTTTTAACTTCATTTAATTTGAGAATATGGTTGTACTTAGATAAGTAATCCTTTTATGGCAACCAAGAGGTCAGTTTGGTATATCAGTGATTTTTCGCGTTATCATTTTGAGATAGAACAAAGTTAATAAAGATTGGGTGACCAGGGTAAAGAGAAAATTTATTTAATAAATGTATTAATAAATTCGGAATTTCGACTATGCAAAGAAAATATTTTTTATAAATTTCATGACATTGACAGTTAGTGCTTAAGCGTCAAAAAATGGATGATCGAGCCAAAACGAGTTTATAAGACCCATGGATTGTGATTAGACGTTCGGAAAAAAATTTGTTTAGACAGTTTTGGTTTAAATCGTCTTATTGCTAAAGCCTAGGTCGTGAAAGTAATTTAAACATACACCAAATGCTAAGGAGAAGTTCTACCACAGTCCTCTCAAACTAGGCTGTAACCGAGACCTATTTACGACATAGGACTTTCACTTGATAACACTTCTGAAAATGATTTCGAAAGAGAGTCAAATTAGATTCTCAAGAAATTTCTCTTAGAAATTTGAGTTGCTGATCTCACTACTATTCGTAATACCATTTCCGAGATATCAGTCCAAAATATAATACTTCAGAAACAGCCAGTGCGGGGATTTATAATGTCTTAGCTCAAATCTGTTCTTCTGGTGTAGATTTTTCTCTATAACTCTTAAAATCTAGCAGGCAGGAGTTTTTATTTCTCGATTACTTTTTTACCATGAAATATAATTAAAAACAGAACATATTTACTCAGTTAAAAATATAATCTAGTTCATTCTGTCCTATATATTTTGTATGTCTCTACATCCGTGATGCGTTATGGTTTCAGGTGAGACTAAGTTAACCGAATTGGTCGACGACCAGCTCTTGTGCTGCTACGAGATCCTTTTGGCTTAGAGTAGTACGCAGTTGATCTACTTCCTCTTATCAAAGCTCATCTCACGGCAATCGTAGGGCTCTTGCTGGGCACTGTCTAATAGGCATTCATGCAGTAAGGCTAAACATGTTTCGGACGCAAGTTGCCAAAGTTGTATAGAAAAAGCTGAAGTGGAAACATCCAGCCACTTTCTCCATGATTGTTCAGCTTTCGCATAACTGAGGGTGAAACAGCTAGGTATTTTTACCTTCGGCGAATCAGGAGATATTTTCGAAACTGGCATTAGCCGTCCCAAAAGATTTGTGATAGGCTCAACGCGATGTATCGATTTGTAAGGGTCTTATTATATATTATATATTATATAGGAATTTTAAGTAACCGACAGACCAGCATTCTAAGCTGTCCAAGTGAACCTAGCCTAAGGTACCCGAATACATTTTTTCTTGTTAAAATCTTCTCTTGCCCGGGGTCGTTCACAACCGTTGCCGCGAAAGATTTGAAGTACTTCTAGGACTTCCCACTGAATTAAGTATTTATTGTGAGAAATACGAGAATATCAATTCTTCTTCATCTTTACTGGCGTCGTCACCACTTACGCTGTTATAGCCGAATTAACAATAGCACGCCAGTCGTCTCTTCTTTTTGTTGTTTAGCGCCAATTCGCAATATTAATTGCAGCCAGCTCCTTCTACACTTGATCTCTCCAACGGATTGGATATCTTTCTCTTCCTCTGCTTCCACCTGCGGGTACTGAATCCTTCAAAGTTGGAGTGTACTTTTCCCTCCGGACAACTTGACCCAGCCAGTGCAGCCGCTGTCACTTGATTCCCTAAACTATATCAATGTCGCCGTATATCTCGTACAGCTCATCGTCTACGATATTCGCCGTTGCCAATGCGCAAAGAACCATATATCTTCCACCCCATCTTCCTCTCGAACACTCCTAAAGCCGACTCATCACATGGCGTCATTGTCCATGACGCCGCATCATATAACAGAACGGGAATGATGAGGGACTTATAGAGTTTGGTCTTTGTTTGTCGGGAGAGGACTTTACTTTTAAATTGCCTACTCTGTCCGAAGTAGCATCTGTTGGCAAAAGTGACTCTGCGTTGTTTCAAGATAGAAGAAATCATCTAGGAAGTGAATGCGATAACTGTTTGTTTGATGACAGGAGAAATTTATCCTCATTCACAATCAAACCTTCGCTTCCTTTTCCAGTCTGGAGAAAGCAGAATCAACGGTGCTTTTGTTGAAGCCAATGATATCAATATATCAACGTACGCCTGCAGCTATACGTTCTTATAGAAGATTTTACCTTCCCTATTGAGCTCTACAGCTCGTATTATTTTCTCCAGGAATGGATTGAAGAAGTCACACAAAAGGAATTCTCCTTGTTTGAAACCTAGCTTGGTATCGAACGGTTTTGAGTGGTCCTTCCCGATCCTGACGGAACTTTTGGAGTTGTTTTATGTCAGCTTACACAGCCGTATAGAATTTGCGGGGATACCAAGTTTAGGTAAAGCGGCATAGTGGTGGTTTCTTTTCGTGCTGTCATAGGCGACTTTAAAATCGACCAAGGGGTGCTTTGTGTTGATCTTCCTTTTACGGGTCTTTGCCAAGATTTTTCGCATTGTGAAAATCTGTTCGATTGTAGATTTTCGAGGTCTAAAGCCACACTGGTAAGGTCCAAGCAATCCTTAAGAAACAAAAATAAATTTTGAAATGCAGAACACACTACGACTTAAAGCATAAGATATTTAAGAGAAAACTGTTTTGCAAAAAGAAAAAATTTTCTTAAAAAACGCAAGAAAAAAACTCATTGACATATCAAACTGTCCACGTAAATTAAAAAAATGTTCAAGAAATGCATTGGAAATGTTTTCATAAGCTTTTGCCTTTTAACAAAATTTAAATGGAGTTATGCAGTTTTTAACAATAACAACAAATAGTACTAAAAAAACATAAAAAAATAAAATAAGCAAATTTCAGCAGGCAACGAAATCGTTTTCGTTTTGGGGTTGAACAAAAAAACTATTGACATTTTCTCGCTTTACAGACATTTGATATAATTGCTCTATGAGATTGAAGCGGAAAAAAGTTAAAGAACAGAATTCGATGACGATGACGGTTAATGAGGAGTTTATGAAAGAGTTGAATCGCCAAATAAAGCGGCGGCCCGAGGCGGAGGCCAATTACAGACGGTTGTATCTTACTGGCAGACGGTTGTTGCCAAAAAACAAAAATAAATTAATAACTTTTATATACAAATATAAAAAAAAAACAACAACATGCAAATGCCAACAATACTATTAGAGACTTGATTTAATTGCAAATAATACGAGAATTTATGCATTTCAGGCGCTACGAGGAGGACTCGGAGAATGACTGGAACTGTGGCTCGTGGTTCGAGTATTTGCTCATCGTTATACTCTCCACCATTTTGTTGGTGGGTGTGTTGATACTCACGCTCTTCTGGATACTATTCTATCGCGATGGCTTCGCTTGGTCCGACAATCCAGCTTTGCAGTTCAACTTGCATCCCACCCTAATGGTGGCGGGCTTCATAACGCTGTCGGGATTTTGTAAGTGGAAAATGTGTAATTTTTTGTTTGTAGTTTTTAGTTGAATTAATTTTCTTTTTCATCATTTTTTAATATTTTTTTTTCATTCTCTGTGTCTTTACAGCCATTTTGCTGTACCGCCTATGTCGCTGCCTGAAACACATCTATGTTAAGCTGATTCATATGTTCTTTCACGCCTGCGCCATACCGTGTGTGGCTTTGGGATTTCTGTCCGTCTTCGATTCGCACAATTTGTCGGAGCCGCCTAAAGTGAATTTCTACAGTATGCATTCGTGGTTGGGCTTCGTCACCATGGGAATGTTTGTTTTGCAGTTCGTTGTTGGCTTCTTCAGGTATGAACGTATATGCACATGCGCAGTTTGTTGCAAGTATAATATGTATGTGCAACATGGTGTACTCCTACAGTTGTCACAACACTCCCATGTAATTATTCAGCATCCGTTGCTTAGTTTATATTTGCTGTTGTTATAAATTTCGTATATTTTTCTATTGCACATCTGTGTGTTGCTTCAGCTTGGCTTTATCTATATTTTATTTGGTCTCTTACAGTTTCTTGGTGCTGCTGTGCTGTGAGAATCGCACCTACAAGTGCCGCAGCATTATGGTTCCGATACACGCCAGCTTCGGCTTGGTGAATTTTATGTTGGCAATTGCCACTTGCATCACTGGGTTGGTGGAATATGAGCGCCAGAATGCGGGCAATGCCGTTTTGAGGTAAGCTTTGAGATTATCTTTAGCTACATTTAAGTAACGGAATTATGTGCGAATGTCGAAATCTGAACAAATCAAGTAGATGTCAACACAGTTCTTATGAACTCTTATGTCATTTCCAGCGTTGTGACGACATACGTACATAAATTTCGGGTGTAAATTATTTATTCCGAAACTTCTTAATTGCAATGAGGGCTTAGGGTGCCGCTTAAAGGTAAGCCGACCGTAAATTCGAGTGTTGGGTAAATGAGGAAAATGTGCTCGACTCAGCTTTAAGCGTCCATTCTGCGGGCCCCCTTAGACTCTTCCAATGTAACAGGTCAATTGAAGAGTATCCTACCCACTATAGTAAAACACATTTTTTTTGAAAAATTCGTTTTTTTTTTGCTCAACAAAGTCCCCTTTAGGGGTGATTATAGTGACCCTCCAACTTTACGATGTCATTTTTGTAGTACAACTTGTCCTTTGCCTCAGTTTCAGCATTCTCCTTTCCATTGGAGGAAAATTTCTTCCCAGCGAGCATTTTCTTGAGAGAGGACTTAGTCGCGGAGCCCATATATGGAGGTAGATGCCTAAGCAATTAGAAGCACTATTCTTGGGTTTTTGCCATCGTTTTCACTGACTTGTGACACGGTGCATTGTATTGGTGAAACAGCACTTTCTTTTTCTTCAAGTGCGGCCGTTTTTCATCGATTTCGTCGTTTAAATAAACCAACAACCCTATGTAATAGTCACTGTTGATGGTCCTTTTCAAGGTAGCCAATAAAAATTATTCCAAGCGCATCCCAAAATACAGATGCCATAACCTTGCCAGGCGACTTTTGCGTTTTTACACTTTGCATCGGGTTGATGGTGGGCAAAGTGAAGAAGCCATGATTCCTTCAGTGTCACATATCAATGCATAAACTGCGATTTATTATGCCTGAGCATCTCCAAACACTGATCCGAATAGCTTGCCGTTTGGTTTTGGTCAAAAGTGACCGGCATCCACTTTGCACAGATATCATCATACATAGCAATATTTTACGGGCACGCGAAGTTTCTTTTGATCCCTTTTTTCACAATAAAAAAGTTGGTTGACTCAAAATGAAATAATTCAATTGGACTGTTATGTTGACATTCCTTCGAATTAAAAGCTCTTAATTAGTCATGCTCTTCGTACTCACGCATTTCGGTCTCTCTCTTTTTTTGTCTGGTTACAATAATATTTTAATCCGAGTCAAAGTTAGGACCACGGAGCATACGCACATCTAAAACACTGGAGACGTGTCTTCTACCTATCATAACATGATCAATCCGGTTGGTAGCTTATTGATCCGAAAACATCCAGTTTCTTATGCTAGAATCTAGCACTACAGAGAACCATATTTCGGGCCCCGGCGAAATCGATTAGCCTCAACCCATTTGGAGATGTTTCGTCGTGCTGGCTGAATTTACCGACCGCTGTGTCGAAGATACCTTCTTTGCCCACTCCAGCGATAAAGTCGCAAAGCATGATTTTGACATCGTGGCGGGGAAAACTCTCGTAGATGCGCTCCAAGCGCTCATAGAATTCATCTTTGGTCACATTGTACTTCTCTTACGTCGGGGTGTGTGCGCAAATCAGCGTTATGATGAAGAACTTCGCTTTGATGCGGATTTTGGCTAGACGTTCAACCACCGGGTGAATGCTGTGGAACTCGGCGACGGAGTCTCTTTGCCACCATGAATATCACACCATAACTTCGGTGCTTTATAATGCCAGTATTGGAAATGCCACAAGGACCTAGTCGTCTCAGTCCATCCTTATAGGATGGCACTGATGTCTGCTTTTAGTCTTACGAAGACATCATTTAAGGAACCGGACATTCCGGTGATCGTCATCAAAAAGGATGTCTTATCCGAGGCTGTTGTATTGTTTTCGTTGGGGGTGTTTTTTTTACTTGACGTATCTCAAACTCAGCGCACAACCTTTGGGAAGGATGGATTGCCTTCTCATTTTAGCTCGCCTACAAACGGATGTTCTTTGGTTACCCAGAGGATACTTAGTCTACGACCGCAAGTCATGAGCTGTTTGAGCCATATGTTAAAGGAATAGCGCTCAGAGAACTTTTCTCACTTGCGTGGACTTCCCCACATGGCTCCATCCTCCTAGAAGGATTGATACAGAGTTTGGATTATTATATTTGAAACAACAGTTTTTCTCACGCTTGAATACATCTGAAGCATCTATTATCTACAAGGTTCCGCTCTCCTTTTTTATTTAAGAAACAAAGTAAATTACTCTCATTACTACTAAGTCTGATGCCCTTTAATATTAAATTTATATATTTATTTAATTAAAAATAATTACTTTAATTTAAATTTAATAACTGATGTATCATTCGCTTCTCCTTCAAAGCTCACGCAACTCGGAAATCGAACATTACATTATCAACGCACTGGGCATCGTACTCGTCGCCATTGGTATCATAGTCTCCGTCGCTGTACGACGATCGAATGCTCCAGCCACTGCCAAGGTCTATGTTACAGAACGTTGCTGAACACATTTTTAGCGCGCTATAAATCAATATCATATTTTTGAACAGAGAAATTTATTTGAAACCTAAATAAGATTGCTCGAAACAAAAAAAATATGCAAAATGAACGTTGCCAGATTTTCCTTTAACACTTTTATGCATAAGTGAACTACTTTAATAAATAAAAATAAAAATATAAAAATTCTGAAAACCACTTCCTATCCAAACTTTAATTTGTACAGCCGTGAAATATGCCAAAATGTCAGTGACTATTTTTACTATAGCGAAAAAAATAACGGTAAATAGTGTAAACCCACCCAGAAGCCAAAATGCATGAAATTAACGACGCCAGAAAAGTAGTGAACAAACAAAACCAATACCAAAATGCAAAAGGAAGCACAAATTATTATACAATACTTATACTGTAGTTATGTATAGGCTAAAATACATACATACAATTTCATTAAAAAAAATCAAAATAATCAACAATTCGTAATCAAAATTAGAAGCGAAAATCAAATGTTTATCATTAAAAGCATAAAAAATTATACAAATACATATATACATACATGCATACAAGTAAAATTGATTGAGAATATATCGTAACGCTAAGTAGCCCAGTATTGCATTACTCATACGACGTGTAGTCCTTTCCACAACGATTATCATATGAAATGTGTGTGAACGCATTGGCAAAGTGCTTGCCGAATTAACATAAATAAAATTGTATCAAAATTTTTCGCAAAAATTCATTAAATTATAAGTGATAAATGTAATTGAAGTGTTTGTATATTTGTTTTTGTTTTTTTTTCCATTTCTTAAGCTATGTACAACTACATACAAACATATATCAGCATACATGAAGTTATGAAGCGCGCAAATTCTTTTGCCGTTATAAATTACCGTAAAATACATACATACATACATTAATCTAAGCAATATACAAATGTATGCAAATATTTCAATGGAATACAAATAATATATAATAATAAAAGGCCCTTTTTGTAATTTAAATGTAAAATTTTTGTTATTTTATTCATTTAGGCGCTGATTTGGTAAGAGAGTTGAATAATGAAGCGATCTGTATATATAAGAGATTAAAGTAAAAGTGTTTTAGGGTTGCCAAATGTTTGGAAATTTCTTGTCAAAATGTTGATGAGCTGAAGAAATAGCAAAAAACTAATTAATTTTTTGCAACAGGTGGCCACCCTTTTCAGCCATTCTTAGCTAACATTGACATTATAATATTTTTATTATTAATTTTTATTAATTTAAATTTTTGCTAAACAGGTGGCAACTCTACTCTACTACATTTAGCTAACTGTAATGACAGCATTCCAAAAAAAAATTTATTGCATTCCTACTACATATTTATTTTTGTTTTTATTGATATACATTTTTTTTAAAAGGTGGCAACTCTTCTCAACTACTAACTCTGAGCTTGTGTATACCCGAAAAAATAAATATTAGGCATGGATTATCATTACAATTTTCCTATTATTTATTTTTATTGGTTTTAAATTATTTAAACAGGTGGCAAGCCTTCCTACATTTTTTAACTAACATTGACAATACAGTAACCCTATACTTACTTTTATTGAATTAAATTCTTTTTTATTTTTATTGATTAAAATTTTTTAAACAGGTGGTAACCCTTCTCAATTACTTTTAACTCTAAGCTTGTCTATACTCGAAAAAATAAATGTTAGAAATGTAATTTTGATGTTATTAGATGATGATGTTATAGATGAGAAAGTTTAAAAAAAATATTGATACAATAAATTTGAAAACAAAATTCTATTACAGGTATCGAATAGATAAGGTTTAAGAAAGCTTGAAATTTTTTAAATATGCATATGTGGGAACGTTGCCAATTGTTTAGATTTTTGAAGCAAACTTTAATTATAAGACAATATAAACTAAAAAGTTTATTAATAAAAAAAAATGCTGAAAAGGTTTTTGAGAAGGTTGCCACATTTATGAAAAAATTGAATGTAATTAACTTGATAAAATAAATGAAAGACAACAATAGAGGCATTAAATTAAACAGGCTTCGAAAACATTTTTGCTAGTGCCGACTTTAAAAAGGCGGTCACCTTCTGAGACTTTGAAATAAATATTTAAAATATTGGAGTTGCCACCTACTAAAAATTTTAATGCTATAAAATTATATCGATATAGGCTGAGAAACACTAAAATGTGGGTATCATGCAATATAGTTTTGGAAAGAAAAATTTTAAAATATTTTTTGTAGTTGCCACCTATTCAAAAATTTTATTCCAATAAAATTATAATTATACTCTAAGGACAACTAAAATGTGAGTATAAAATGCAGCGATTTTAGAAAGCTAGCTTTTAAAATATTTTTGGGAGTTGCCACCTATTCATGAAATTGCTCACAAAATATAAATTTATTAATTAGGCATATTAAATGTGTATGTCACACAATATATTTGCAGGTGACTGTTTGGTGTGTGGTTTGCGTATACGCTTGTTCAACAGCGCCATCTGTGTGTAAGTTTTGCTTTAAAAACAACAGTAGTGAACGGAAAAATAGTAAAGTATTTAGATTGGCAAGTATGTGTGGATTGTTTTTTTAGCATTGAATTTTATACTCCAAATGAAAGGATCTGAACAATCACCTCCGAAAACACGATATCGGGGAACGAGAGTGGGGCGTAAGAAATTTACAACAATGCCTTTCCGGCGTTGGGTTCTGAGTTGGAACCGATGGTCTGCAAACATTTTTTGCAGATTTATGTCAGCAACAATTCACCACCATCTTTCCCAAAGATCATGCAGTTGAAAAATTTTCAGAAAATCTTCGGCAGTGCAAAACCCTTGCAAGTTTAAACACACAGATCCACCCATCATGATACCAAAGATCATAGTCCTTGACTTTCAACTCTTTAAGAAAATCTTCTTCTACATTCTAACGATCTTCTTAAATGATGCGCCCTGTTGAAGTCACTTTACAAGACAAAACTTCACAAGCCACAAATTTTTGTAGTGTAAAAGTGAACGAAGATCCAACGTTTTGAGCCAACGATGACATCCATTTCTGGGTCAATGGTTACGCCAACAAGCTGCATTTGAGGCGAAGAACAACTTGAAGAGTTTCAAGAGTTGTCATTTCATAAAAAAAAACAAAACATCAGCGGCCAACATTTGGAAGAGATAATCTTCAAAAAAATAAGCGGCAAAGAATGTTCCTTCGAATGATAATAAACATTTTCCATTAAATTTGAAGTTTCTGTGCTTTTTCTTTAGAAAAGTAGGGAACCTCGAACTGGATCTCCCTGTAATTTCGGTGCAGCTGAAGTTAACGCTTTTTCTTATTTTTTCAAATTCACAACGCACTTGTCGGAAGGTTATTGCATTCCATGCCTTTAAAATATCTACAGGTATATATGTATAGATAAGTATGTAAATATTATTTGCTAGCTATTTCTATTTATTGCTGCAATTTATAGTCACATAAGGAGTTTGCTGCATTTCTAAATCGGTTGCGTCAAAATTAAAAGGAAATGTTATTACGGTAAATTCTTAGTGCAATTCGAAAATAGTATGCAAATTGGGTTCTTAACTGCATTCCATAGTGCAAATCGCTTTGTCTACTGCCGCGTAATGTATTAAGGGGTTGAGGTAGTCAGAGGCACGAAAAAATGAGAGTTTTCAGTATTTTTATTTTTTGCAATTAAATCATGTTATTTTACAAAAGTAGTAATATGGCATTATTATACGATGTGTTAACTTGAAGTCACGAAAATTTCAAAAAAAAAAAATTTTAATTTCCAAAGTTATAGTTGTTTGTGTTGACCCTGTTCCAAAAAAGGTACTTGCGCTGGCAAGCATAAGTCCTTGGAGATTCATCTAAAAACAATCGGACAAAAAAAATTAGTTTTAGAAATAGATAATAAATTAACAAAATGGCGGCCTCAGGAAATTTTTTTCTAAATTTTTGCGAAAAAATCAATCAAAAAATAAAAATCCCTCGATCAGGCCCGAGTTTATTATGTATTCTAAAACCTGTATAAATTTCATTAAAATCTACAAAGCGGTTTTCGAGTTACAGTTGTCACCGATTCAAAAAACAGAGTTTTGAGAAAAACGCGTTTAAAGTTTCACACTAGCACTGTGAAGTGCCCGAGCTCTCTTTGTTATTTCTCGAATAACTCAAAAACCAATTATCGGATCAACGTGAAATTTTCAGAAAATATTTTTAAGATATTACACTTAACGAAAATGCAAAAAAATCAAAAAAATTAATTTTTTGAAAATTCTAACTACCCCTAACCCCTTAAGGGGCTCGGCCAGTGGAGGGTTCTCAATACATCGAACAATGTTTTGACTTAAAGTACACTTTTGGGTTCTAAAAAACATTATTCATTTGATGGAATAGTAAAAAAAATATTTTTTCTTCCGTTTAGTCCTAGATTGAGTAAACTTTTGAACGCGTTTTTTTTACGAAACCGCGTTTTTCAAATGAATTGGTAATGGAACTTAAAGTCCAACACACTATGTAGGTGTCTACAGACAATTAGCAGTATTATGGCCACCACTCTCTGGTCTGGGGCTGAACCCGTAGAAAACGGGTCTGCTTTTGTTCACAAGAAAACACGAAATTCCTCTAATGAGGTTCCCTTCGATAAATGGGAACCAAATACCTTGGAGCAGTCTAGGACAGCGAATTGGGTTCAGAGGCTCGCTGCGCTGTGCATAACGGAAGCTTTAAAAACAACTCCAACGGCGGATTTTGAACTGGTACTAAAGCTGCTACATACAAGACTTCTTCGCTGAAATCTTATCAGCAAAATCGGCGGGATGGCAGGACAATTTTTATATAGAACCTACGGGCATAGGTGGGTAATGGCAGTTGGGCAAACACCGACTACATGATCCCACTTTTCAACTGGGAAAAAAGGTTCAAAGTAAAGTAAGTAAGAAAAATATGGCTGACGGTATGTTAGCTAGGTGCAACACTCTGAACATCTATACGTATGACTCGATGGAGTTGGTGCGGACATACACTGTGCACCGGAACACTGCGGTGTATACAAGCTGTGGTCTTTGCAATTGCGAAAGCTGCAGAGCTGGTATCTAATGCACCTGCAGGCAATTCCAGAGTCAACATCTACGTCAAGGCAGATCAAGGCATCGAAACAATAACCTCATATCGCATACACACCAGAACTGTCTTCGGAAGCAGAGCAGCAGTGGCAGCATTGCCAGAAGCTAGCAACTTCACTTCTACTGGGTGCTAGGCCATAAAGGCAACGAGAGCAATGAAATAGTGAGAGAGATTGACAGAATGGCGTACAGCTAACATCCGTGATCAACATTGGGAAACCCAGGTATTGTCTATACGACGATCTGAACAGAAGCATGGTAAAGAAAATTAAAACCCGAAGAAACGATCTACATGGGTGCGAAACTGCTAAAATCATGTGCAAAACGATAGAGTGGTATACGTAGTACACAAAATTCATATTGGCACTCGATAGAAGAGACCGCAGGAATGTGATGGGAATACTAACTTGTCACTGTCTGGTGACAACACAAGCTCGTAGGAAGGGTCTGACAGATCGAGAAGACTGCAGAAAATGTCTAAAGCAGGCCACCAGGGAAACAATGGTGCATCCTTTTGCACTTGTGCCGCAAGGGCAAGACTACGCTATAAGCATCTGGGGTCCCAACACTGGATTAGTATCGATAGTGAGGCCGTAGAGTCTATTAAAATTCGCGTCAAGCGCAGGCATCCTAACGGATGACTACTCCTCTTGGACCTAGTAACTGAACTCTATCTGTTAGCGCAAAAGACCAAAATTGATCTATCCGTGACTTATTGGCCTACCAGATTAACATAATCTATCCAAATCAAAAAAAACTTACACACTTTACTAGCAAGCCTTATATAGATTAAGACCCTGTTTTTAGTATATTTCAGACAGCACAAGTTCCTAAAATCACGTCGGTTCTGGCGACGCGCTTGGAAAAGTTGATTCCAAAGATTCGCCCATTAGTCCCCAGTTTGTATGATAATGCCAATTCAGATTTTTTTTAACTGAAATATACTTTAATAAAGCTCGGTGGGGAGAATTTGGAACCCATTTTCCTTACTCCCACAATAAATTGTTAAAGTTACTGTCTCTAAATTGGCCCAAGAACTTAAGCGCTGTATTTCCATATACAATACTATATGTTTATACAACTTGCAAGTATGCACAAAGTACACTCGTGTGAAATCAGCAAATAAATTGCATGCGCAAGTTCACTGCACTTTCAGCACTTCAACGCCAAATAAGTACTTCCTATTAATAAACGATCGTCGAGTCAAATCGAGAACTGACTTTTAATAAACACTTTAACTACTTAATACAAAGTATGTGCAATTATTGTTGTTGTAGCGCTTGTTGTTGCTACAATTATGCGCATAAATTAAGTGGCAAAGTGCCAAGGCATAGAATTGATAGTGTTAAGGAGGCTTGTATGTAGGTATGTGTGTGTGTGATTATGTTCATATACGTGTATGTATGTATGTATGTGCATGTTTATGTGTATATGTGTGTGTGTGTGTTACTGAATAAGTGTTATCCATCAAAAGAATCACTTGGCGCTACTAAATACATATTAACACCACGTTTAAGCCTCAGCGGCCAGCAAACAGACCTGCAAGCTTATATACATACATGTATGTAAATACTTATGTATTGGCAAGCGTGTGTTTGTATGTTTGTGCGCTGAAGTGAGTTTATAGAGCGTCTTGCGAGCTGAGCCACTGGGCGATCGTACAATGTTCACTCGACCCAGTGCGCCCAACTAGCAGTTCTGTTGTGAACGCTGTAGCGGTTAGTTGTCTTGCTTGTGGCGCTCGCGGTGGCTCACTGTACACATACATCTATGTGAATGAGTGTAAATTAAATATTGAAAAAACGTTTTCTATTTTTTCTGCGGATTAAAGGTGCTACTGCTTATTATAATTTTATGCGTATGCCTGTCTGTTTGGCAAAGTGCAGCCAGCACACACACACGCATACATATATACACGTACATGTGACGCCAAGAAAACATTGCTCGTTGAGTTTGTCTCATCAAAGTTGACTTTGACGCGTTGCGTACCGGTCGGTGGCAGTTCGTCGCAATTGTCGCTGAAGAAAAGTGAATGTTATTGTTGTTGACGGCAATTTTTGCAAACAAAAATACACATTTTAACGTTTTTGCGATCTTTATTTTCAAAGACTTTTGTTGACATGTTAAGTGCTAACAGCGTTTCTTGAAATAGCGACAAGTGTTAAGTGTGCGCGGCTTTAACCGACATTTAGCGGCAAGAAATTAAAAAAAAAAAAATATTTCAAATAATTGTGAATAGTGTGAATAATTGGCGAAGAAGGTGAAACTAAAAACCTAAAAAAAAAACAAATTAACAAAAGGCAATAAAAACCGAAAAACTTAAAAATATTATAAAAACAAGTAAGGAAGGGCTAAGCTCGGGTGCAAACGAACATTTTATACTCTTGCAAATTACAGGAATCAAAGCCAGGAAAATACTTTAAGGTGTAAAACCAATCACATAGAGTAAAGTCAGCCGGATGTTCGAAATTCCTGATATTAGTCATATGGGAGCTAGGCCAAATTTTCGCTTAAATTTAACTATTTTAGGCACAAAGATACACTGATATGAATAAAACACACTCTCTTACTTTCATTGGAATAACTGACATATTGGCCGATATATGCGTTACAAAGTCACCCGGAAGTTCGAAAATATTTGTATTAAGGGGGTATTCTAGTCTAGAAGCATGAATTTCTGGTAATTTTTAAAGTGTCCATTTTTTTACTAGTTTTTTATTAATTTTTGAAGAGTACAGAAAAAAATTAAAAACTAAAAAATTTCAAAAATTATGAGCTGACGAAGTGGGGGGTCTCTAAAAATTTCCACGTGACCATGCCCATGATTTTAACCCTCCTAGTTATCTGAAACCAAAAAGAAAAAAATATTATTAATCTAGAACAATGCCGCAATGGTCGGAACTACGAAAAAGCGGGGAAAATTTTTTTCACAAAATGGCGACTGCCTGAAAAAAAATAAATTTTATCACTTTTTCTGACTATTTCGAATTTTTAAAAATAATAACAATAAAAATTTTTTGATGGGGCTAGTTCCAACCGTAGACAAGCCTATAAAGAAGACTCTATAAAAATTTCAAGTAAATCTAGTAGAACCTGAGAAATCGTGGGCATCGTTCCGAAAAAGTCAATTTTGAGAAAAACGCGTTTAAAGTTTCGCGTTCCGGCCGAACCAGTTTGGATGGCGACTCAGAAAAATGCCTGTATCTCCGAAAATATTTTGAATTTTGATAAATCCTCTTGTACACATATTCTTGAATAGCTAAACTTTGAAAATATATAAAAAAAAATTCGATATTTTTAAATTTCTAGACTAGATTACCCCCTTAAGTATATAGTGCCCGTATTGGTCCGATTCAACCCATTTTTTTGACATACAAACAAAATATTATGAAAGAAAGATTATCCCTTAATTTCACCCCTCATATCACACATTGACCGACATTTTCGATCAAAAGTCAACCATAGGTACCGAGTCTCAATATTCGGTGCCTAGGGGCTTGAATAGTTTTTATTGGATTTAAACAAATTTTGGTCATAAGACATTATTCGTACAGTTGTATCCCGTTATATTAATTTCTTCTTGATTTATGCACTGGAAACTGAACGAAACAATGGAGTCTAAAATTGTGTTATATGGGAAGTAGGCGTTGTTGTTGTCCGATTTTGTCCATTTTCACAATGGGACATAAGAATATAAAAAGAATGCCACGCACCAAATTTTGTTGAAATCGGTTAGTCGAGTCCCGAGATATGGGATTTCATCAAAAAGTAGGCGGTGCCACGCCCATTGTCCAATTTTCACAGCAGCTCCCATAAAGCTCTCTCATACTATCCCGAATTATTTTCCCCAGCAACAGATTGAAAAAGACGCACGATAAGTAAGTCGCTTAGTCTGAAACCTCGTTTCTTATCGAACGGCTCGTAGAGGTGCTTCCCGTTTCTGACGGAGCTTTTGGTGTTGCTCAACGTCAGTTCACACAGTGGTACAGGTATAATTTTTGCGGGTATACCAATTTCAGACATCGCGGCATAAAGGCAGCTCCTTTCCGTGCTAACCAAAACAGCTTTAAAATCGACGAAGAGGTGGCGTGTGCCGATTTTTTCTTCACGGGTTTTTTCACCTTGTCAGTGCTTTGCCTCCGTATTTGGATAGCTCGGATGGTAATCCATCAGCACTTGTCGCTTTCTTGGTTTTCAGGCGGGTAATTGCTATTCTAACTAATTCATGGTCGGGCAATGGAACGTCAGGTCCATCGTCATCGACTGCGGAGTTACGAAAAATCGGCCGTCCTGGAATGAGTAAAAACGCCGCATTAACAGTACATTTCCTAATCAAGAAACTGTGCAGTTAAGACCAAAAGTGTTAAAAATATTCAAATTGGCTCCTGCTTCCCTTAATCATTAGCGGAAATGCTCGTACTAGTTAAGGAAGTCGGATAATGACCGCCGCGGCACGTTCCAGTGGAAATGTCATAATTGTGCGCCAGCATTTCCTTCCTGTTCGCACATCGCAAAAGTGGAGTGATTCATGGGGCACGTCTTGTTTGCAATTGTCAATCGTTGCTGCAAGCTATTGCAACACGTTTTACATCAATTTGCTTGTTCCATCATTTTCTTTTCGATTTTCATATTGGCGTGTTGAGTGGAAATTCATGATTTTCCACTTTGCATTTGTTGCAACTATTTAAAACTGTTATTGTTATTGTTACTGTTGTTATTATGTTGCGGTTTGAGCTATTGCTTTGCAAACAGCAAGTGGTTTCGCGGTTTTGTTTTCATTGCAAAAATCGTGTCTCAATTATTGTTGTGACACCACCACATCCTGCAGCGGTTTTGTTGTAATACCGTTATGGTTTCTGTTTTCCTTGTGCGCGCCTCCTACTATTTTCTTTTGCGGCATTTTTTCCAGCGCCAGCGCTCGACTTTGTACATTTGCATTACAGCCGGTTACATAACGGCTAATCACCTGCCAGCCGTCGACTCGATCGATGCGGTCGTCGGTCTGCCGTGCTGCCGCGCTGTCGGGGCGGGTAGCCAATTTCGTGTGGCCAAAGCACTTGTGCGGTTTGCCGGCCTGAATTTACATTTCACTAGGCCAGTCAAGCGTCCATGACGACAGCGCGACACCCACGCCCCGTTCGAAAAATATTTTGTGTACGCATACTGTAATAAAATTTCAAAAAACACAAAAACAACAGTGATTTTGTTATAAAAAAAATAAGTGCAATAACAGTAAAACTGTGCAAGTAAAACAAAACCCTAAAGCGGTAAAAAATTGCGTGATTTTTGACGTTTCGCATATTCAATGAACGGAAAAACTTGTCGACTTCATATTTGCATTTGAGTGACAACAACAAAACAAAGGAGGCATGATATAAAAAAAAAATATTTACACATGTATTTAGTTTAAAGAGGCCAAATATTTTGATATGGAAAAATAAGTGTTAAAGCAAAATGTTATAAAATATAACAATAAAAATTGTTGCAAAATTAAAAAAAAAAAAAAAATTAACCTAAAATATGTATGTGCTTGAATATAAATAATATGTATGTAAATGTATTTTAAACTGATTTTAATTCATTTAGTTAAAGAAAAAAATTCCTTAAGTCGTAAATATCTTTTATGGCGAAAAAACCGTAAGAGACCTTCATTCAATTTGCTACAAATAGATATTATTTGAAGTATTTGAAAGCGAGCTTTGAATTTTTCTATCTGTTTATAAGAAACAAAATAGAAAGCAAAGGCAAAGCACCCTTCCGTTGCAATTAAGAGTCCATATTTGGCAAGATTTTCCTAAAGGTGTCCAAGAATATAATATTCACAATAGCAAGCAATAAAAAATAATATTTTTTTGGCCCACCCTAATATTTTGGTACATACTACTATGAACAAAATATAGTAAGACTTTGTTGATATTTTAAAATGCTGAGTTTATTCCCCAAAAACTAAGTCGCCCTCTCGAAGAAATCTCCTTTGGTACCTACACTGCTTTTTGACAGTTTGGCCGGTCGGAAGGAAGTGGGAGGACAGCACACTTCGATAATCAAAGTAAACTGCCAACATAACCTTTATTTTTGACCTGTTTTTTGGCTTCGGCTGACCTTCGCCACGATATGCGGTCGATCGATCATCAGCTTCCAGATCGTAGGCATAGATCCAAGACTCATCGTCAGTAATAATACGTTTCATGATATACTGGTCGTCGGAAAGCATTATATCACAAGCGTTTAGGTCCAAATGATCTTTCAAAATGGTTTTCACTGATTCTTCCGATAACCCATCACTTACAACTAGGGGATCGCTTGACATTTTGAAAAAGTGGGAGTGGTCTCTATTTAGCTTAACGTACCACTTAAGCTACAATAACCAAACTCCCTCACGATAAACCACCCCACGATAAGCACCCCTTTCGACGCAGCAAAAATGCATGAAAACTGAAGGTAACCCCGTTCACTCTCCATATAACGGTACTGTTAAAAAGTACTAAAAGCGCAATAAATCAATTTCTAAATACTCCACTGACATTAAATTTTACTCTCAAAATGGTATGAGAAGACCTAACCGCAGGCGGGGTATAAATTGGATCATGGGCGTAACGCCCTCTTTTAGGGGAAATTACATAACTCGTGACCCGGCTGACCGGTTTTAACTAAAATTCTTCTGACATTCCCATGACACAATGCGAAAAAGGAATGAAGCACATTTTTAAATTCCATTTGATTCTTTCATTTTCCATTACACAAATCAAGAAGCAATTAATATAACGAGATAAAACTTTGGACGGATAACAATTTTAGAACATGCCACCTTATGAGCAAAAATTGTCTAAATGCAACCAAAAACTGTTCAAGCTCGTAGGTACCCATTATTTGAACCCCAGTACCTATAGTTGACTTTTGACCGAAAATATGGGTGAATGTCTGAGATATATGTATAACTGAAATTCAGGGAAAATCCTTTTCTCACAATGGTGTTTCTGTATGTTAAATATGGGTTCAATCGGTCCAATACTGCCCTAGGCCCCATATACCTGATGTAAAGATTTTCGAGTTTTCTGGTAACTGTTTTACCGGATATATCAGCCAATAAGTGAGTTTTGTCAATGAAAATGAGAGAGCATGATTCTCCAATAACATTGTGTCTTTGTGCCAAAAATTAATAAAATTGGGCGAAAACTTGGCCTAGCCTCTATATAACTAATATCAGGATTTTCGAACAGCCGGCCGATTTTACTCTATATGATTGGTTTCTTAGTATGATAGGGATTGGTTTTTTTTATAAAATGTAAATATATGTGTATATAATAAATTGTATACAAAAAATATTAAATTTAAAAATTTTTGGCTTAAAAAAGTAAAGTGGAACTGGTAGTGAAAACAGACATATGTACGAGTACATACATACACATAATTTCAAATTTAAAAATTTACACAAATTTGCTATCGCTTTTATAAGTAGCTTAAAATCGTGAAAGCTGTCTGAAATTCTGACAAATATTTACTTAACAGTTAACGACGATCAACACAAGCTGTTCCGTTATATTTCGTGCGCATTGCGGCAATAATTGCGAGAGTGAAAATTATCTTTGTAAAAAAGAAAATAAACAAAACAAAGTAAAGAAGCGAGCAATAAAGCAAAGTAAAGCAGGAAAAAAAATTAAATAAAGTGAAATAAAATAAAAAGTGCAAAAAAAAAAAAACAAAAAATATTAAGAAAAGATCGCAGATAAGCTGCAAACAATCTTGTGTTTTTGCGTCTTCTAATTTACTGCGAGAATCTCTTAAACTCAAAAATGTCAATTTGGCTGAACAACAAACACACACACACATTTTGCTGCGCATGCGCCACTGCATTGCTAACACTTTTGCTGCTGATTGACGGCGCAGAGAGTTATGGCTTCGGCAGGTGTCCGAAATATCCATCGATGCCGAAATTCAATATGAGCAGGGTAAGTAAACAAATTGTTATAAAGCAAAATCAAATTAACGGATTTTTCAATAAGAGCACTACAAAAGCTTGAAATAATATATAACAATGATATCCCGGTTTGGGATATTAATGAAATTCTTTATTCCTGTGAAAGCACATTCCTACCTAATTTTGGACAGTTTTCAAGCATAAATCGGTCAATACTGCTACACTTTCACGTTCGATATTCGTACGAAGTTCATCAATCGTCGCTGGCTTGTTGGCAAAGACCATAGCTTTGACGTATCAACAGAGGAAATAGTGTAACGGCGTCAATCGCGCGACCGAGGCGACCAATTAACTGGCCATTTCGTGAGATAATACGTTCATCAATCTTGGTTTTCAATAAATCGATTGTGACATTCGCTGTGTAGCTTGCGCCGCCGTCCTCTTGGAATCACATATAGTCCAAGTACATATCATCCAATTCAGCCCAAAAATATTCGGTTATCATTAAGCGGTAGCGTTTTCCATTCACAGTAACGTGCCGGTCTTGATCATCACGGAGAAAGTACGGCCCAATGATGCCGTCCGCTCCAAACCGTAACTTTTTCGGAATGCAATGATGACTCATGGAGTATGTGTGGGTTGCTTCCTGACCAATAATGCATATTTTGTTTATTGACGAAGCCACTCAGCCAGAAAGAAAGCTCATCGCTGAAAATGATTTTTCAATGAAAATCCAGATCATTTTCAACTTGTTGCTCAGTCTAATTCACGAACATACGAGGACTCTGGTGGTCAATCGGCTTCAATTCTGGCGTCAATTTGATCTTGTGAAGATGCAGGTCAAGATCTTTTCGCAAAATTCGCCACAACGACGTCACAGTGATGCCCAACGCTGAGAACGACGTGTAAGAGACCTTACGGGCACTTCTCTGTCTTACTGACATGACAACATAATGTACTGTGGTTAAATTTTTTCCACTAGACGTTCAAGTTTAATCTGATAGGACGATTATAACGACCATAAATTGGACGTAGCGTTCTTAAAGGTGAGGCCATTGACTCCGAACTTTGGTAGAAAATTTTCCTAAGTTCGACATCTGACCGACTCTGTTCTTTTCTCAATCAATGCATGGTTCAAATTGTTCATTTGTTGTCTATAAAGATTAGTTTTGACCATTTCAGGTTTTGGAAGCTCATGATATACTACACCCTTCTGATCGCACTAAACACGGATCATTGCCTTTTTATTGAATCGATCTATTTTTTCAGTTGATATTGAAGGTAGTCACCCTTTAATTTTTTCCTTTTAGGATTCTTAAAATAAATCCATTTTTCATTGCCAGTGACAATTCGATGTAAAAGTGATTTCCTTTCGTGTCTTTGAGGCAAAACTTCGAAGTGTTTTTTCGGCTTTTCATTTGTCTTTCACCCATTTGTCTGAAATTGTTTTGTGCAGCATTTAAAATGACTGCCATTCGTTTTTGCCTCAAAGTCTCATCTTCATCAAATATTCCTTGCGGCTCAGAAAAAAGGAAGGCTGGTTCACTACAAATATTCCCTAGCAACACATTCATAATGCTCATTTCTTACCGCATTCATATGCAAATAGTATTTTCTCACCTTTTTCTTTGCAATTCAAATTTTTATTTCTTATCCAGCTATATAAGTCGGTAATTATATAAAACTCCAAACCAACTGTTAAAACAAAAAAAAACCTTAATTGACTTGTGCATATTTTTAAATTTGCAATAACTTTCTTAATAGTTTTGTTTTTCTACTTTCTACGCCAACAAATGCTAATAAATTCTTGGCAAATTCGAATACAGGGTGTTCCACATAGTTGATTTATTTTGAATATTTGAGAAAATTAACAAAATTTAATTTTTTAAATTTTTTTATATGTTGTTGAATTAGAAGGATTATTCATGGTCTTAAAGTAAGTAACAACCTCTATTTTACTATGGATGGACAATATTCGCCTAAAAAGTTAATATCGTTGGCTCTCGGAATCGATTTATTCTTTATGAATCTTTGAGGCGGTTTAGATTTTCTGCATTTTAACCCGAACCCAAGTAAACTGTTCCATAAATCTATGTATATCAATAAATGCAGCTCCTTGACCTGTTAGAAATCGCTCAAGTTCTTTAAGATAATATAGTTTTATCTGTAACTTTCTCTCTCTGACATTCTGTTTCGACAATTTTAATACTATCTATTCCAATTTAATATTTTGGCTAATTTTTCCTCAGCGCTCGTTCACTTCCAAAAATAACATGACTTGTCCCTGAATACGAGAGATCCAAGAATCAATCTTCAAGCTCCAACAAATTTCAACAATTCATACACACATAACTATATAACGCGTTTTTCAGTAGAGACGCTACAAAAGTAGACTGAGGGGGACACCAAACGAAGCCATATTTTTTCTCGCTCTTTTGATATTTATCATCAGTATGGTTTGCCATTTCATCATGGAAAGATATACGATCGAACAAGGTGTCGAAATTAGGAAAATTTACTACCAAATTCGAAGTCAGCGCTCAACTTTAAGAGCGCTACGTCCTATTTATGGTCGTCATAATCGTCCTGCCAGTTCAACAATTGAGAGTCTAAAGGAAAAATTTGAATCCGAAGGTACAGTACAAAATGTTTCCGAGCCAGTGAGTAAGTCTATGGTCTATGCCAACAAGCCAGCGACGTTGATGAACTTCTTACGAATATCGAACGTTAAATTGTAGCAGTATTGGCCGATTGATGCTTGAAAACTGTCCAAAATTGGGTTCAGCGTCTGGATTGCTGCAAGCGTGTCCGTGGTGACCATGCAAAAGAAATCGAAATCGAAAATATATACATATGTACATAATGGCATCGAATGTGCTTTCACAAGAATAAAGAATTTCCTTTTTTATCCCAAACCGTTGTAGTTTCTCATTGTTTGTAGCGCTCTTATAAAAAAAAAAACGTCAGTATACTTATTTTCTTCCACAAATTTCTCATTATATTTCTTTGTGGAATAACGATTGTCATTTTGAACCATTGGAATTACATGATCACATGTTTTCGTCGCTGTGCAGTGGAAAATTGGTACACGATTACCATTTGTAAATATCGAAGTTGCTGAGTCATTCTCTAACATACTACATATAAGCGCATTATACATGTTTGTAGCTTTGTTGACACACACAATGACAAAAAGTAAAAAAAAATTCAAAGTAAAGTAAAAACTAGTTATTTGAGAAACCAAAACAATTAAACTCAGAAAATGTAATTGTAAATCTTAGCAGTACTGCGTGTAATTTATTTCATATTATCGCTTCAAATTATTTTTAGAATTATACTTGCTTATTAACAACCTTAGCCTACTTTCATTTATTAGTAATTACAATTAGATTAATAGTTGATATATCAGCTACACGTATTTTCCCGCTCACTAGATCATATTATACTATAGTTACTACTTTGTTAGTATACGAAGTGCTGTAATATAATACAATATAAAGCCCACAAGAGATTCCAAGCAATAAAAATAAATATTTCCTAAGTAATTACTGTTAACTAATGATCTTTCAAACTTTGAGAGTTGGTTGACAGTGAGGGCGATTGACCGAATATAGCAATCGTCCAGCATTTCTGTAATGCGATTTATCACCTGATTCTAAAGAGACTCCGAGTCCAGCGAGGCTGAGAACAGGAAGAAGTCGTTAGGAACTAGATCTGGATAACAACGTGAATACAGAATCTATTCAAAACATTTTGTTGAAGGCATTTATCATATTTTAAAAACTGATGTCTCAATGATTTCCTTTTATAGTAATAACCGTTGTTGGTTTTTGGTTTTCATTTTACCCGTAACCCCATAACCATAACTGAGTTGACTATAGCGCTTTCTTACGTTTTGGATTCTCGATTTCGGATTTGGATTGAAGGCTGTCGAATGGACCGGGTACTGAATTAATGGAGCCTTGTTTCATCCCTTATTACATATCAATGCTAAAATTTGGACGGAGTTCTCATATATCCACCATAGACGATATGCTCAACACCTTCCTTTAATAGCGAGTGCCAGCCAATTCGATCAACTCCATTTTCGGTCCCCCAAAATCCTCTTTCGATCGTTGCAACTTTATTTGCCTGCCTAGTACCCCTTATGGAGCAGCCTTAGCACCATAATTTAATTACCAACCCTCGTACTCTAGTTAAATTGAAGCAATTACATACGAGTACTACCAGTAATTGCAGTCAACATGTCTTCCCTTCTTCTTTCGAATTAAGTTCTTTAATAATAATAACAGTCATTACAACATGTTGCAACATGTCACTACAGAGTATAATTGTTTTGTTCACCTAAGAGTTGTTTGCACGACCTAAAAATTATCGATTTAAATATACGGTTATATGTATGTACGATGTTCAAAAAGTATCGCGAATTTTGTGTTTTTTCAAAAATTATTTATTTATTCAGGAATATCTATTTTGTCCCCTTCAAAGTAATCCCCATGAGATATTATACACTTGTGCCAACGGTTTTCCAATCTTCGAAGCACTTCAAAAAATCATTTTTTGTTTGTCTTCTTCAGCTCCTTCTCGATGCCGTCTTTATCTCGTCAAGAGAAGCGTATCGTCGTCCTTTCATGGGCCTCTTCAGTTTAGGGTACAAGAAAAAGTCACAGGGGGCCAGATCTGGGGAATACGGTGGCTGCGGCATCATTAGTGTGTTGTTTTTGGCCAAAAAGTCGCGCACAGCAACGATGTGTGTGAGCAGGGGCGTTATCGTGGTGCAAAAGCCAATTTTTGTTTTTCCGCAAATCCGGGCGTTTCTGGCGGATTGCTTCGCGCAAATTGCGCATAACTTGCATGTAATATTCCTTATTGACCGTTCTTCCCTGTGGCAAGAACTCATGATGCACCACGCCCCTGCAATCGAAGAAAACTGTCAGTTACGATTCGCCATACTTTTTGAACACACCTCGTATATATAAATGATCAGGATGGCGAGACGAGTTGAATTCCGAGGAACCGTCTGTCTTCCCGCCTGTGCCAGCAATAACTTGAGTAAGCATTAAGAATAATGGAACTTGGTACACGTGTTTCTTGGCTAAAAAAATATGACGTGTTTGTACATGGACGTAATCGGAACACTGCCACGCCCAAAAAACGCTATTAATGGAAAACAAACTGCCACAACTATTTGGTATATACTATATACCGTCACATATGATGTTACTTTGATATTCCTATGTTGCACTGCGAAAGTGGGCGAAATCGGACTATAACCACGCCTATCTTTTGTATAACGCAGTTTTGAATTCCAGCTGTTCTACGAGAATCAATTTCCAGTATATAAACTAAGCAAAAATTAATGTATCGGCATAAAACTTTGCACGAATAATGTCTTTGATGTGTGCCAGCTTACGACTAAACACTATTTAAATCGGACCAAAATTGTTCAATCCTTAGGTACCGAATACATCATCAATATGTGTGATATATTATAGAAGCTCAGAGAGAATCTTTATGTGACAATAATATGCAACTGTGCCAAAAATAGGTTGGATTGAATAATAATTTCGCCAGTCCCCATATACCTAATATAAGATCTATAAAACCTACGGTTGGATTTAACGGTCCAAATCGGTCAATATGTTGGATATCTTAGTAATATTTCAAGGTCCAAAACATCTCAAATTATATTCTAGTAGATGCAATGATTTTCGTTACTCTAACAAGCCAGCTTTGATCCTTGAAAATTGCAAGAGTTCGGTTACACTCGAACTTAGCTTTTCCTTACTTGTTATATATGCATATGCTCGTATAAGAAGTAGTCATGCAGCTTTTACATTCAACTAATTGAGTGCTAGTACTCAGTCAATCATAAAAACTTAACCGTGCTGAGTGATTAATGCCAGTCATGCCTTGTAGGAAATAAAGAGATTTCTTACTTCTAAAAAGAAATGTTTACAATGAAAAATGTTATTTAACTTTCATAAAAGTTTTACTTAAAGAAATTGTTAAAAAATGGTTTATAATCCCTTATCTATGACACTTGAATTATCAAATTTGCGGAAACATTTTTGGCATGAATAAAAATTCTTATATAAATACCTAAACTATCGGAGGCTTATAATCCCCAATGGTTCGGAACCTGGTTTTAACTGAAAGGTCATTGCTCTTATGGTAAAAGGAAATTTTCTAAATAACCAACCGAAAGGTCCCTTAATGTGGCATCCGATTGAGCGAATAGAAGCCCTTCAACCTGAAAAAAAGAAAACTGAAATTGTTTTATTTGCCAGGAAGTATAAGATCCCAGATCTACCTTATTCCTAATTCAAAAACTCACCTCTTTAACCTATTGATAAGGCAAAATAAGCGTATCCTTGTGCTTAGCTTTTTTAGACGCCAAATATTGAAAAGAAAGTAAGGAAGGCATCGATTGTCTAATACTGATGTACTATATAAGAGCTATAGGGAAAAGGTGAGACTCTATTCAAAGGACTACACTTAAAGAAGTTTTAACGTGTCTAAAGCACGGCTCTCACCGGCATCTCCGGGACACTACGGATTAGCAACAGCATATCTAATTTAAATTATTTTACACAAAACACCTGCAGACATTGCTGGCAGGTGCATTGCTGCGAAGATCGTTCAAAGTCGCAGGGAAGCTGGATATATGAAATATGTAGTCCGTACAAGGATACACCAAAGTTCTCTTCTCTGCAGCTACATTCCTGAAATCTTAGATCGATGAAGCTACTCGAGGAGGCTTTTTCTCTGCTCACATACCGAAGAGGAATATGTTGGGGACGAGGGAAAGTAAGCTTTTTTAACGGATGGATCTAAGTTATAAGGAAAGGTTGGAGCTTTCCGTCAATCTTAGCTTTAGGCTACCGGAACACTGTAGTATTTTTCAGGCAGAACTGGCTGCTATTAAGGCGGCAATAGACTCTCTCCGACCCCAGATCGGCTATACCAGCGCTAAGCTCGTTAACTGTGCTTTTAAAGATTTTAGCCTATAGGAGGTCGCTGAAGATCTACTGAACTATCTGACTTGCCGGTCACAAGTTATCGAGGTTGTTTAGAAAAAGGTGAAGTAAAAACATTCAGACACTTTCTCTTTCATTGCCCAACCTTTGCAAGACTCAGGTTGAAAAATATCGGTAATCTTAACTTCGGCTAACCAGGGGACATAGCCGAAATTGACATTCGCGGTCTTACCAAAATTGTAGTAGGCTCAAATCGCTTTGTTGATTTGTGGGGATATTATAATATTTTATTTAAGAGTTTTAGCGTTCTCAGCTGTTCAAGTTATATCGCCCTATTAGGGTCGACCCAACCTAATTTAACATATCAACTATACTGCTGTTCTGTCTGAATTCCCTTAATCGATCCCTCCGTTAATAACCATATATACATATATACAAGTATATCATATATTCTACTAAGTTCATGCCAGTTTTTCCTACAAGGCCCATTAAGACTTATTATGTACAGCCATATGTGCACTGTTTTCGTAGTGATACGTACTGACCTCTTGACGGGGCATATTTTAATGTTGATTCTTAAACCTTTGGACTGCTTTCAATAAAATGATTAGACGAAAGGAGGTCAGGCAAAGTGATTCTACAGAAATTATGTTTTTCTCCTGAATATGTACTTATTTACATTGTTATATTAAGAGTGTGCGGTTTGGTTGAGACGGTGAGCTCAAATTGATTGCGCTGCAACCAGGTTAACTTAATAATGTGGTTAAAAATAATATAATTAAGTTAAAAGTTAGTTAAGATTAATTTTTTTTATCAGAACTATTGCACTTATCTTCTATAATAAATTTGTGTCTTTATGCAGATTATTTCGGTAAGTATCCGGCCAATTGGTTTCTAGATCAGTTACACGAATGAACAGTAAATATTAATATATCGAATGAACAAATTGTACTACCGACATGTGGTAGCTCATGGATTCGCATCATTCGGTGCCTGAATCTATAACTTTTGAACAATTATTTTCCCTCAATCTCTGGCTAACGATTTCTAATTTTCAGGTAGCGAACTTTTGTTTTTGTGGTATACCAATCAGAGACATATCAGAAATTGGTAAGGGAAGGCGCACATTGTGTGACAGCCTAACAATCTGATTTTGGGGTTTAAGATACAACTACTTTATTAATTGTTTTAAAAATTTAAAGGTGTGTTTAAATACATTGTAACAAGTCAAATAAATAAAATTTTTGAAGAAGAATTAAATTTTTCGAGTTACACCAGATCACCAAGGCGCTAAAAATGGATGGAACCAACAAATTTTCACTACTACAGAAAATTGTCCAGTATCGATCCGATTCTACCTGTTTTTTGTCAAAACTACATACCATGAATATGCCACATACTAAAAAAAAGGCTCCTTGTGATTCATCGAGGTACCTCACATACCATTACTAATCATATGTAAAGTTATCCAGACATAAAACATGTTATATGGGGGCTAGATCAAGTTTTCGCTCAATTTTATCCATTTTAAGCTCTTTATGAGTAAACCACGATCTTTCATTTTCATTAAAATGACTCACATATTGACCGATATATGCGATATAAAGTTACATAGAAGTTCGAAAATCTTTGTATTAGGTATAGAGATGTCTCATGCAGCCACCGATATTTTCAAAAGTTAAAAGTTAAAAGTCAAACGTCAAATCCTGGGGTCCACATATTCGGTACCTGGGAAGTGAAAAAAATCGAATGGAATTTAAAATTGTCTGGGGAGTAGGCGTGGTTGTAGTTCGTTTTCGCCTATTTTCACACTGTGTATGTGAGAAGAATGCCTCGAACAAAATTTAGTCGATATGGGTCGGTTGGGTTCCGAGATATGTAATTTTTCCACAAAGAGTGTTGTGCCAGGCACGTCGTCCAACTTTAACCCTGGTTACCATAGTGCCTTCTCATACCATCTCATGTGGAAAATTGTATGTCTTTCTGTATTTAGTTATTAATTTAACACTTTTAGTAATTTTAACAGTACCGTTATATTGGAAGTGGACTGATAACTCCGTCATTACTTACTTTTGTCCGATTTCATTACTTACTTTTTTTGACCAAGGAACTTGGTACACACCCATGCTTCATAAAGATATCTTAGTTTTTACTGAAGTTAAAGTTTGCACGGACGGACGGACAGACACATATAACCGTTAGGTGAACAAAGCTGTACATAAAAAAAAAATAATAAAATAAAAATAATAAAATAAAATAAAAAAATAAAAAAAAATTCGACAAAAATCATTTTTTGTCACCTTATTAATTTTTAATTTTTTGAATCTCTTTGTTTTGACGATAGCAAATAATCAGTAAAAATATCGTTTTTTTATGCTCTTCATCATATATATAGGGTGATTTTTTAAGAGCTTGATAACTTTTTTAAAAAAAAAAACGCATAAAATTTGCAAAATCTCATCGGTTCTTTATTTGAAACGTTAGATTGGTTCATGACATTTACTTTTTGAAGATAATTTCATTTAAATGTTGACCGCGGCTGCGTCTTAGGTGGTCCATTCGGAAAGTCCAATTTTGGGCAACTTTTTCGAGCATTTCGGCCGGAATAGCCCGAATTTCTTCGGAAATGTTGTCTTCCAAAGCTGGAATAGTTGCTGGCTTATTTCTGTAGACTTTAGACTTGACGTAGCCCCACAAAAAATAGTCTAAAGGCGTTAAATCGCATGATCTTGGTGGCCAACTTACGGGTCCATTTCTTGAGATGAATTGTTGTCCGAAGTTTTCCCTCAAAATGGCCATAGAATCGCGAGCTGTGTGGCATGTAGCGCCATCTTGTTGAAACCACATGTCAACCAAGTTCAGTTCTTCCATTTTTGGCAACAAAAAGTTTGTTAGCATTCACCGTAACGTTGCGTCCAACAGCATCTTTGAAAAAATACGGTCCAATGATTCCACCAGCGTACAAACCACACCAAACAGTGCATTTTTCGGGATGCATGGGCAGTTCTTGAACGGCTTCTGGTTGCTCTTCACCCCAAATGCGGCAATTTTGCTTATTTACGTAGCCATTCAACCAGAAATGAGCCTCATCGCTCATCGGACACGGACGCGAAACACATTTCGAACCGAACACTGATTTTGGTAATAAAATTCAATGATTTGCAAGCGTTGCTCGTTAGTAAGTCTATTCATGATGAAATGTCAAAGCATACTGAGCATCTTTCTCTTTGACACCATGTCTGACATCCCACGTGATCTGTCAAATACTACTGCATGAAAATCCTAACCTCAAAAAAATCACCCTTTACATTTTTTAAGCATTTTCTCCTTTCCATATACATATGTATAAGGTCCAAAGACGATTTCACATTAAATGAATCACATAAAGTATATGACTATAAATACGTACATACAGACATACGCATACATATAAATATATGTATATGATCAGGTATAGCCAATTAGTAACACAGTGAAGAACGCCAAAGCACTGCGGTTGTGCTGTTGATCAGTAGCTCAAGGATGAGCAGCTGAATAACTATGTAGTCACACATTTTCAAGTATGCAGTTAAAGAAATAATTTATATATATGTACATATGTATATATTACTGAATTCAGTTAACTTTAATAATTTGAGCTGTTAACAAAACTTTAAAAGAATCTCAATGACAAGACTCAGCTAACATATAACTCGAATATAGAAGATTCAAATGATGCTAAAATAAAGACAAATTTTCCAAGACTTAAGCTGTTTTAACATGTTGCCATTGATATTTATTTATTATTGATAATTGTTTTTATTTTACAACTTAATTGACCCATTCATGTCTTATCTTCGCTTGTTATTTTAATTTTATTTTTGTTTTTGTATACCCTGAACAGTGGTTATTAAGTCGCCAATGAAGTTTCTAACACTCAAAGATAAAGTATTTAAATACCATAAATGATCAGCGTGTCGATCAGAGTCGATCTAGTCATGTTCGTCCATCCGTCTGTCTATCTGTACATATAAAGGGTGATTTTTTAAGAGCTTGATAACTTTTTTAAAAAAAAAAACGCATAAAATTTGCAAAATCTCATCGGTTCTTTATTTGAAACGTTAGATTGGTTCATGACATTTACTTTTTGAAGATAATTTCATTTAAATGTTGACCGCGGCTGCGTCTTAGGTGGTCCATTCGGAAAGTCCAATTTTGGGCAACTTTTTCGAGCATTTCGGCCGGAATAGCCCGAATTTCTTCGGAAATGTTGTCTTCCAAAGCTGGAATAGTTGCTGGCTTATTTCTGTAGACTTTAGACTTGACGTAGCCCCACAAAAAATAGTCTAAAGGCGTTAAATCGCATGATCTTGGTGGCCAACTTACGGGTCCATTTCTTGAGATGAATTGTTGTCCGAAGTTTTCCCTCAAAATGGCCATAGAATCGCGAGCTGTGTGGCATGTAGCGCCATCTTGTTGAAACCACATGTCAACCAAGTTCAGTTCTTCCATTTTTGGCAACAAAAAGTTTGTTAGCATCGAACGATAGCGATCGCCATTCACCGTAACGTTGCGTCCAACAGCATCTTTGAAAAATACGGTCCAATGATTCCACCAGCGTACAAACCACACCAAACAGTGCATTTTTCGGGATGCATGGGCAGTTCTTGAACGGCTTCTGGTTGCTCTTCACCCCAAATGCGGCAATTTTGCTTATTTACGTAGCCATTCAACCAGAAATGAGCCTCATCGCTCATCGGACACGGACGCGAAACACATTTCGAACCGAACACTGATTTTGGTAATAAAATTCAATGATTTGCAAGCGTTGCTCGTTAGTAAGTCTATTCATGATGAAATGTCAAAGCATACTGAGCATCTTTCTCTTTGACACCATGTCTGACATCCCACGTGATCTGTCAAATACTACTGCATGAAAATCCTAACCTCAAAAAAATCACCCGTTACGAGCTTGTTCCTCAATCTTTTAAATATCGAAATGAAATTTTGCACACGTGCTTTTCTCTCCAAGAAGCTGCTTATTTCTCGGATTCGCCGATATCAATCCACTGCCATAAAAAACTGAACGATCAATTTTTTACAAGATCTTCTTCTTCTTTACTGGCGTATTTGACGTGATATCTTCACGAAATTTGTATGAGACTATTATCCAAAACGCAACAATTTCCGAACTTATTGTTCAGATTGGAGTACTATAGCATATATATAGCTACTATTAACACAGATCGAACGAAGTCTAGATACATATACAATAGATATTCTATGATGTAGAAATTGCAACTGAGAAGGGTGTTGTAGCTTCGGTGTTGCCTAAGTTAAAGTTTTTGTTTATATTTGTTGTTTTCATTTTATAGCTCACGTTTTCGCTTTAAGTACTAAAGTCATAATAAACGTTTAAAAAAATCGAAATTAACAGGAAATTACATTTCTAAGTAAATATAGCTAATAAGAAAAGCCGACAATATGTGGTTACAGTTAATCATGTGTCAGGGGTTAACATATCAATTCGATTGACAGATGTCAAGATAATTGCTTAATAAAATATAATTCAAATCATATAAACATATGAAACAGGATGCGCCATCTTTTGAGTTGATAGGTTAGGTTAAATTTGCTGATTTTTCCTTATCATTGGGGGTGTTTTTTACGCGGCAGGTCCCAAACCTGTGGAAGGGATGATTCGCCTTCTCAATTTAGTTCGCTTTCAGACGGATGTTTTTTGGCTAGATACTTGGTCTAAGAGCGACAGTGATGAGCTGCTTGAGCCATGTGTAAAAGTATCGTTTCTGACCGATTCCAAGTGAATGCCGCTCAGAGAACTTCCCCCACTTGCGTGAACTTCTACACTCGGTTCCATCCTTCTGTGTTGAAAACTCAGCTGTAATCGCATAAGTGATTTCTACGCAAATAGAGAAGAAGAAAAAGGTTAGTTTAAAAGGTCGATCGTAACAGGAATCTCACTTGAGGTACCTAGAACTGCCATTGATTGGCAATGTAGAAGATGGTGCCTGAATATTTTCACCTCATTTTCTTCCATTCAACTTTTAACAGTTTGCGTTCGACAAGTTTGAAAATTGATCGGTATCATGCTGTTCTTCTTTCATTTCTCTGCTAAATGTTTAACTCACTTCCGATACCCTACCTAAACCTACCCTGTATTCCGATTGACGTCATTTAGTAGCTCTTGAGCGCTACTCATAGTCGCGGTTCAAAGTCCTTGACTACTATCAAATAAATGTATATGTAGGATTGAATATAAAGGGTGATCCATTTCGAGTGGCACCGTCTTTTTTAAACCAAATGTCGCCGAAATCACGAGGTTTAATCTCAGTTTCATGGCGCGATAACGGTCGCCATTGACGGTAACGTTCTAATCGGCATCATTTTTGAAAAAAAAAAAATATGGACGGATTATCTCACCGGTCCACAATACACACCAAACCGTATTTTTTCTGGATGAAATGCCTTCTCTTGAATCTCTTCAGGTTGCTCTTCGTACCATTTTTGGCAATTTTGATTGTTTACCTACCCATTGAGTCAGAAATGGACCTCATCACTGACTAAAATTTGGCTCGAAAACGTCGGATCTTCTTGGTACTTTTCAAGAGCCCATAGAGGGAAGCGTTGTGGCTTTCAATTTAAGATCTCGATATAAAATGCGCCAAGTCGTTCCATATGTCAGTCGGTGTTGCTGCGAATGGCCCCGAATCGACTCTCCACGGTCTTCGTGTACACTCTCAGTTACGGCTGCTATATTGTCTTCACTGCGTGCTGGACGTGGTCTATTCGATCGAATATTATTCAATAACGAATGCTGGGTCTCAAAATGGGTAATGATGTTGCGAATAGTAAACTCAGTAAGCCTGTTATGTTGGCCATAAGTTGAGCGAACGAATCGAGCGAAACACATTATTTAGAGAAAGTGAATTTTCGTCATAAAGTTGAACGATTTGTAAACGTTGTTCAGGCGTAAGTCTTTTCGTCCTGAAATACCAAACAACTCTGAACAAAAATAACATGACAACTTGACACGACTCACGCGTGATCTGTCAAAAAAATGCTATTCAAAAAAATGCCTCTACTTGGATCACCCGTTATAATGAATATTTGCTCATTTGTTATCATTTTACCTCCCACCCCGCATTGTTTTCAAATATTTGCACTGCGCTGATCATCTGCTGTCGCCGCCAGCTCGTTTATGACTTTGAACTAATTTTAACAGCGATTTCTGTTTACATTTTTTTCTATAAGTTTGTAAGCATATATGTATTATTATCTACGACATTTATATATATATACATATTCATATATAAGTATGTAAATATGAAAACCAGTTTCTCTTTGAATCGAAACTCAAGCGTTGAAGCTCACGCTCCTGCGTATACGCGAATATTTTTGCGCTTGCGCATTGCAGACTCAGTCGAATTCGTATTTTTGGTTGTTATTATCATTATAATTATTGTATTATCTATATTTATTACAAATTTCATTAGTATGCAGTGTTTTGTCTTGACGTCAACATATTTGTCACTTACAGATTTGCTAACTTTAGACGCCTAACCTATAATAGGTAAATGCGACAACAAATAATTATGTTTGACAATTTCTGACATACTACATTTAAATCAATATAGTTATCCATAAATACATGTCTTTATACGCTCACATATACGCGATAGTATAGCAACTGGTTCGAAACTACTATACAACTGGTATGAATTGGGCCAGTACGCCGATCTAATGTTTGGTGTATAAAATGAAATAAAGGAAGTAAAGGTTTTAAGTAGAAAAATTTTTGGTCTTAAGAAAGTTCAGAAGTAAAAATTTAATTTTTTTAAGGTTTTCCACCTTCGCAAAATATACATTTGGTATTGGTTGGCTGAAAAGAAGGCGCATAAACGCCAGATCGCAGGCGGCCGGACTTAGACCTTCCTTAGACCCATTCTGCTCAAATTAAGCCTTATCCAGCTACTCAGGATTTGGTAAAAAAAATGATTACCCGCCTCAACTGCCAAATATTTCTTAAGCTGTAGCATCGGGAGCCATGGAACATATCCCGTCTCATCTGGCTGAAGGTTGGGCATTCACATTCATCATCCTCTGCGCATGCTCTGCATTTCGCTGAATCCAATTCTCCAAATCTCAAAATGTGGGATCTTAAGGGTTTGTGCCCTGTAATGATCCCAACAATATTACTAAAAATCTTTCTGCTTAGAATTAAGAGCTTTATGGTCTGTCCACCATCAATACTACTCCAAAGAAATTTTGTGGTACCCTCTATTTTGCTGGTGGTCCACGACTTGAGATGTTTCTCTAGGGTCTTTTACTTCAAATAACCCTTGAAGGAGCTGAGTGGTCAAGAGCAAGTTAAGGGAGGTCTGTTTCCAGAAGCGGGCCAGTCTTTGCATTTATTTCTATTCCTATATGACTGGGTATCCAGACGATATCAATCGAGTTATCTACTGAAATTTCAGTTATTAACTCTTGCATAATCTAACGCATTGGTACTTCGTATTGGCGGTACGGAGGCCTTAATTGCCGTTTGACTATCGACAAGAAGATTTATGGAGTTTGTAAGAGCAGAAGTTCATTTGACAGCTTCTGTTATGTCGGCCTGACAGACTTTCATAGGGACGTTACAAAAATGGACCAATAGGGACAGCGAAGTACACCATATTTTTCCGCTCTTTTGCCATTTTATCATGGAAAGATATACGATTCAACAAAGAGTCGAAATTATTAAAAATTACTACCGAAATTCGAGTCAGTAGCCTCAACTTTAAGAGCGCTACGTCCAACTTATGGCCGTCATAATCGTCCCGTTAGATCAACAATTCAGCGTATAGTGAAAAAATTTGAATCCATCAAAAAATCATCTTCAGCGAAAAATTCATCGAAAATTTTCATTTCATCGAAAAATCATCTTCAACGTTGAGGTTCAATTCTGGCTAAATGGCTTTGTCAATAAGAAAAATGGGAATCGCTACCGCTGAATGATAACCGAATATTTTTGATCCGAATTCGATGATATGGACTTGAACAATATTTGGTTCCAACAGGTGGGCGCCACAAGCCACACAGCGAATGTCACAATCGTTTTATTGAAAACCAAGTTTGGTGAACGTGTTATCTCACGAAACGGCCCTGTCTGTTGGCCGCCTTGCTCGGGCGATTTGACGCCGTTAGACTATTTCTCACACTTCCTGTGGGGCTACATCAAGCCTGTGGTCTATGCCAACAAGCCAGCAACGATTGATGAGCTTCGTACGAATATCGAACGTGAAATTGCAGCAATATCGGGCGATTTATGCTTGAAAACTGACCAAAATTGGGTTCAGCATCTGGACTGCTGCAAGCGGCCCCGTGGTTGCCATTCAAAAAAAATCGAGTTCCATACATAATGGAATGTATTTATTCACAGGAATAAAGAATTTCATTGATAATCCAAACATTTTTGTTTTATTTAAAAAATACTTTATAGCTTTCTTATTGAAAATCCCGTTATTATAAGGACTCCAACGTGACAAACTTAATATACCTTCTTAAGGATGGGGTTTTTAAATAAAAGACCTAAGGGGGTATTCTGGTTTAGAAGCATGAATTTCAGGTAATTTTTAAAGGGTCCTAAAAAAGGCAATTAATATTTTTGCTAAAAATTTTTTTATTAGTTATTTGTTAATTTTAGAAGAGTAGAGAAAAGAATTAAAAACTAAAAAAGTAAAAAATTTCAAAAATTATGAGCTGACGAAGTGGGGGGCCTCTAAAAATTTTTACGTGACCATACCCATGATTTCAACCCTCCTAGTTATCTGAAACCAAAAAACAAAAAAAAGATTATTAATCTAGAATAATGCCGCAACGGCCGGAACTACGGAAAAGTGGGAAAAAAAATTTTCACAAAATGGCGACTGCCTGAAAAATAATGGATAACTTTTTCAGACTATTTCGAATTTTTTAAAAATAATAGAAATAAAAATTTGGGGATGTGGCTAGTTCCAACCATAGACAAGCCTATAAAGAAGACTCTATAAAAATTTCAAGTAAATCGGTACAGTAGAACCTGAGAAATCGTGGGTATCGTTCCGAAAAAGTCAGTTTTGAAAAAAACTCGTTTAAAGTTTCGCGTTCCGGCCAAACCAGTATGGATGCCGGGTTAGAAAAATGCCAATATCTCCGGAAATAATTTGAATTTTGAAAAATCCTCTTATACACATATTCTTGAATAGTTAAACTTTGAAAATATAAAAAAAAAATCGATTTTTTTTAAATTTCTAGACCAGAATACCCCCATAATGCAATATGAGAATGTGAGTAGGTTTCTAAAGGCGTTTCGTTCTCTCAAAAGTTTAATTGGAAAATATATAATATAATATTATATAAAATAAAATATCTTGGCATCAAATGACAGGCTCGTTAGAAGCTGAAATATTTCGGAACAGCTCTACTAATTCCGAAAAATCGTAGAAGTCTCTATCTCTACTTAAATCTACACCAAGTAATAAGCATTGTTTTATAGTACTAAATTTTACCAAAAACCTCAGCATTCTTTTCATATTTTAATGCTCTATCAAACTATAAAGATTTTTATCTCTTATCTTATCAGGTACTTGGTCAATGGTATGAGGTGGAGCGTTCCTTTTATCTGCCCGAAATCGCATCTGGTTGCACGCTACTGGAATTTCAACCACTACATAAGGAGAAGCTCTCCAAGTTTAATAATTTTGAGCTCGAAGTGGCAATCAAAACGATAAACAGATTGTAAGTTAATTTTCTAAATAAATAAAAATGTTTTTTTTTTTTAAGTTAACTGTTATTTTTAATTTATCTACTAGAACCGGCAATCCGTCAGTGAATCTGGGTTATGCCACGCCAGAAAATCGAAAGTCTTCAATTATGGATTTTAAGGTTAGAATTTGTTTGAAAATAATAAATGATAGAATACTGTGTTATATTAAAGTGATGAGAGACTATTTGTATATTATAATTGTAATGAGTTAAAGTTTGAAAACTTCATGAAAATATTTATGTCGTTACATTTAAGGGGGGAGCCTGCTTTAGAGGCTTCAAAAAATCGATTTTTTGAGAATTTTTTTGGGAAGGAAAGAAATAAGTGTTTAAAGCAAAATCTCTAGGGTTTATAGTTATATATTTAAACATCATTCATGCCTTTGGGAAGCATTTGCCCGATGTATCTCCCATGTGCTTTTGTCGAACGTCGGTCAGAATGCGAACATAATTCAAAATCCATCTAAAACTTTAGGGACATATTCTTAGATTATTTTGAAAGAGATTTAAGCCAAAAAAAATCGATTTTTTGAAGCTTCTAAATCAGGCTCCCCTCTTAAATATTCTTACTTTCAATATATAAATGTTGTATATTTCTTCTCGCACAGTTCAATACCCGCTTCCCTGATGTTATCGCACGACTACTGCCTGGCTCTGGCAAATATCAGGTGCTCTACACGGATTATGAGAATTTTGCGATTCTTTGGTCTTGTGGCAGTCTCGGCTCGATCGGTTATTCCGATCAAATTTGGGTGTTCGGACGCGATCGCGACTTCCCCGTAGAAGTTCGTACGAAAATCTACGACGCCTTAAAGAAATTGGGACTGGACCCAGAGCGATTAGTGTTGAGTAAAAATAAAAATTGTCCACAAACATTATAGTTAACTTTGCCATAAAAATTCACATAAAAGAAATTAACTACTTATATTTAAATAATAAATAACTTTGTATATACAATTAATTTTACACTAAACTCAAAATAAGTTATAGGAAGAAATTGGTAATTATTTTAAAGTAAAAAAATTAAATTAAAAAAAAAAGATTATAGCCTAACATAATTATACTAGATTAAGTCGCTGTGATAATAAGAAAAATTCATCCGAATGATCATTCCGAAAATTGTTTATGTATTAAGATGTAAATAAAAGACAATAAATTTATATATTATATAATGTGATAATATTTGGAATTAATAGAATTAGTTCTGGTCTTTTTCGGTGCCGAGTTTTCAGAATAGACCATTAACTTCCGGATTCCAACAAAAATTAGTCTAAAGAAGTCAAATCTAATATTTCCGGTACCAATTTCCAAACCGTCTTTATAGATGACGCTCAGCAAAACTGCATAAAACTTAAATGAGTGATTGTTGCAGATGTGACCGGAACTGTTGTATCTTCCTGCGGGAACTTCCACTTGAATGATGTTTCTTTTTTGTCAATTCAAGTCTGCTTTGAGCTTGCGATAATAAATAGTCCTAATAGAAGGAGGTAAGCTTCTTTAATGGCGTCATGCACAGATAAGCAACGACTTGCTGCCTACTATACAGTTCACAATTTGAACAACTTTTTTGACAGATCATTCGAGAGTCGTGTCAAGCTGTCATGTTATTTTTGTTCGGTAGTGTTCGACGTTTTATCGTGGAAAGGCTTTCGTCTGAACGATGTTTACAAATCGTTCAACTTTATTACGAAAATTCAGGTTCCGTTTCGCTCAACATTTGATTATCACAATCGGCCTACTGAGTGTACTATTTGCAACACCATCACCCATCTTGAAACCCGGCATTCATTATTAGATAATATTCGACCAAATAAACTACGTTCCGCACGTAGTGAATAAAATATACGAAGACCGCAGAGAGTCGATTCGGCGCCGCTCGCAGATGGATGGAAAGACTTAAAAGCGCTCAAAAATGCAAGAACTGAAAGCTGCGACCTTCCTTCTTGTCGACATTTAGTTTCAACAAGACGATGTCACTTCCCACACATCGCATCAATCAATGCATTTATAGAGAGAAGATTTTAGTAAGCAGATAATTTCACGTTTTGGGACGGTCGATCGGCAAACAAGATCGTGTGATATCACACCGTTAGACTTTTTTCTGTAAAAATATGTAAAGTCTATAGTCTATGCGGACAATTGCGCTTCGATTCAGGCCTTGAAGTAAAACATCATTCACGTCATTCGCGTTACCAGTCGAAATACTCGAGCGAGTCATCGAAAATTTTACTCAACGGATGAACGATCTGAGACGTAGCGGCGGCCATCATTTCAAAGAGATAATCTCTAAAAAATAAATGCCAAAGAATGTTTTTCGAATAGTAATAAAAATTCCATATTAAATTTGAAGTTTCTGTGTATTTTCTTAAAAAAAGTAGGAAACCTCGAAATAGATCAACCTTAAGTTGACTGCGTGTATGAAATAAACGTTGCTGAAAAGCTGAAGGCTAATCAGATGAAAATTTTTAACAAGTAAATGGAAAATTTATTAAATTGGTGAAACGCCCGCATTGAATAAGGAGGTCATTGAAAGTTCTAATGAAGAATTGTAATGAAAAATATTAAATATATTCTTTTTTTTACGGTCAGGATCAAATGAAATATTCTCCCAAGAAAGCATAATCAGGTCCAACCACCGGTTTTAGGGATTTCCGCAGGGGCCTGTTCTGTGTCACCGGTACATCCAGCCGAGTGGTGCTATTTTGGCTATCGAACCCTGTTTGGATCGATAAATTCCAATTTTTTTTAAGCTCTTTTAGCCATTCTGTACATATACCACATACGAGGCAATTTGTTGCCAGTTTTCGACGGCGGTTATTTTTGAAACTAATTTTTCCGTATTGAGTTGTCCAAGTTTGTTTTCTAAAGTTTTTCGTGCTTTTTCCACGGGCGAGATATAGTTTTCTTCGTCTAGTGGTTCGTCGTACAAGGGAACTTTCGGTTTTTCAATGTTATTTAGGTATTTATGGAAAAAACCGTGACTCTTCTTGCCAGAGTTCAAACTAGCCGGTTTCGTGGACACGTATATTTCTATACCGTCTTTGTTCCATAACCAGAGTTGTCTTCTCTCCTTTGCTAGATTTATTGGAATGACGCTGCTTATCACTAGCACTGCGGTTTCAGATACAGTGTGGTATGTTGGGGCATCTGCCAGGGCTGTTGCCCTCTGCACCTTAGCAAGTACCATAATTTCCGTCTATCTTGCGCATTTAATGGCAACGGCCCATGTTTTCCTACTATTTATGTGGCCGACTGTGTTGGGTCCATTAGCAGTTTTCTTCTACTAGCAAACCTCCAGTATTTGTGATAAGCACGTGAGTTTGTTATCCGCCTTTATCTCTAGTTTTTATCGTTTGACCTATTTTGCGCTATTGACGGGTTTTTTTCTTATCATACAAGTACGAGTATGTTGCGAGGAGGACTATTGACCTCGAGAACTCGTTCTTCCGGCGCGCTTCTTCCATGTTATTCACGCTCATCCAGTTGTTCAGATAAATTGTCAACGAGGTCATCCAACGATAGGCCTAGGAAATGTGCTGTTTTTACGGGGTTGGACCATAGGGAGAAGGGTGTCCGATGTGTGGGGGTTAGCTGGGCATGCAAAGAGGTGGTTAGAGTTATGTGGGGACTCGTTGCATGCTGGACATACATACGTTTAATATGTCGGGGTTGTTTCTAATTTGATATACATAAGTATGAGTTTAACTGCTATCGTATCCAAAAATTTACGAAAGGGTCACTCTCGATTCCCGCGGACACTTGAGCTCTTCGTCTGCAATGCCCACAATAGTCGGATCCATGTTATCGGAATTGACCCGGATTTTATCCGGCCAATAGCGACTTTTTGGAAATCTAACTTATTGTTGTTGTTTTCCCCGTTAGGGTGGTAAGGATTAGCTAAGTTGTCGTCGCCATTTCGACGGGGTCGGACCATAGGGAGTGGGGAATAAGATGTGTATGGTTAGCAGCGCATGCAAAGAGGTAGCCAGAGTCATGCGGGGACTCATTGCATGCAGGACACATATTGGATATGTCGGGGACAATTCTGGACAGGTAGGAGTTTAACCTGCTACAGTATCTAGAAAGAAGCTGCGCAACCTCGTTTTGATCGGTAAGTTTTCACTCCCATCCTCTTCTGCAACGGCTCCGAGGGTGTACCTGCCCTCCTCCAGCCATGCATTATACCTACATAACAAACTGGTTCCGTAGCTCGTTCCAAACCATTTCAAAAGTGCTCAGCGCCGAACTATTAGTTTGAGTTTTCAGGTTACCGAATGTTCACTGTACAGTTAACAAATTAAACGGGGAATCCCGCCAAGATTTTCTTACTTTTCACATACAGTTAACATAGTTAATGATATCTTAACACTATTGAACAATAAATTTATAAACAAATAGTAGAAAAGTCCAAATAACTCAAATATACTCGAGGCGAGAGGGGCACCTCAAAATCACAACTCATTCATCGTTATTCAATTAGAACACCTGTACTAATTGGTAGATCACAATAATTCTTTCTCAGGTTAAATGACTGTAGAATGGAATTTCAGTCGAAAACAAGTCGTTGCAATTTTAAGATGTCTAAACTGGTTCTCAAAGTGATCCTTTCTATTTTGCTACTGTTTTGGGTTTGCGAAATGGTGGTCGCTAGAGGTGGCGGTGGCGGTGGACACGGTGGCGGGGGTGGTGGACATGGTGGCGGTGGACATGGTGGCGGCCACGGTGGATTTGGTGGTGGTCGCGGTGGATTTGGTGGCGGACGTGGTGGTTTTGGTGGCAGGGGATTTGGTCGTGGTGGTTTTGGTGGTAGAGGATTTGGTCGTGGAGGTGGCGGCGCCTTTTTTGGATCCGGATTTGGCAGATATTACCGTGGCGGTTATGGTTGGAGAGCGCCCGTTGTTGTTGGTGGAGTGGGCGTTGTAGAGTATGAGCGACCCTACTGTTATTACCATCCTTGGGCGTGTGATGATTACTACTACTGAATGTTTAGTTGGAAATTTTATTACAGTTATTTACAAAATATACGATTATTATATTTAAAATATAAAATCATTTTTCTTTAACATTTTCGGTTTAAAAAATAAAAAAAATTTAAATCAAATTTTTATGAAATTTTTTTTTGATGCATTAATTGCAACCCTGATAAAATTTGTACATAATTATATTTATAATAAAATTAATAGTAATTAATAGTACAAAAAAAAAAAAAACAAAATAAATAATATTTATAATAATAATAAATTATATTTATAATAAAAATAAATTATATTTATAATAAAAAAATTATTTAGAAATGAGCATTATTCCAACAAACTTTACTTTTGTCACCAATTTTTTATTTATTAAGAAACTACATATGTATGTATTTATAAACATGACACGAGTCTTACTTAATATTTAGTACGAAAATTTGTAGTGTCTTTTTTTAATTTTATTTATTTATTACACAAACATCGGTTATTTGTTATACAATATGCAATTAAGTCTCTATGTATGTTTGTTTGTTTCACTGTATATTATGTACAAGTGTATATATTGACTTTAAATATTTTTTATGATATATATTTTCTCAAATAATTTTTTTTTTTTTTTTTGCTTTGCGCATAAATTATTAAAAAATATTGTACTCATAGCAACGTAATTACTTTTTTATTGTAAAAGTAAATCAATAAACATGAATTTATATAAAAATCCATCAGATATGTTGGCTACTGATGCATTATTGTATGTGTATATATAAATACGTATATAAAAATTATCAGTATAATTCGTTGAGTTAAATAGTGCAGGCTAGCGCTGCTCGATGATTGGAACGTGTTTGAGGAGGATTTTTGTTATACAAAAATATTAGATATTTAAAAAAAAAATGAAATTGATATCGGACCACTATAGCATATAGCTGCCATACAAACTTAACGATCAAAATCCAGTCTTTGTATGGAAAACTTTTTCACTTGACGAGATATTTTCACGAAATTTGACATGGATTATTAGACAAAGCAACGGTATATTTTCCTCAGATATTGTTTAGATCAGACCACTATAGCATATAGCTGCATACAAACTTAATGCTCAAAATCCAGTCTTTGTATGGAAAACTTTTTCATTTGACGAGATATCTTCACGAAATTTGGCATGGATTATTAGACAAAGCAACGGTATATTTTCCGCAGATATTGTTCAGATCGGACTACTATAGCATATAGCTGCCATACAAACTTAATGCTCAAAATCCAGTCTTTGTATGGAAAACTTTTTCATTTGACGAGATATCTTCACGAAATTTGGCATGGATTATTAGACAAAGCAACGGTATATTTTCCGTAGAAATTGTTTAGATCAGACCACTATAGCATATAGCTGTCATACAAACTTAATGCTCAAAATCCAGTCTTTGTATGGAAAACTTTTTTATTTGACGTGATATCTTCACGAAATTTGGCATGGATTATCAGACAAAGCAACGGTATATTTTCCGCAGATATTGTTCAGATCAGACCACTATAGCATATAGCTGCCATACAAACTTAACGCTCAAAATCCAGTCTTTGTATGGAAAACTTTTTCATTTGACGAGATATCTTCACGAAATTTGGCATGGATTATTAGACAAAGCAACGGTATATTTTCCGCAGAAATTGTTTAGATAGGACTGCTGTAGCATATAGCTGCCATACAAACTTAACGCTCAAAATCCAGTCTTTGTATGGAAAACTTTTTTATTTGACGTGATATCTTCACGAAATTTGGCATGGATTATTAGACAAAGCAACGGTATATTTTCCGTAGAAATTGTTTAGATCAGACCACTATAGCATATAGCTGTCATACAAACTTAATGCTCAAAATCCAGTCTTTGTATGGAAAACTTTTTTATTTGACGTGATATCTTCACGAAATTTGGCATGGATTATCAGACAAAGCAACGGTATATTTTCCGCAGATATTGTTCAGATCGGACTACTATAGCATATAGCTGCCATACAAACTTAACGATCAAAATCCAGTCTTTGTATGGAAAACTTTTTCATTTGACGTGATATCTTCACGAAAATTGGCATGGATTATTAGACAAAGCAACGGTATATTTTCCGTAGAAATTGTTTAGATCAGACCACTATAGCATATAGCTACCATACAAACTTAATGCTCAAAATCCAGTCTTTGTATGGAAAACTTTTTCATTTGACGAGATATTTTCACGAAAAGTGGCATGGATTATTAGACAAAGCAACGGTATATTTTCCGCAAAAATTTTTCAGATCGGACTACTATAGCATATAGCTGCCATAGAAAATGAACTATCAAATATATCTGCTTGTGTGAAAAACTTTTTTATTTAACGAGATATACTCGTATGCACAAAAATTGGCATGAATTATAAGCCAAAACACTGGTACATATTCCGAAGAGATTGTTCAGATCGGACTGCTATAACATAGAGCTGTCATAAAAATTGATCAATCAAAATAAAGATTAAAATTTTTTATATGCTCAGAAATGCACCTGTGAGAGGCATTACAGCTTCGGTAAAGCCGAAGTTATAGTTTTTTCTTGTTTTAACATAAAAATTGTGTATACTATTTCTAAAAAATTTAAAAAAAAAATCAAATATATCTTATAATAAAAGATTGAGTATACTTATTTAACAAAAATGTATATAAAAGTAAGGAAACTTGTTGAGCTGAACTGCATATTTTGCACACAACTACTTAAATTATTGCCTGAACACAACTTTTTTGAGTACACGTTTGTAAGTATTATTATATATTAGCTCCATATAAATGCATAATTTGTGCTTATTGTTGTTGTTACACAATTTTTATGTGCAAAACTATTGCTATTTCTTATGAACTTAATTTTTAAACCAACCATTGCTGAGTATTTTCGAACGGAAGTGTTTTTGTTGTTGCACTTATACTAAAATATTTCTTTGTATATATGCATGGATGTATGTATGGCCAGTTGAAAGTAAGTACAGTTGCTGTTTCAATAGCACTTCACTTTTATTTCTCCACCACACGCGCTCTACATCATCGTTTTGCACTCGTACTCCACTAAACTGTGTTGTATACAATGATTGATTTCCGCAAAACTGGGACGTTCATTTGGTTTACGATTCCAACAACGACGCATTAAAGCATACACCGATAGCGGTGTATTGTCCGGACAGCTCAGCACGTTGCCTTCTTTGATGAACTTAATCACCTCTTCGTGTGTCAGCCCAAAGTAGGGTTGCAATGCGAACGAGAATATCTCCCACAAGCATATGCCATATGCCCAGACATCCGATTCAATGGAGAATTTGTTGTACAATATACTTTCGAGTGGCATCCAACGTATCGGTATAACATCATTCTCATCACCCTTATAGTAGTCTTGCAAGTATATTTTATGTGATAAACCGAAATCGGCAATTTTCACTTCCATTTGTTCGTTGATTAGACAGTTGCGTGTCGCCAAATCGCGATGTACAAATTTACGTTCGGACAAGTAAACCATACCGGCAGCAATTTGTGCTGCTATCTGTAGTAAGTGACCCTCATTCAATTCCTGACGATTGCGTTGTTGTATTTGATGCGTGGCATAGGGTGAACAGGCGCGTAAAAATTCACTTAAATCACCCGGTGACATGAATTCGAAGAGCAGACACATGGGTCGCCCCAATGCGCATACGCCGAGCAGCTTAACAATATTGGCATGATCGAATTCAGCCAAGAGGCAGGCCTCACGTTCGAAATCCATCTGCATTTGATCGCTGGCATCATCTTTCAGCATTTTCACGGCGACCAGATAGTCATCGTTGCCTGGCACCAGACCAGGTGCTTTAGCCTACGCGATGATTATTAATTCAAATGTAATTATTGAATTATGCATTATTTTATCACAAACTCACCTGAAACACCCTTCCAAAAGCGCCTTGCCCCAAAGAACGTACATAGACGATATCGCCGCGCGGATACTCTAATTTCTCCAATTTGGTGTTTAAATTTGTTTTGGGCTCGGCTACACTGTGTACTGTTGCTGTACTTTTAATTGTGCCACACTTGTTGCTTATGGCCACCGCATTGTTCGAACCTAAAGTTTCTCTGCTCTCTGTCAAATTGCAATCGCCAGCGCCGCGCACCGAAACATTGCACTCGGAAGTTGGTACTGGTTGGCGTTGTTGTTGCGACGAAAACTCTTTATGCTTGGATATCTTGTGTACCAGTAAAATAATCAAATGTAGCGCCACAATGCCAACGAAACCGATGCCGGCGAGTAGGAAGATCATGGATGGTGTGAAAAAAGTTTCCATTTTTATAGGTGTATTCAGATCTTTGGCAGTGAGATCAATATAGTCAGCTGTAAAAAATAAATGTTTATTATTTACATTTTATTTTAAATTATTGTGTATGCACTTACGGCAGAGTGGTATATCGCAGTGCTGCCAACGGACGGACTCATCGAGCGTGTAACACCATGGATAGGGTTCTTCGCCACCGGCATTACGGCAGTAATTTTCACCATTAGCTATTTGTGGAAACACCTGTGGCGGTTGGATATGTTTGTGCGGATGTTGCACGTCCCAGCGTTGACATGGCAAACCCGTTTTCGTTACATTTACCGTGCCGAGATAATAACGGCCGTTGCCATTGCGACAATCGTCTATTAAAGTTTAATATAGTATAAGAAGAAGTGTAACATAAATATTAAATTTACATGTACGTTATACTTACAGCTTACTTCATCTTCTTTGAGCTCCGTTAGTCCAATGTACGAGCAATTCGGTTTCTTTGCGGTGGCATTGTGTCTTGGTAGCACGCTACAGTTGGGTAACCGGAAATGCAAGCGACTCTTCAGAAATATATTACGCTCCTTCTTCTCCTCAATCAACACCCAATCGTTGTAGCAGAATTGTAGATGTGTCGCTGTGCAATCCTCATAGCATAACGGCACTTTTATTGTACGTCCATTTTCCCTCTGACAATGCGGGAATGCATAGGCGCACAGCATTTTCTATAAAGAATGAGCAGATTAACTTCCTAAGCTTACGATAATAATTGTATTATAGGTGCGGGCACTCACCTCTGCCGCTTGGCGGCATAATCCCGTCAAGTCGGCAATTAACTCTTCCCACAATGCGGTTGTAATTTGCTCATTCTTCCAGCCGCCCGTTGGATCTTCACGACTATACCATACCTGTCCGCTTATATATTGCTTACAAATTATACCATTATATGGCGCACAATAGCCCTTCTCCTCGTGCTCGTATTCGTGCAATCCAGCGGCATTCACGGCAGCGTGTTGATGTTGATGTCGCCCTCCCGCTGTTGTCCCACTATCTCCTTCGTGTGCCGCTTTCAAGGAAGTAGCGGCGGCATTGACGCTGTCGATTGTAAACAAAAATACCGCAGCCACCGCGAGCAAAACAAAAGTCCGAATAAAAAAACAACAAGCATCGATAAAGTGGCCCACAGCGAAATTACCGCTTTTGCCACATTTTCTCTTACGCTTAACACTAACAGGCGCACTACTTCCCACACCCAGCACCAAATGGCTTCTGGTGTTTTCTGTTAGTTGCGCCCCCTTTTGCACAATGCACGACCACTTCATCGTATCGCCTTTGCGTTGAAAAATGTGAAAAACCATACTTTTCACTTATTTTTATGATGTCCTTTTAACATTTTAACTACAGAGTAGCTTTAATATCACTTTAATAACATAATATTCTATATTTTACAATTTTTGTACAATATTTTGCAGTTTAATTGTGTTGAAATTATTTTTCTGCCTTTGAAGACGCCTTATGAAGTGTGACTGACAATTGGGAGGATAATTGCTAGTAGGCAATGTTAAGGGTGGTTTTCCTTCAGTACAGGGATGTTTCACTGCACATAAAGGACTATATAAAGAGGAAGAAAAATACGGAGATTCAACAGCTGACTCCGCTACATTACTCTATCAAGGAAATAGGAAGCAATATTTGTTTTACATGTTTTATTTGATACCCTTCATTAATGTTACACTATAAATGTGATTAAATTGCATATATACACGACATTTATTTACTTTCTTCATCGGGAATGGATTCCAAGCCCTGCGGGAAAGAAAAAAAATATTTGTATCAATATCCAATAAGGGTGCCTATTTTTCATTATAACTAAAAAAACTAAACTTTTTCTAGTAAGTGAAATATTTAGAATTAAAGATAAAATAAATAGGAACCCAAAAAATATATATATTTGTATACATTTTCAAACAATAAACCATTTTTTGACAATAAATTTGAAAAATTCGATTTTCTATCAGGGAAAAACTGTCCTCTTTACCATTTTTTTCAAATTTTTTTATAAAAAAAAGTAATATTATCAAGGATATATGTATGTCGGATGATGTAGACTGGAGATTATGTGGATTTATGTTTATGTACATCTATTCACTGACATATTTTCATAAATTCGATTCAGTAACACTGAAAGTTTTAGATTTTATTAAGTTACTGATTAGTGCCCATTAAACAATTAATATTTACTTGCTATTGCATTTTGATATTAAAACTGTCGGTACGGTAAAATGCCAAATCGAATTTATAGTTAGTTATTTCTTTTTTAAAAATCAAAAACTCCTAATGTATAATAAAAAAAAAAAACAATAAACTTTGAAAATATTGCAAAAACTAATAGCACTACAATCCTAACTTTTGCTTTTGTTGATAAACAAGCACTCGCTGAAACTATTATAATTTTCCAACTAGTTGATACTCACATTCTGAATGTATGGATTTTTGGTTAGTCTGCTGTCGCGTTGATACAAAATTCGGTCGAAACGTTCATCCATATTGCGGCGGTAGGACTGTAGGATAGTTAAAAAGACAATTTAATTAATTGCTGTAGGAACAACTGTCATAAAGTGAACGAAATAAATTAATTTATAAACTGAATTAAATACTAATATGTTGAAAAGATGCGAAGCACTACGATCCAGCACACAGTTATATAAGCTGACTGTGTCATCCGGAATATACTTCAACCAACATTTACTTACATTGCCAAGGGTCAATTTGTTAAGACCCCACATAGCGTACACAGGAACTGCAAGTACGACTGTAATAATGCCGGCTGAAGGTAAGATTTCGTACCACATTTTACTTTAGTTTGTTATTATATGATCTGTAAAAGAACGAAACAACTTCAAACGAAATCTCACGCACCAACACAAACTTTTTTCACAATACTTTGACAGCGAGTAGAAGATATGACATTTCGATCAGCTGGCTGTTAGCTGTCAATAACCAGACAGCAAAGCTACACACAAACGAATTTTAACGCCGACCAAAACCAATTTGAGCGCAATTATCGATAAAAGACCGTAGCGAAGTACAGAATACAAGAAATATTTATTTATCCAATTGGAAAAAATGTTACTCGGGTTCAAGATACAAACGGATTAGTTGCATAAATCTCTAATATTTTTGAACCAGTTTGGATTTAAGCCTTAAACATATTATAGAAATTTATAAAGATGTCCATAACAAAAAGGCTATCAAAAATATAAGCAATAGCACACAGTATTTTTACAAAAATTAATTGTATGTCATAGTTTTTTTGTTATTGTTTTTGGTTTTCTGTTTTTTGTACTCCTTTTGTACATACTTATTTAAAAATTCTTAGTGTGTTATTGAATGTTTATAAAAATAAACTTAAACTTAGAAATAATTGCTACGAAAATTGTTGGGCTAATTAGAAGAGCAAAATTCTCAAGGCGACATCTAGCGTAAGTGATTTACATTACATCCCAATTTTACCTGTCACCGGCCGCTATTTGCAAAACGGCAATTGCAAAACAACAACAAATACAGTACCAACAAAGCTGACATCTACAAAACGGTGACAATTGCTTTTTATCGTTTCTTCCGTAGACGGCAGAAAAAATTGTTGATTAGACATTTCGGACAGACAATTTATTGTCAATTAGGTTTAAATTAGTTAAAATCAACATTTCTGTAATTTATTGCTTATTTGCCCACACAAAGGTGCTATAAAAGCGGCAGCAAATTCAAGCAGAATTGTAAAGAGCCTGCGTACAACCAGAGGATACGTAACGATTAGTACCGTTGTTAATCAGCAGCTAACTAAAGGTGAAAAGGCAGAGCAGGAGCAGCCAGAAGCAACAATGGCGGCGAGTAATAGCAGTGGTATCATTGAAGCCACTTTTCCGAGCGGCGCATTGGTGCCCAAAGCTGAAACAGGAGTTTTAAATTTCTTGCAAAAGTATCCCGAATATGATGGGCGTGACACCGTGATCGCCATTTTCGATTCCGGCGTTGATCCGCGTGCATCAGGTTTGGAGGCAAGTAATTTTTGTTGTAAAATTTAAAATTTATAGGTTATGATTTAGTTTATTAATTACAAATTTTATTATATGTATTTTTTACGTATTTCCAATAGACTTTATGTGACGGTAAATCAGTGAAGGTGATCGAGCGTTTTGACTGCACGGGTTGTGGTGACGTTGACATGTCCAAAAAAGTTAAAGCCAACGATAAAGGCATCATCACGGGCTGCTCTGGACGCCAACTTAAAGTAAGTGCATCGAGTTTGGAATAAATTAACAGTTACACAAAAAATGCTTTATTAATCTTGTGAAAATTTAAATGCGTACGTATGCATATTGTATGGCATGATTAAGCATTTTAACACTAATAATCGGCCTGCTTAAATATTTATATATCTACTTAAGTGCATTTGTATACGTGTGTGTACTTATCTGCTTATATCAAAAATCTAATAATACTTCATTCGCAATTACATGGTGCTCTTTGTTTTGTTTATTTTTGTCATTATACGCTTATAGTATATTATAATTGCAATTCGTCTTATCTTTATCTGATCACTATTGTAGTTGTCATCGCAAATGACTGCTTCTAACACTGCCAACGGCGAATATCGTATCGGCATGAAAAACTTCCATGACTTGTGCCCATTCAAAGTGAGAGAGAACATAACCAATTTTTACAAAACCAAGGATTGGGATGGCCCCAATAAACTGGCCACTGCCGCAATTGCACGCAAAATCAGCGAATTCGAAGCGCAAAACTCAGGTACCTCAGTGTATTTTATTTTTTCATATTTGATCTATAACATAAACTCATCCGCAGATTTAACGAAATTGAGCTGGGATAAGAAATTGATTAAAGAAGATTTAGATAACACTTTAGAAATGTTAAACAATTATGAGAAGATATACAAGGATATAAGAACAACGTATGACTGTATTTTGTATCAGACCGCCAACGGTTGGCAAGCAGTCGTGGATACTACGGAAAAGGTGCGAATAGAAAGTGATAAACGAAGAAAAGTTTCTAAAATAATTTTTCTTTTGATAATATTTAGGGTGATCTTGAGAACGCGCTGCATCTTGGCGAGTACTCGAAGACGCACGAAATAAAGAATGTTGACGACTTCTTCTCCATATCGATGAATGTGCATGATAACGGCGATGTGCTCGAGATTGTGGGCATGTGCTGTAAGTAAAAAATATAAACAAATATATTGTAATCTTATTTATTCGCGCTTTCGGCTAACATTTTCAGCATCACATGGCACACATGTCGCTTCCATTGCCAGTGGCAATCACGCGTCCAAGGATGTCGACGGCGTTGCGCCAAATGCACGTATTGTCTCGATTACGATCGGTGATGGGCGTTTAGGTTCGATGGAAACCGGCACAGCACTAGTGCGTGGCATGATGAAAGTTATGGAATTGTGTCGCTCCGGCACCAAAATAGACGTGATCAATATGAGTTATGGCGAACATGCGCACTGGTCTAATGCCGGGTAAGTTGCACGATTCGTCGTTTATGTTTATAATGATATTAAATTATTTATTATATCGATTTTCAAAATTGTACCAAAACGAATCTACTTTGAAATTTAAATTGCATTGAATTTTACAAAAACAAACACCATAAATATCAAAAAGTCAAATGTATCAATATGAAAGTCCTTTGATTGTCGATAAGAAACGTAAAAGGAAACGGAGAGCCTACATGAGGTAATCTATTTCCATTCTTTTCTTTCATTGTTAGATTGATTGTGATTAACAGTGCGTTTTGTTGCCCACAACCACAAGTACTAGCAAAATTTCAAAGTAAATTCATTTGTTGTTGCCTTAATAGCAATATTTTCTGTGTTAATTGATTTAAATAATAAGATTTTTTTAATTTTTGTTGCCTAATGTTGATTTTCCGTGCTCGTAAATACTAAAAGTCAATATTTTTAATGTTGATTCTGTTTCTTTGTTGTTTTTGTTTCATTTAGTCGCATCGGTGAGCTAATGAGCGAAGTTGTGAATAAATACGGTGTTGTGTGGGTAGCCTCTGCCGGCAATCATGGACCAGCTTTGTGCACTGTTGGCACGCCACCCGATATTAGTCAACCCAGTTGTATAGGTGAGTAAAAAATAAAATAAACTTAAGTTTTATAAAAAATTTAATTGAAATGTAGTGAAAAATTAATTTAAATTATATTAGTGTTATGAAAAAAAAAAAAAAAATTAATTTAAACTTTTTGATAAAAAAAAATTATATTAAACTTTAAATTACAAAGATTTTATGAAAATTTTAAATTAAATAATTATTAAAATTTTATGTTAAAAAAAAATAAAATTATTTTTATATTTAAAATTTTTAGTTACACATTTAATTATTAAAAAAATTAAAATAAAATTTTACGTGATAATAAACAAATTTTATATTAAAAAATTCAAAGAACATTGGTAAAAATTTTATGTAAAAAAAAAGAATTTTTATATAGACATAAAATTTTTAATTAATTTTTTTTAGTACAAAAAGATAAAAATAAAAGTTTACATTATAATAAATGAATTTTATATTCTATTCCTAAAAAAATTCGAGAAAAATTGATTATAAATTAAATTTATATATAAAAAATTAAATTAAACTTTATATTAAGAATGTGTATTAAAAATGTGAAACTAAAATTTTATTAAATAAATTAAAATGGTACATAATAAAATAATTAAAATTTTGTTCAAAAAAGACTAAAATTAAAAAGCAAATTAGAACTTGATTATTTTTTATATAAAAAAATTTCATTTAAAATTTTACAAAAAAAAAACTTAAAATTAAATTTTATATTAAAAATTAAAATTTTATAGTAAAAATTAAAATTTTATATTAAAAATTAAAGTAAAAATTTTATAAGAAAATTTATAACTAAAAATTATTTAAAATATTTGAAAATAAATATTAAAAAAAAATGTGAAATTAATGTTTTATATCAAAAAAGAAAAAAAAATTATATACTATATGAAAAAATTTAGATTAAATTAAAAAAGTTCAAAATTTAAGTAAAAAATATATTAAAAAAATTAAAAATCTTTATTAAAAAATCTAAAATTATTATTTTATACCAAAATAAACAAAAGAATAAAATTAAATTTTTTTAAAAAATGAAAATTTTATTAAAAAAAAATTAAATTTTTATAAAAAAAAATAATTTTTTAAAATTTTACAAAAAAAATTAAAATTGTTTAAAAAAATTAAATTAAAATTGTGTATTAAAAAATTTATTAATTAAAATTAATTTTGTATATATTTTTTATGTCCACTTAGGTGTTGGCGCTTACGTCTCGCCGCAAATGATGGAAGCGGAATATGTGATGCGTGAAAAATTGCCAGGCAACGTCTACACATGGACATCACGTGATCCCTGTATTGATGGTGGTCAAGGCGTAACGGTTTGTGCGCCTGGCGGCGCTATCACATCAGTGCCACAATTTACAATGAGTAAATCGCAATTAATGAATGGGACCAGCATGGCAGCACCGCATGTGGCGGGCGCAATTTGTACGTCTATAATTTTTAATAAATATTTTTAAAATTTCCTAATTTTTAGTATATTTTTTTAATTTTATTAATTTTTTTAAATTTTATTCATTTTTTTTTTGGTAATATTTAAAAAAAATTTAATTTATAATTTTTAAATGTTTTACTTTTATATACATATCTAAAATTTTTTAATTTTTTTTTTTAATATTTTAAAGTTTTTTATTACTATTTTTAAATATTGTAATTTTATTTACATAAACTTTTTTAGAAATTATAAGTAAAATTTTTAAATGTATTTAAAGTATGTTTTAAAATTTATCCATCTACTTCCAGCGATTCTAATTTCCGGTCTCAAACAAAAGGGCATTAAGTATTCCCCCTACAGTATCAAGCGTGCCATCACCAATACTGCCACCAAACTCGGCTACGTCGATCCGTTTGCCCAAGGCAGCGGTTTGTTGAATGTAGAGAAGTCGTTTGAACATCTCACACAGCACGCCGAAGCGTCTGAGAATATGCTGCGGTACGAGCACTTAATTTATTTGGATCATACATTTTGACTTATTTTCTTGAAATTGCAGATTTGCTGTGCGTTGCGGCGCACAAGCTGCTAAAGGCATACACCTACGCCAGGGCGTGCTGAAGAAACCAATCGAACAGGACGTTTCCATAGAACCAGTATTCTTTAACGACCTGGAGACTGGTTGGTTTATTTTATTTTTTTTCAGATTTTTTTTAACGTCGTAAATTGTTGCTTTATTTTCTTTAGAACCTCATCAAAAGTTCAACTTTAATATGCGTTTGAATTTGATATCCTCGCAACCGTTCGTGCAATGTGGCGCTTACTTGGATTTGAGTTACTCATCGCGTTCCTTGACCGTCAAGATTGATCCCACAGGCCTGCCACCCGGTGTACACACGGCAAAGTGAGTATTTTGAGCAACGGAAGAAGGAATAGTTAAACTTTTTTTATACTATTGCAGTTGCTAAATAGTATTATATTTTTGTTCACCTAACGGTTGTACGTGTCACCTAAAACTAAGCATGATTGATACGGGGTTATGTGTGTATAAATGATCTGGATGACGAGAAAAGTTGAAATCCGGTTGACTGCTTGTCTGTCCATCCGTTCGTGCAAGCTGTAGCTTGAGTAAAAATTGAGATATCTTGATGAAATTTGAAATGCAGGTTTCTTAACACAAAAAAAAATCGAGTTTGTAGATGAGCGTAATCGGACCACTGCCAAGCACACAAATCATTAACCGAAAACATATAAAGTGCCATAACTATTCATTATATTAGGGTATAAAGATGTAACATGGTACAGAGGATTCCAGTAACCTGTGGGTACTACTTTTTGAAAAAGTGGGCGTGGCCACGCCCTCTAACTACACTGTAACTCTGTACATATCTCCTAAACCACTTAAGCTACAACAAATTTGTTGAGTAGAAATCTTATAAGAACTTCTATCGACAGTGTGAATATGGATTAAATCGGAGGATAACCCCTTTCACTCCTCTTGTAACGGTACTGTTCAAAACTACTAAAAGCGCGATAAATCTATAACTAAATACGTCAGAGACATTAAATTTTACCAACAGGATGGTATTAGGGAACTTAATAGGAGCTATTATGAAAATTGGACGATGGGCGTGGCACCGCCCACTTTTTGGTGAAATCCCATATCTAGAGAACCGAATAATCGATTTCGACAAAATTAGCCAATGAAAATAAAAGAGCCTGTTTTATTCACAACAGTTAGTTATTTTATATGCCGAAAATACTTGTAGAGAAATTTGAGCGAAAACTTGGCCTATCCCTATATAACTAATATCAAGTCCCTTATATAACTAATATCAAGATTTTTGAACATCCAGCTGACTTTACTCTCTATGCTTGATTTACACGTTAAGATATTTCCCTGTTTTTGATTCGTGCAAGTTGCAAGAGTATAAAAAGTTCAGTTGCACCCGAACTTAGCCCATTCTTACTTGTTTTAATAAAATTTTTGTGTTGTTTTTTATATTTTTTAATAAATGTTTTATATTTTTTCTATTTTTTTTTGTGTATCATTTGCTATAGTTTTTTGCCGTGTTTTTTTTTAATTTTTTTCGATGTTTTTACTATTATTCTATTTTTATATACATTTTTTTATTTTTATTTTCTTTTATTTAAATTTTTTTTTTAATTTTTATTATTATATTTTTTAATTTTTATTTTTTTTTTAAGTTTTTTATTTTTATTATTTTTTTTTATTTTTATTATTTTTATTATTTTTTTAATTTTTTTAATTTTTATTTATTTTTTAATTTTTTTTAATTTTTATTTTTTTATTTTTTATTTTTTGTTAAATTCTATTTAATTTTTTTTTAATTCTTATTATTTTTTTTAATTTTTATTTATTTTTTTTAAATTTTTATTTATTTTTTTTAATTTTGTTTTTAATTTTTAATTTTTTTTTAATTTTTATTTTTTTTATTTTTTTTTATTTATTATTATTTTTTTAAGTTTTTATTTTTTTTATTTATTATTATTTTTTTTAAGTTTTTATTATTGTTTTAAGTTTTTATTTTATTTATTTATTATTATTAATATTTTTTTTTATTTATTATTATTAATATTTTTTTTTTTATTTATTATTATTAATATTTTTTTTTATTATTTTTTTATTTATTATTATTATTAATATTTTTTTTATTTTTTTATTTTTTTTTTAATTTTTTTAATTTTTTTTATATGTTTTTATGTATCCGGTTAAGATCCGGTTGGTCTCATTAGGGCTTTTTTTATGTGCATTTTTAGAGTTGTGTTCCCATTTTTATTTAATTAAAATTTTATTTATAATCTCAGCATATCCGCTTACGACTCCAATTGCGTGCAGAAGGGTGTGTTGTTCCAAATACCAGTGACCGTAGTGCAACCGCATGTCATCAACTGTAATGAGTCGGTCACCTTTGAATGCACATCAACCAAAAGCGATGGCAGCATTGAATTCCAGCCAAACACCATACAGAGAGACTTCATTATGGTGCCACGCGGTGCTACATGGGCCGGTAAATCCGTAGTTTAAGCCGAAATATATATTTTTAGATGTAGTGTTTTAATATTATGTGCTTAAAATTAATGCCTATGTCATCAATATATTTGTATGTATGTTTATTACTACGTTTTGCCTCATATGCATTATAATACATGCATATTTTTTGTAGATTTCTAATTGCTGCCTAACATTTTTTGTATTGTTAACCGATTTTTTCTTTTTTGTTGTTTTTGTTTGCAGTTTTGCGTATGCGTTCCACCGACAAAAATCGCGAAAATCTTATTGGCAAATTCTTCGTACACACCATGCAAATCCTACCACGGTTGTCCTGTCGTGTCTTGGAGACTATGAAAATTTTGCCTGTGAATTCAGAAAATGAGACCACTTTGCATTTCCTATGTCAGGTAAGCGTAGCACACGAAATTATTTTCATTATTGCAATTAATACTGCTTACATAACCTTAGGAGGATAACATACTGGAGCTGTGCATTGCCAAATATTGGTCCAACTACGGCACAACGCATATCAAATACAGTTTGGAATTCCATGGCATCAAAGCGAACAACACGAATCCTTGTAAGTTACACTTTAATTTTTGGGTGCTTTTAGATTTTTATACCGAGATCAAGGTATATTATGTTTGTGATGAAATTTGTAACAGTCGAAAGGAAACGTCAAAGCCTCTATAAAGTCGATTTAGCCAAGTCCGTCTATCCTCATAGTTTTTAAGCTATCTATCTAAAATTTTGCATACATCCCTTTCTGCCCAAGAAGCTGCTCATTTACCGGAGCTGTCGATATCGGACCAAAACTTTCTTATTTGACGAGATATTTTCATGAAATCTTGTCTGGATTGTTGGCCGAAAACAACGGTTCAAAATCCGTACAAATTGCTTCGATCGGACAACTATATCATATAGCTGCCATACAAACTGAACGATCAAAAACTTGTCCTTGTATGGAAAACTTTTTTATTTGGCGAGATATTTTCATGAAATTTTGTCTGGATTTTTTCCCAAAAACAACGGTGCAAAATCCGTACAAATTGTTTCGATCGGACAACTATATCATATAGCTGCCATACAAACTGAAGGATCAAATTCAATTCCTTATATGGAAAACTTTTTTATTTGACGAGATATCTTCATGAAATTTTGCGTGGATTATTGATCAAAGCAACGGTACATTCTCCGTACAAATTACTTCGATCGGACAACAATATCATATAGCTGCCATACAAACTGAAGGATCAAAAACTTGTTCTTGTAAGGAAAACTTTTTTATTTGACGAGATATCTTCACAGAATTTGACATGGATTATTGCTCAAGGTTACGTTACAATTCCCGAACAAGTTTTTCAGATCGGACCTTTATAGGATATACACAGCTGCCATAAAAACTTGTGTTTTCGTATAGCTTCGGTGCAACGGATGTAAACATTTTTTCTTGTTGTTTTTTTTTTTTTTTGTTTGATTATTTTTTTTAATGTTGCCATCTCGATTTCTCCCTTTAGACATCATGCCCGCTGCGCGTGGCATACACAAGCTTGATTTTGTCGCCTTGAAGAGCGAAGACTTGCAACCACAAATCCAACTGAAGACTGCCGCAGTTGTATTGCGTCCCACTGAAGCGAAAATCACGCCACTCAGCGCACTGCGCGATGTCATACCCGAGGGTCGTCAAATCTATCAGAATATGTTGACGTTTGTGCTGCAAGTTGCAAAAGCGCAAGAAGTGGCCGTCTATGCGCCACTCTTCAATTCGCTACTCTACGAAGCCGAATTCGAATCACAGCTCTGGATGATGTTCGACGCGAATAAAGCGATGGTCGCCTGCGGCGATGCACACTCACACAAGGTCTACACGAAGTTGGAGAAAGGCGAATACACAATTAAATTGCAATTACGCCACGAGAAACGCGATCTGCTGGAGAAAGTGTACGAGGCGAATATGGTGGCGCTCTTCAAATTGTCCAACGCCATCAATATGGACTTGTATGATCATTATAATAATTGTCTGACCGGTCGACGCAAGTTTACCAACTGTGTGCTCAAGGACACACCCGCCAAGGTGCTATACGTGGCACCCTTGCCGCAAGAGAAGCTGACCAAAGCGAATTTGCCAGCGAACACGGCTTGGTTGGCCGGCACAGCGACCTTGGCCAAGGACGAGTCGGTGCGTCGTGTCGATTCATATGATTTCACCTACTACTTGAATCCGCCGGAGAAGAAGAATGGTAACGGCAATGCGGGCGGCAATGCGGGCAGCGGCAATAACGCCGCCAATGCAAGCAAATCAAAAACCAATATCACCGTGCCGAACGTATCGGTGAATACATTGAGCTCGCTGAATACCGATGTCGGTGATACGGTGACGGCGTCGGGCGATGGCGCGGCAGCGTCGGGTGCTAACGCCAGCCCCGCTGCGGGCACTTCGTCGCCGAAGAAGATGACCACGGACGAGTATGCTGAGGGTCTGCGCGACTTCCAATGCATGATGATCTCCAAATGTGGTGAGTGTCTGGTCAAAAGCGCTCTTTTCAACTGTTTATAATGCATTATATGTTGTCGTTTTCAGAGGTCGGCAAGGCTGAGGACATTTACGACGAGGTCATTGCCGCGCATCCCAAATATTCGTTGGCGCATGTGCTCTTCATGCAAAATATCGAAAGCACTGAATACAAACCCTTGCTGCCGCACGCGTTCGTCAAAATGGTGAACTCGAATGTGGACGAAGATGCGCACAAAGAGGAAATGTTGAGAATACGCACCGCCTTGGAGCGCGTATCGCAGCTGGGTGGCTATGTTATAAATGACATGAAGAGCGAATATGATGAATTGCTCGCCTATTATGGTCTCAAGAGTGACACCCGTCCGGATGCCAGTAAAATTAAGACGTAAGTGTGAGCGGCTCTAACCTCAAATACCGAAATATTTTACTTTTATTTTGTTATTTATTTTTTTTTTGTATGTTTTTAAATTTATTTTTATTGTTTTTAATTTTTTTTTTGACTATTTTTATTTTTTTTACTTTTTTTATTTTTAATTTTTTTATTTTATTTTTGTAAACTCTTTTTTTTTAATTATTTAATATTTTCAAAATTTTAATTTCTTTAAATTAAAAAAAAAAAAAATTTATATACTGTTTTGTTTTTGTGTTTTATTTTTTTTATATTTTAACTATTTAAATATTATATTTTAATTCTATTTATTTATATTTTAATTTTATTTATTTATTTTCTATATATTTTTGTTTTGTTTTTAATTTTCTGTATTTTTTAATCTTTTTTAAAATATTTTTTTTTTAATTTTTTTAAATTTAAATAATTTATTTGTTGTATTTACTTTTTAAATTTATTTATTTATTATCTTTTTATTTACTACTTATGTTTTTTATTTTTTTAATATATTTTTTTGTCTTTTTTAATGTTTTGAACTTTTTTAAACTCGTCGTTTTAATTATTTAATTTTTCAAAATTTTTATTTCTTTAAATTTAAAAAAAAACAATTTTTTTATTTTTTTTTATTGTTTTTGTTTTATTTTTTAATATAATTTTTTATATTTTATTTATTTTTTTTATATTTTTTATATTTTTTGTTTTATTTTTTTTTATTTTATTTTTTTTTTTGAATTTTTTAATTAATTATAATTTTTATTTATTTTTATTTTTTAATTTTATTAATTATTAAATTTAATTTATATTTTTTAAAATATTTTTTTAATACTTTTTATTTTAATTTTGTATTTTTTTGAATATTTGTTTTTATTTGTTGTTCTCATTTAAATTTTAATGTTTTTTTTTATGCAGAAATATGGACAAGAAAAAGGCGAATTTGTTGGAGGCCTTGGCCAGGAGGGGTGTGGCCAAAATCAAGATCAGCATTATCGATGGCAATATGAAGGATCACTTGGATGAATTTAAAGACATCTATGTGGAGATAATCAAGCTGTCCGACCCCACTGATTCAAAGGTAGGCCGATTTTCTGTAGGCTTATGATAACATCTTTCATATATATTTTTTTTATTGTAGGTCATCAACTTCACGCTGTGGCACGCCTATGCGAATGCTCAATACGGTCGCATGTTCAAAATATTGCAGAAAATGTACGATGATAAGCGTCAACGTGATATACTTGAAGAGCTGAATGCGCTGGCTGGCTCTTTGGGTTTCGCGCATGTGCAGACTGCCATCCAACGTATAACTGTAACCGCATATCCGAACAGCTTCCGTGTATTCTAAAAAAATAGCAAAACAGCAAAATATATAAAAAAAATTTCAGTAAAGTAGCAAATATCCTGCTCGGCAGAGCGAAGTCTACGCACATCATAATTCAATACGTTAAAATAATTAAAAAAAAAACACAAGGAATATACTATCAACTTATATATATATATAGTTCATATGTTTTCATCTATGTATGTATGTATGTAAGATTATCTTTCTTAAGAAAGTGTGTATTAAGTTTCTCTGTTTAAATTGTTCTTCAGCACTTGTATTGTAAACGTAAAATTTAGCCCATGAATATACTTGTAAACTCCTCAGCAAACTAAAAAAAAAAGTAAAATTAAACAATTTTTATTACTCAAAACAGGAGTGGTTTTCATTTTAATTATAAAATTACTATTAGTTGGTTTTTACAGAAAATCTTTTCATCGTGTAGGTTTATCTTTCCCTTTTTCGCTTGAATAATGATTCGTGATCGAGGCTCGATAAGTACCGGTTAAGAGGTTACTTCTCCTTAAATATCTCTGGCTAGAGCCCGGTTTTAGAGTTTCTTAGACAAAGTTGTTCATATTGATCCATAGAATATTTCCCGCAGACGCGATTTTATAGAAAAAAATCAACCCATTCTACTAGTGGTATATACTAGAGAATCCAAGATGAGGGTCTCGTGTGGCAATTTGTCATATGCGTCTGCAACTAAAGGTGATTTCACTTCCTTGTTATCATTAACGAAAATAGTGAGTTGATATTTTTCTTATTCTTTATTTGCGTAGACAACGCTTACGCGGCTAAAGCCGAGTTAACAACAGCGCGACATTCGTCAGGTCCTTCTCCATCTGCTCTCTCCAAACGGAGTAGAGGTCCTTCTCTTCTTCTCTTTCTCTCTCTTTTCGAACACTCCTAAGGCCGACTCATCAGATCATCTCATTGTCGCAAGTCTCCGCACGAAATATCAGGACAGGAATAATTAGGGACATGTTTATTATTTTCTCCAGCAATAGATTGAAGAAGTCACACTATCGGTAGTTCCCTTCTCTGAAACATCACTTGGTATCGAACAGTTCGGAGAGGTCTTTTCCGATCCTGACGAAGCTTTTAGTGTTACTCAACGTCATCTTACACAGCCGCATCAGCTTTGTGGGGATAATACCAAATTCAGACATAGAAAATAGGCAGTTCCTTTTAGTGCTGTCGAAGGCAGTTTTAAAATCGAGTCAGACCGTCATGTAAACACTCCTCGATTCGCCAGAAGCTATACATGGCACCTGCCTTCGAATAGCTGTGATTCGGCGCAAACGATGCACAAGTCAGAATTGACACTCAAGAAGGTTGGCGATGAGTTTATTGGGATTGGCAGAGAATCTACTAAGAGTTGTTCCCCTACGGCCAAACGCTTAATTCGGATCGATACTGTCAACTATTGGACCGTCTGAAAGAAACAATCGCATAAAAGTGACCAGCTTTTGCCAATAGGAGAGGAAATGTGTTCCATCAGGACCACACCAGGCCACATAAATCTATCGTGACTCGCCAGTAGCTTCACCAGTTTGATTGGTAGGTTCTTATGCATCCACCTTTTAGTCCGGACCTGTCACCGAAATAATTACTTACGGGGTTTTCAATAGGGACACTACAAAATTAAACCGATAGAGACAGCAAAGGACGTCATATTTTTTCACGTTCTTTTGACGCTTCTCTTCAGTAAGATTTGCCATTTCATCTTGAAAAGATACACGATCCAACAACGAGTCGAAATTATTGATATTTACAACCGAAATTCACAGACACAGCACAAAATGTTTTCGTGCCAATGAGACAAAGAAGTGCCCATAGTGTCGGGGACATTGCTGCCACTAGCGCATTAATTGAGGAAGACCCAAATCAGTCAGTCAAATTGACGCAAGAACTAAAGTCGCTTGACCACCAGAATCGTTGTATGTTCGTGAATTGGGCTGAGCAACAACTTGAAAATGATACGGATTTTCATCCAAAGATCATCTTCAGCGATGAGGCTCGTTTCTAGCTGAATGTCTATGCCAATAAGCAAAATATGCATTATTAGTTAGGCAGCAATACACACGGAACCCGTGAGTCACCATTGCATCCCCAAAAAATTTAGGTTTGATGCGGTTTATGGGCTGGCGTCGTCTTTGAGCCGTACTTCTTCCGTGATGATCAAGACTTTAGGTACTTTACTGTGATTGGGAATCGCTAGAGCTCAATGATAACCGAATAGTTTTGGCTTAAATTGGATGATATGGACTTGGACAATACGTGGTTCCAACAGGACTACACAAGCCACACAGCGAATGTCACAATCGATTTATTGAAAACCAAGTTTGGTGAACGTGTCATCGCACGAAATGGCCCAGTCAATTGGCCGCCTCGGTCGTGTGATTTGACACCGTTAGACTATTTCCTGTGGGGCTACGTCAAGTCTATGGTCTTTGCCAACAAGCCAGCGACGATTGATATCGAACGTGAAATTTCAGCAGTATCGGCCCATTTATGATTGAAAAACTTTGAAAATTAGGTTCAGCCTCTCGACTTCCGCAAGCGTGCCCTTCGCAGGAATAAAGAAGTTCATTCTGAAGTGCCGTTATTGAAAAGCCCCTTATGTGTTTCTGTCACAAGATTTTGCTGTTGAAAAATTCGTTTTCAAAAACGCTTGAGAAAATCGGCTATCCCAGTTTTTGGTCAATGGGGATGAGAATGTCTGACAGTGGCATTATAAATTTAGAAAAGGCAACGAGTTGTTGATTAACATGTGTATATTTGACCTTAAAATGATGTGTCGTTTTCTATATATAATTGAGGAATCTTTTACACCTTCATATCGGGTTCATTTCTATCTCTCCTCTGCCACTATTTTTCTTTTTTTGTAAATTCGTATAACTTTTCAATAAAAAAAAAAAAAAAAAATACATCAAACACTTCAATTTTCATTATTTCATTATATCATTACCCAATGTTGTTCATTATTCCATAATTTAATTAAAAATATAAAAATAAGTATTCCTCCCAAGAACACATTCAATATCTCCACGCTGTCATTCAAAGTCATTATTATCCAACGCTTGGCGAATGCAACCCGTTGCCAAATGCTGCTTGTCTACCGCAATTCGCCTCGGCCGCGCTCGGCATGCTTCATTAGCGACCCCGTCGATGTTCGCGCCAACTTCGCTTCCGGTTTACATGAGCAACGAAATGAAAGTAATTAAAACAAGAACCCCCAATTTTTCTTCACCAACTCAGCCGAGCAAACACAACACGAAAATGCATGCATAAATAATTAGTCCGTAATATTTCGAGTAGCGTTTCCATGAAATCTCCACTCCATGTGCACACATGCAATGCTGCACGGCTGCACGGCTGCACATCTGTGTTGCGGCGTGTCTTCTGTGTGCGTAATTAACCGAAAACCCAAGATAAATGATCCAGCGTGGCGATCACTCGGCCGACCTACCTACCTATGCGCAGCGCCACTCCTTAGTCCGTTAGCTGTTGTTGTTGTGGCTGTTGCTTTTGTTTTTGTCGTGTGGCAGAAATTTTGGGCACGTGTGGCAAATAAAGCGAAACAATATTGTTCTTGTTTCTTGAGTAATGGACAAGCGAGTTGGGTATTCTATTCAGATCTTCCTTTACGCTTGGCTGCCTTTCTGGATCAATCGCCAAGAAGGTGTACTTATTTGTGGGGAAGTGGAAGTTAATGTTCATTGAAAGTTAATTCATTGAAAAAAATTACTTTCGACTTAGCATTTTCTTTGTGTTAGGAGCGCTATGTCTCTTGTCCTGGTCACTGGTGAACAATATCTTTACCACTTCCATTTTGTACTAGTGGAAATATTTATGGTACAGTTCTTTCAAAATATAAATTCGAGACATTTTGTCAACCTTCCTTCATATCACAGTTCAATTAGCGTCGGAGGTAATTGCTTCGTTGCCTCGTTCTGGACGGTCTTCGACCTTTTCAAATATTAAAAAGATGAAAAATACGGTGTTTTCTAATCGTCAGGTAGGTGTTTGATAGATGGCAGAAGACCTAGACATCTCTTGCGAGTCCCTTCGAAAAATTTTGGTGGATATTTTTCGTTTGAAACGCGGTCTTGCTTGACTCGTTCCAATAAAGCTGAGTTCTCTTCGAAAAAAGTATCGTAAACAGTTCTTTTTGAAACTGCTTGATCGTGCAAATTCCGATCCCACATTCATGGAGAGCATTATAATTGCCGATGTGACATGGTGAATAATCGGAATGGAGGGAAAAAACGAGCCGAAACCAAAAAATCCACGCCAAAACCGCTCAAAAATCAAAGTGATGCTCATTGTGTTTTTCGATATTCATGGTTTGGTGCATCACGAATTTGTTCCGGAAGGACAGATGGTCAATAAGGAGTTCTATTTGGCCAAATTGAGGCGATTGCATGAGAACATTCATCGAAAACGGCCAGAGTTGTGGAAGAACAACTCAACAAACTACCACTCGAAGAGATAAAACAAAATTCGCTGAGGGAGCTGAAGACCATTCCAAAAAGTATCTCGAGGTCTGGAAGAATCTTTTGCATAAATGTGTTACATGTAGTAGGGATTACTTTGAAGGCAATAAAATAAATATTGATGAATAATTATAAGTCTTGCATCTATAATCATATTCGTGCTTTTTGCCAAGAGATGGCCTCAAACTGAAGTCTGCGCATTTTAGTGGATGTTTGGGATGAACATCCCGAAATGAATTCTTTACCAACCTACTAAAAGCAAACAATCGTAAGAGAATCCTGCATAACCCGCCAAAGCATGGACAAATCCGAATATCTATGACGCCACGGTAATGCTAAATTTGGTGAGATCAGAAGGCCGTACTGTATTATAAGTTTCAAAAACTGGGTGCAATCATCAATGGGGAACGCAAACACCAACAGCTCATCAAATGGAAACGAGCGATTGCCGAAACACATCAGGAATTAGCACGAGACAGTAATTTTCCAATATGACAACGATCGACCTCATGTTTCAAGATCGTTTGAAAGCTATTTGGACAATAGTGGCTGGGAAGTTTTATCTCACTGCAGAACGTCATGACTAGAGTATGGATCACGTCATAACAGGGTATCAGAATTGGCTTGATTCATTCTTGGCTGTCATGCTGGTGCAGTTCTCTTAGGATATGTCATATGCCATTTCATGTTATACTGTAAAAATTATCAATAAACCTCTTCCGCTGTGAAAATAATTTTACGGCAACCTAGTTATTTCTGCCTGTCATTAGACCAACAACCGTCTTGCAGTCTTTTCGAGACTGTGTAAGTAAAATTCATAAATTTTTTCTATCGGCATTCCAACTTGCCCCGATCCGTCTGTCAGCCCTTTCGAAAATATCATTTATATTATATTTAGTGTCTTTCTTATTTCTTGGTGTATATTTTCGTTTTCCTGAATTTCTAAGGGATCTGGAACACATTCAACCGTTTTCTGGCATAACAGCTATCGGCCAGAAATTATCACAAATCTTATGTGCTAAGGAGTGTTCTGTCTATTTCCGCTATATAACCAGGATGTCTAAATGTATAAGATTAGAGATATATTTGCCTTGATCTGGCAAAAGCGGGAGCTTTCAATAGGAATTGTTGTTATGATTCTATCTCAACTTCTTCCCAAGAGCTGATGCAGCTGGTATACAGTAAGATGTTCAATGTTGCCGCACGAATGCCGATCGGATAGTGTCCAGTTCAACGCAATCAAATATTGAACGTTGGGCATTTGCTGAAAGCGAAAAATTTACTAAATCTCTTACGATTTACCCTGTACCAGAAGGACCTTACGAGTGCACAGCTGCGTAGCTGGTTGACCAATTCTTGCTGAGCTGGTCTAAGGTCCTATAGTGCAGCAGTGAACCACAAGAAGCCAACGGAGCTCCTACCCGTCCCCATTCCGTAATTGTTGAGTTGGAAGTATCAGCCTTACACAAAATCACAAAATAACTCGATGCTAGAGATAAGGAGTCTAGACATCCTTTCAAGTGTCTAGAGCGCACAGTCAGCGAACTCAAAGTTAATACGCTCCCCTACCAAAAAGAGGATAGTAAGCGCTTTAAAGGGAGCTGCGCTGCGGAGCAGTAGATGTTCTGCTACCTTTATGTCAGCCTCCTCCGAAAGAAGACGCTGCAGTGGTCAGCAGCTTAAAACTGGAGCTGAGCTCCCTACAGTGTACGCCTCCATCAACCCTTCCCGCAAGTTTTGATCCATCCATTCCTAAGTTCACTGACCTCGAAATCGAGCCAAATTATCGTTATAATATATATTTTCACTTATGTGTAAAAATACCGGCTGTTAATATCAAAAATACTGATTGAGTCATTTATTTTATTTTTTTGACCGAACTACTTGAAATTATTAAAAGAAAATATTTATTAACATTGAACAGTGTTTTTCCGCAAAACATTTTATAACTATTGTTTAATAAAAAACATGATTTATAAAGAAAATCGGCAAATACATATAATTAGTGAGGAATATATTATTTAGCAGATTGTCACCAACGATGCTAACCGCAAGAAACACGTTCCCCCGTGACGCAGGCGACAACGCGCCGGCTCGACGCCGCATAAAACATAAAATATATCACCAAAGAAATTACTGCATCTAAATTTAGACTTTGCGACTATAATAAAATATTTACTAAGTGGTCATAAATAAATGTGTGTGTGTGTGCGCCATGCGCCAACAAAAAAGTAAAAGTACCAAGTGGCAACACGAATGATTTTTCATAGGCCTATATATTTGTGTACATAAAAATATATTAATGTTTATACATACATACATACTTATGGTAATGTAGAGATTTCAGGCCCTAAAGCTCGTTAAGACATTTTCCCTATAACATTCCTGGCATTCCTTTTTGTCATATCCATTAAGGGATTTTTGAGTAGGTGATAATGACTTTCGCGGTATGCTTTGTGATAGATACACATATGTATATAGTATATGTATATATTTATAAATATGTATATATTTCCTTTAGGAAGTGCATTCCAAGAACTGCATTTGCTTGCGATCCACAACGCCAGCGATAATATATTACTGTGGGCAAAAAAAAGTAAGACTTTAAATTTCGTGCGAAAACTTATTCGTCGAGAAAGCTTTGTAAATGCCTTTGGTGATAATTGTTTGTCGCAAGAAAGTGTTTTTTATTGGTACAAATTATTCCAAGAGGGTCGAGAACGCGTTGACAACGAACCACGACCAGGACGGCCATTAGCACCAACTGATGATCAACACGTCAATATAATAAAGCAACTGCTGCTTGAGAAGCGACGATTAATGTTCAAAGATTTTACTAGCATCTTTGGAATATCGGTGGGATCAGTGAAAACCATTTTAAAATATCATTTGAAAACAGAAAACGTAAACTGAAAATCAATCGGCCGAATATCGTAGAAAAGGTGACCCGAAACCGAAAAAGCCACGTCAAAGCAGGTCAAAAATCAAGGTTATGTTGATAGTTTTCTTCGATTATCGAGGTGTGGTGCACTCCGAACTCCTTCCGACCCGCCAAACTGTCAACAAAGAATACCATTTGAGTGTTCTGCGACGTCTGCGCGAAGATATTTGTAAAAAAAGGCTGGAATTATGGGCCGAGAATTCTTGGTTTTTGCACCACGTAATGCACCATCGCATACTGCATTGATTCATCGTGAGTTTTTCGCCAAATTTTCAACCAATATCGTGCCGCGACCTCCGCTCCATATAGCAGGACGGGAATTATGAACGACTTATAGAGTTTGGCTTTTGTTCATCGAGAGAGGACTTTACTTTTAATTGCCTACTCAGTCCGAAGTAGCACCTGTTGGCAAGAGTAATCCTGCGTTGGATTTCCAGGCTGACATTGTTGGTGGGGTTAATGCTAGTTCCTAAATAGACGAAATTATCTACAACTTCAAAGTTATGACTGTCAACAGTGACGTGACAGCCAAGTCGCGAGTGCGACGACTGTTTGTTTGATGACAGGAGATATTTCGTCTTGCCCTCGTTCACTGCCAGACCCATTTGCGTTGCTTCCTTGTTTAGTTTAGAGAAAGCAGAACTAACGGTGCGGGTGTTGAGGCCGATGAGGTCCTTCCCGACGCATGGTGAATATCTGGTCGGTTGTTGATTTTCCAGGTCTTATCAAAAGGGGGGTCACTCATCCGAGGTTTGTTGTTTCCTTTCATTGGGGGTGTTTTTTTACGTGGCGGGTCCCAAACCCAGCGCACAACCCTGCGGAGGGAATATTTCGCCTTCTCACTTTAGCTCGCCTTCAAACGGATGTAGATTTCGCAGAATAAATTAAGAATTTTAAAAATACGAATAACGTCTTATTATATTTTGCTCATAGTAGTATGAGCATTCGAAAGATCCGCTCTAGTGGCATATATCCGTATATCTGTAAGCATTGTTGTTGGTGTGTGTTGCACGAAAAACGCATACACATCATCGGATGCGTACGCAACAACTAGGTTTTCTTTCGTTTTCCGCTGCTTGCCATACTGAAGAAACGCCGAATGTCCAACGTCGTCGTTGCCGTTGTCGTGCTGGCAGCGTCAAAGTCGCTGCGTGCTGTAAAGCGTTAAAGTCACATATTCACACATTCGCATAACTTCTTGCCACTGCCAACGCGATCACTCCAACGAAACGGCGCGTACACGGTTTTTGATCGCTGATCTGATCGCCGCCGCTGATCGTGTACGTCTTGTCTGCGCTGTCGGTCTCGTGGCTCAGGAGGATTCATACGCTACGAATTCGTATCAGTAGTGAAAGTGTAGCAAAAGCGAACGGTTCGCCTAACGGGTTCTCTACAGTACTTGCCGGCAGATACGTCGAGTCGTCCGATCTAAAGCGCTTGGCCCCAACAGCCATAGCCGAGAAGACTAAATACATAAAAACATATCTCCAACATCTTCATTGCCCAACCGGCAGTGAAAATACTTAACTAAAAAACAATAACAAAAACCAAAATAGAAGAAAGGAAGCAAAATTAAAAACTGAAAAGTGAAAACTCTGATTTCAGTTGAGAAGTTATTTTTAAAAAATATATTTTTGGAATTTTAATTTCTTTCGCGGTTGCCGCATTGCCGCTACTTGCAATCATGCACAAGAAGAAGTGCGAGCGAATGTGTTGAAATTTCAAAAGTGTGTGTTTTCGTATTGAATTAAGGAAATTGTGAAATATTTGGAAAAAAAAACAAATTTCTGTGGGCTGAAATTTTTGTGTGAAAAGCAAAATATTTATAAGCTTGCAAGTTTTATATTGTGGAGGCGCGCAAAAGTGTGATTTGTTGTTGTAAAAATGTGGAGTAAATCCAAGGATAATATTGCACAATATTTGTGCGTGGCGCTTTTGCTGTGTGTGGCCGCCAGTGCTTCCGCTCAATATCAACATTTCGTGGATTCTTTGGGCGCCGATATATTCTATGAGCACCAGGAGGGCGCGGAGTCGCCAATTCATTATTTGAATGATGGTGATAGCGAGTTCGTCGCGCTGGATTTAGATAAACCTATCAATTTCTACAGTGAAAAATATGATAAACTTTTTGTGAGTATTTTTTGTATTGTATATAATAGCATTTAAGTTCTTTCTTTTAAGAGTTGTTACCGTATTATATGGATTTTTGCACATTGCATTTCTTCAGAAGAATAAGGACTTATTTAACTACACTTTTCTGAGAAATAACTTCTTAAATCAATCTTTGCTGTAATAGTGAACTTTTATTCCAAACTGTGGTGCGAAAATTGCGAAACAATATTTTCATGCAGTCTTCAGTTTATGCAATTGATGTTTTTTTGTCACCTTACGATAGGTTGTAAAAGCGTGTAATAGAGATAAATAAAGGTATGGTAATATACCAAAATAATGAGGTGGCGAGACGAATTAATTTTGTCAGTTCGTCCGTCTGATAAAGTTCCACAGGTGTGAAATGTGGTTTCAAAATACTGAGAAAAGTAGGCATGGCTACGCTCAATAGGTTGTTTGTATTTGACTTGGCGAAGATTTAGTTAAAGCAAGAAAAAACTTTAACTTTGGCTGCAGTGAAGCTATAATACTCATTATAGTTGTGTTACTTATAGCAACTATGTGTAAAATTAGATCTAAAAACGTAACCGCTATTCATTCAAACTCATATGTAAAAGATTATCCATATCGAGGTTCCTTACTACTTTAAAGAAAAACACAGAAACTGTTAATTTAATGGGGAATGTTTATTATTATTCGAAAGAATATTGCTTGGCATTTATTTTTTGAAGATTATCTCATTCAAATGTTGGCCGCAGCTACGTCTCAGATGGTCGATCCACTGAGTACAATTTCCGATGACTTCTTCGAGCATTTCGACTGGTATCTGACGAAGAACACGCGAGATGTTTTCCTCTATGATCTGAATCAAAGCGGGATTGTCCGCAAAGACTTTAGACTTTACATATTCAAGCAGGAAAAAGTGTGAGGTGTGATATCACATTATCTCGGCCGGGCCAAAACGTGAAATTTTCTGTTCACCGAAGTTTTCTCTCAACTATCAATAAATTTATTGATTGATGCGATATGTGGGAAGTGATGTCATCTTGCTAAAATCAAATGTCGCCGAGATCACGAGCTTCAATTTCAGGCATGAAATAGTCGGTTATCATGGCGCGATAACGGTCGCCACAGACGGTTACGTTCTCACATCATTTTGAAGAAATATGAATTGACGTTTCCACCGGTCCACAAACCACACCAAACCGTTGTTTTTTTCTGGAAAAATTGGCGGCTCTTGAATCTCTTCAAGTTTCTTTTCATTCCAAATGCGATCATTTTATTTATTTACATACCCATTGAGCCAGAAATGGGCCCTATCGCTAAACAAAATTTGGCTCCAAAACGTCGGATGTTTACGGTCTTTTCAGCTACGACTGCTATAATTTCTTCATTTCGGCCTTATATTATCCAATAATGAATGCTGGGTCTCAAGATGAGTTTAACGATTTTTATACGTTATTCAGGCACAATGAAATTTCAAACAATACTGAACAAAATTACATGACAGCTTGACATTACTCATGATTTATCTGTCAAAACAGACTATTGAAAAAAGTATCATTACTTGGGTCATCCGTGGCCCCAAGTCCTTTATTTTATTGATGGTTTTACTTTGCAAGCCATCGGATAAATAACCCGTTAACTAACCCAACCGGAATCAGGGATTTCTGTAAAGGCGTCCTAACTGCCTTTTAGTATGGAGCCATACATTTCAGGCAAGTTTTGAAGTGACGTAAAAAACGGCAATTAATATTTTTACTATCCATTTTTTATAAACCAATGACTGAAAAACAGAAAAAATAATCTGGTTGTATGCCGGGTCTCCAAAATACTTACATTTATATCCGAAAATGTTAGAATTTTGAAAAATTCATATGTAGGCTTACTATATTCCTGATTAGTTAAACTGTGAAACTATAAAAAAAATGTTTTTCTAGACTAGAATACGCCATTGAAGAGTTAAATACAGAAGAAGGCCGAAAAATGCGAATTTTCCAGGTTTTTTCTGAGAAAACTTTTAAATTTGTGGATCCAAAAACGTGTACACATATTATAGTATCTCTGAACTGACTTAGTATTAGAAAAATTATTTGTTTGGAAAGGAACTAAAGCTGATCTCCGAGAGCTCCTTTCAAAAAAGACTGTTTGCGATGCCACTATATCTCTGAACTGGTATCTCTGAAATTAAAAAAACAAATTTCGTTGAAGTAATGTTAAATTTAGTAAAACAAATCGACGAAATAAGCAAAATAAGAAAGTTTGACAAAATGGCTGTTTCTAAAAAAATCGAGTTTTTATCAAAATTGTTTATAAAAAAAATTTATCAGTGAGAAAAAATCTTCGATTAAATACTAAAAAATATAGTTAAGAAGGTGGTGTTAATATTTGAGATTAATCGGTTCAACCGTTTTCGAGTAATTTTGGTCACCGACTTTGAAAACACCATTTTGAGAAAAACCCGTTTAAAGTTCGGCCAAGCACTCTGAAACGCTTTTTCAAATTTGCCTGTAACTTTGAATATATATGTCTGTATGTATTCTAAAATATATGTTAATTAAGAAAATAAAATAAAAAAGTCGACTTTTTGAAAATTCTAACTGTATGTATATAACTCCTTAGGGTATAAGTGACCAATCTAAGCGAAACTGTTTTATACGTGTGACCTTTTACCCTTTTCTGACACATAGGGCTTACTATATGAGTTGCACGGTGTGGTTGTGTTAGTTTCCACTTGAATTCTTTTAATATTTTGAAGTTTCGCTGGTCTTAACTTGATCGGTAGTACCTAAATATTCCTCGTTTTAATCTCTTGCGAATTTGGTAATGGCAATCTAAAATAGTGGCTTCTTATGGCAATCAATAACGTTTCTTAGAGGAGGTTTCCATATATCGAAATTCGTAATTGGAATCGTGTTGTATCAAGTATTGACTTCTCTCCGGTGGTACCTATTATTTATTGTTCCGAGTTGTGCGAATGCCTTGAAATAGTTTCCACATACTACTTTATACATAAATATTTCAGAGCAACATGTTGCCAAGCACGTCGGACGGTATATTCTTTCGAAATATCCACATTTCAATTATATTTAATTATATATCTATATATATGACAATGTCGCCACCTATTGTTTTTGCTGAAACTACTTCTTCAAAGCATTTTTTATTTAAAATAAATCAGAATTAATTGTCAGGTGGTACAAGAACTGGATGCTTAACAGCGTGCTGTCACTGACACAATATCTGACAACAGACAGTAGAATTCAGTGGGGTAACACCCACACACGCACTTTGCGACATGATTAATCACAAACTTTAGTGTTACAAGCGGTAAAAAACGACTTAATTAAAATGCAAACATTCACAAAAGAATTCCATGTTTTTCGCGCCATAAAATTTTCCGAAATATTATTAATTTAAGCACTTCGCGTGAAAATTGTCACAAAATAAAAATGCCTAAAAAACGATCATAAATTGCGTGAGTTGACAAGTCGCAAATGTTTGGCTGACGGCCAGCGGTGTCAGCCTTCTCGAGATTAAAGAAGAACTCATATAATACTGGTGCCACATGTGGCCATTAAATGTATAGAATATACGGCGAATGTCCTGTGCGATGAAAAAAAAAAACATCGAAATATGCGAGCCAATAGCCGCTGACCACTTCGCCAAGCAGTGTGCGACTAATAAAAGTGAAGAGCGCGATAATTTTTTCCTGACAAGTGTGTCACTAAACTGTCAATATGTGTGTGGCGTCGCATTCAATTAAAGTCACCAAGATTTGTAGAGAGACCACCTATATTTGCATCTTCTATGTGTGACCAAAGTAATGTTGACAATGACTGCATAAAAAATGTGGCGCTAAAGTGGGCGACATAGTTCGAATTTGCCGCCGTTTTAATGACTGAAATGCGGTAAATTCTACAGCTAAACACATTTACATCTCGTGTTGCCAATATATGAAGACTTATGTATTTGGTTCATTTTGGTTCACTATATTTTTCATGTATATAACGGTTATATTTTAGTGAGCCCTGCATTTAAAATTTAAAAAAATTATTCTGGTATTCAAACCAACGTTCAATCGAGTAATGAGGAGGACATACTCAATACTAAGCTGAATCGTGCTCAGATGAGGCTTAGTAACTGTGAAATATCGCAGATCTTCTTTTTCTTTATTGACGTAGACTCTGTTTACGTGGTTATAGCCGAATTTATAACAACGTTCTAGTTTTTTTTTCTTTGTGGCTGACATTGTTGGTGGTGTTTATACTGGTTCCAAGATAGACGAAATTACCTACGACTTCGATGTTTTGACTGTCAACAGTGACGTGGGTGTCTAGTCGCTAGTGCGAAGACTGTTTGTTTGACGACAGGAGATACATATTTCGTCTTACCCTCGTTCACTACCAGATCCATTTGCTTTGCTTCCTTATCTAGTTTGGAGAAAGCAGCACTAACGGCGTGATTGTTGAGACCAATGATTTTCAATATCATCAGCATACGCCAGCAGTTGTACACTGTTAAAGAAGTTTGTAGCTGCTCGATTAAGCTCTGCAGCTCGAATTATTTTCTCCAGAAGAAGGTTGAAGAAGTCGCACAATGGAGTAGCCTTCTCTGAAACCTCGTTTGTTATCGAACGGCTCGGAGAGGTCCTTCCAGATCCTGATGGAGCTTGTGGTGTGTTGCGGGGATACCAAAATCAGACATAGCGGCATAAAGCTGTCAAAAGCTGTTTTAAAATCGACGAAGGGATGGTATATGTCGATCGACTTTTTACGGTTAATTTCCAAGCATATTGACGTATTGTGAATATCTGGTCAGTTGTTGATTTTCGAGGCTTGAAGCCATTCTGATAATGTCCGTTCAGTTCGTTGAGGGTGGACTTTAATCTTTCACACTGTACGCTCGATGTGCGATGTTGAGGAGGCTTATCCCACCGCAGTTGGCTCAGATTGAAGGGCCTTGTGTTTTGTGGATTGGCCAGAACACATTTAAATTCCAATCGTCAGGCATGGTTTTGCCATATACTACAAAGAAGCTGATGCATGCTCCTTACCAGTTTATCGCCGCCGTATTTGAATAGCTCGGCCGGAAATCCATCGGTCCCCGCCGCTTTGTTGTTCTTCGAAGGGGTAATTGCTATTCGAACTTAGGTCGAGCAATGGAATGACTGCTTTGGGATTCCGTGTAGTCTAAATTATATTCCAATAGTTAACGCCCTGACCTTCCCGATGACTGCTTGATAATCTTCTAAAATCGCGCAGAATTTGGATTTCATAGAATCTTAATCTTACATTACAGCATATGTATTATTATTGAGTGAAAAAGTCAATGAGTTCCTTTGGAATCCAAAATTAATAAAAATGAATACAATCTGCTTTAAAAAATTGTTTGCGAATTAGTTGTCTAATAATTTGGTTTAATCTTTTAAGGGATCACCTCGGACAAAAATCGGCCTATTTTCAATATTTTTTTTTCATATAAAAAATGAAAATTAATCCAAACTTTTTATTATTCCAAAGACACATATTAAACAAAGATTTTGTGAAATTTTCAAAGGAAGATATTAAAAAAACGGCTAATACGACGTCCTTTCCTGGGATGGTAGCTCCATGTTGACAGCAAAACTTCTTCCGAACTGATCCGATGTAGACATGACAATAAAACAATATTTATTTTGAAATCGTCTAACCCTTAAGGAAAACTTAACCCACCCAACGTTTCCAAAAGCCAAAAAATTGAGTTCATTGAATTCATTTCGATATCAAATACTCGTTTGAATAAATTTATTGCAATTTCCGTGCTCATTATCAGTGCAGTAAAGAATCTTATCAGCCGATATATATGTATCAACTTATACATATATTCATATACATACATACGTGCACGAAAATAGACGCTCGAGACGATGTAAATAAACTCGATTTGATCTCGTGCAGCCTTCCGTGCCATCCGTGCCTTTGCACTCTTTTCATACCGATCAACCGATCAATCACTCTTTTCATGTGTGTCGGTATTGTTATTGTATATTGGGTATGTTTGAGTGAGTAGTGTAAGGTGTTCGGTTAGTTGTGCGGAATTTGCTGTACGAAGTGCAACAACAGCTGCTTTGTCTCATTTAGGTCTGTGATCTATTTTCTCTGGGCATTATGTTGTACGTGTGCATGTGTATGTGTGTGTGTGTATGCAAATAAGTTGTTGCATTTATAAGCAAAGCCGAACGCTCGAAATTGTGTTATCATGTCAAATGTTTACAGATGTACAGATTAATTTGAATTGCTTTGCTTTCGTCTGGTGGTGTGTGCAATTTGAGCATTTGATTGATTACATAGAGAGTTAATTAATTAAGAAAATTAGGTTTTATGACAATTTTAAAAGAATAATTAATAACAATACTTCGGATTTATATGATTGATTTAGCAAAGTGGATAAAGCCTAAAATTATAGAAAACAGAGTTTACATTTCGTCAAATGTTGACGACGCTGCTGGTGCCTTTTTGATTTATTAGTACGTTTTTCATGCGACACTGAGTGTATATTGCTATTAGATTTAAGTTTATGTTGTGATTATTGGGATTCATCTCTTAGAGGTCTTAAATAGTCAGAAAAACAATTAAAAAAAAATTCGCCAGAAGTTTGGCTGGGAAGTCTTTATATATTTCATTTATAGTTCGGATCTGACATCAAATGATTACAGTCCATGTCAAATGATTTTGCTATGCTTGCGAATATGAACTGCCTTGTTGGTTGCCTGGGTTAGGTAGGGTTGCCAATGCGCAAAGGGTCATAAATCTTCTGCAGAACCTTTCTCTCGAAAAGTCGTATCGTCGCCTCATCAGACGTTGCCATCGTCCATATATAGCAAGACGGCGCTGATGAGTAACTTGTAAAATTTGGTCTTTGTTCGTCGAGAGAGGACTTTACTGTTGCCAGGATTTATTTTGCGTTTAATTTTGAGGCTGACGTTGTAGTTGGTGTTAATGCTGGATTCAAGGTGGAGGAAATTATCTACGACTTCGATGTTATGACTGTCAACAGTGACGTGTGAACCAAGTCGTGAGTTCGACGACTGTTTATTTGATGACAGAAGATATGTCGCCTTACCCTTGTTCATTATCTGTAACAACTGCTTCGCTTCTTTGTCCCACCTAGAGAATGTAGAACTAAAAGCCGGGTTATTATAACCAATCATTTCGATGTCATCGACGTAAGCCAGCAGTTGTACACTTTCGTATTTGACTTAATTTCGTCTACTTGTAGTCTATATGGAAATTTGAAAATAAATCCCTCATTCGATATAATCGGTTTTTCAATAATGGCGCTACAAAATTCAATTCTTTATTCCTGTGAAAGTACATTTGATGCCATTATGTATGGAACTCGATTCCTTTTGCATGGCCACCACGGGCTAGATGCTGAACCCATTTTCGCCGGGTTTTAAGCATAAATCGGCTGATACTGGTGCAATTTCACGTTCGATATTCGTACGAAATTCATCAATCGCCGCTGGCTTGTTGACATAGATCATAGACTTGACGTAGCCCCACAGAAAATAGTCCAACGGCCACAAAGCGGCTTTAGTTCTTTAAGAACTTTTTGCAAAATTCGCCACAACGACGTCACAGAGATGCACAACGCTTGACAACGACGTGTTAGAGACTGTCTTCCTCAATTGATGTTCTAGCGGGAGCAATATTCTCGACACTAAGGGCACTTCTTCCTTTTCATTGGTATGATTTTTCACGTGGCGGGTCCCAAACCCAACGCACAACCCTGCGGAGAGGTTTTTTCGCCTTCTCACTTTAGCTCGCCTTAAAACGGATGTCCTTAGGCTGCCCAGAGGATACTTGGTCAAAGACCGGAAGTCGTGAGTTGCTTGCATCATATGTAAAATAATTGTTTCTGGCCACTCCCAAGTGAATGGTGATCAGAGAACTTTCCTCACTTGAGTGATGACTCCATCCTCCATGTGCGGATCTCTAGAATGACTTCAAGGCTTTTGGAGTTGGTTCTAGAAGAAGAAACGACTGGCCCGCTGTTGTTGACTCGGCATAAATTGGACGTAGCGCTTTTAAAGTTAAGGCCACTGACTCGGAATTTCGGTAGTAAAATTTAATAATTTCGACTCGTTGTTGGATCGCTTATCTTTCCATGATGAAATGGTAAACCTTACTGAAGAGAAATGTCAAATATCGGTCTACTTTTGTGGTGCCCCTATTCAAAAATCCGTTATAAGGACCTAAACGATATCTACCAAAATAACTGAGTTTGTTGGAATCAATAAATTATGTCAGAAGGCTATGATCGACTATTGAAATCGTGAGATCTAAACTGGATTCATCGTTTGAACACAGTTCGCAGTGAACCGTATTTCATCAAGAATAAGTTACTGTCTGGAAATATGTATATGGATTCCAACATCAATGGTTAATAATGTTATTAAGAAGTCGGTCATCTGAGTCATGTGTTATGGTTCTTTAAGACTACTTCCTGAAGGGGGTATTTAAAGTCAAGAAATAAACTAATAATAAAGTACGATCAGGCGGCAATTTTATTAAGCCCAGTTCAAAGAAGATATTGAATTCCAATAAGAAAATTTTCATTTCATATTTTCCTCTTGAAATGAGGAAGAATTCAAGCAGGCTTGATCGAGTTATTAATTTATGAGGCGGCAAATTGTGAATTATTACAGCGCCAATTAGCTCTAAAATTTATCGGCACGCTGCAGTCTTAGTTATGTTGTAAAAACAAAAGTCGACCAAAAACAAAAAAAAAAAAAAAAAAAACACTTCTCACTTGTGTTGCTATTAGAATGAACGTATAAAGGGTGTCAAGAGTTGCTTAGGCTCTCTAAGTGGCACATATGAATATATACATATGTGTGTAACATGCATACACATGTACAATTCACACAATGGCTTGCACTTAAGTACGTACTTAATTTCATGAGCATAAACACTTTATTAAGAGATATGAACTAGAGGATCCTTGCGGAGGGAAGTTGTCGGAAGAAAAATAAAAGAGAAAACAAATGTGCGGCATAATAAAAACAAACCACTTCATTCATCGCACAACACATACACATGCACATAAGCACATATGCACTCATATATATATATGTATGTCGACCTATGCTCTTGTGTGGGAGCCCTGGTTTTGAGTTTCCACATTGCATTCTTAAGTACACTTATATGTATATATGTATATGTATATGTATATATATGTATATATATGTATATATGTATATATGTATATATGTGTGTAGATGGTAGAAGATTGTTGCTTATCTAATGAGCTTGTTAATTGACTTGCATCGCAACATCACACCCTACAGCTGGTGTGAGTAAACGTTTGAGCAGCAACAACGCCCATTAGGGAAAATACCCCAAAAGATATTTGGATATCACTGAGTTCCTTTAAAATATTGCCACAACTCTCACTATTGAATTGTAAAAACATTCGATCCAATAATTTAGAGAATTCTAATCCGCTATCAGCCTAGTTCACTTCTTAAAAATCCTTTTGTTAAGCTGCTGGGGAATGCTGTGGGTTTGATAGTGTTTAGCTGGATGCAAGTCTGACTTAATTAAAGTTATGTAGAACTGACTGTTTAAGCAACGGAACCGAACGAAATCGATGGTCACTTTAATCCAATCACTGGCAAAATGGCAACGACTTCCAGTGTTGAACCTAAGCGATGAAGATAGGAAAAACCTGCTGGCGTTGATTGCGCTTAAAGTATTGTTATGTGGTTAGGTTAGATGGCTGATCAAAGATTGCACGTGGACTGCTATATACAGTCCTTTGTGAAGCAATAGAAAATAAGAAGTCCAGTGTTCGAACTTATAAATTAGTAAAACGCTTAGTAGCAAATAAAAATTTGTATGGGCGTTTAATTTCCATTCCCGCGAGTTTGGAAAGAAAGTGTTGAGTTGTTTCCATCTCATCTTCTTCCATACAGCTTCTGAAGATGGCGTCTGTTAAGATTCACAGTCTTACTGCATGGACGTCAATAGGGCAATGGCCTGTTAAAATACCCATAACTAAGTAGAGGCTAGCATTACTGAGACCAAATAGATCACCAGATCTCTTGCGATTAATCTTGGGCCAAAAGGTTCTTGCGTCAGCGGATGTGCCTATGGTGGCTCAGCGCGTGCCAAGCTTATCTGATCCGGTGCACCGACCCGCTCATCTGCTTTACAATGTCCTGCGATTCCGCTGCGGCTTGGCACTCGTACCAGTCTTATCACAGAGACACTCGGTGCTATGGATAGCGAGGTTAAGCAATCCTTGACCAGACCTGAACGCGCTGTTAATAAGTTGAAGACTATTATCGCTGCTCTGCTATCTGAGTGAATGGTCACTTCACCAACCTCGGTGTGAAAAACACTGCAATAGTCAGGAAATCTAAAGCCGGAATTGACAGAAAGCTTCTGACAGTAAACCCCTCCACCAACCTTTCCCTCAAGTCTTGACTCATCCGTAAAAAGCTCACTGCCCCTCTCCTCCAACGGCTTCTTCCTACTCACAACTTCCTCGACGGTATATGGGCAAAGAGAGAGCCGCCAGATTTTGAATTGACGACTCCATAATCCAAGTGATCCAGTGTGAAGTGAAAATTCAGCACTCCCTTTTCGGGAGAATTTTTTAGGAATCCAGATTTTCTAAGTCTGATGACCAATTTCGTCGCCATATACCTTCCGACGATATCTACGTGCAATATGTGCAAGATGGCGTCAAATGCCATGGCTGAAGTGAACCTTAGTGCACCACACATGCTGATGAGCACCGCTTGTTGAACGCGCCCGATTTTAATTGCAAGTGTGGTCTTTTCTAGAGCCCTACACCACATAAAGAGTTCACATAACATAATGGGCTTGACTATGGTGTCATAGAGCCAGAAAACTACTTTCGGTGAGACTCGTAAACGGCACTCAGGAACTTTCCTCTGACCATAAGTGCTACATCGTCAGAAGAGACAATCACCCGGCCGCCACGATCTTCAAGTATTTTAAGCAGGCCATAAAAGAGGAGAGAGAACTCCGCCTTGTGGAATTACCCTACTCACATTTCGCCAAGCACGTGCATTTCTCCATTCCGTTTCAATCACTCTATCGCACAGAAGACTGAATTGACTGATTTTGTTCAACCACAAGACCGTCCAGAGCAGTTACAACTGCGTCGGGCAAGATGTTTTTGAAACCAGAAAAGGGCAGTACTATAAGCATATTGCGCTTCTGATAAATGGTCCCTCGGAATACGCCTTCTGATTTACCAATCCATCAGTCTCTCTATAGTTTTTAGTAAAAAGGAGGATAGGCTGATGGGTCTTAAGTCCTTGGCCTTAACGCAAGAGGCAGTTAAATGCGGAAAACCGTGCCGAATTACTCCGTCAAGAAAAAACAACACCGGTTATATATGCGTCTGAAGATGAAAATTGTATTTGTATGGCAACAATAGTATATAGTGAGCTGATCCGAACAATTTACTCAAAGATTGTGGCGTGTTCTTGGGCAAACTTCATGCCAGATGTCTTAGAAATGAAAAGAATTTTAGATTGCAGTGATCATGGAAGTTAAATATTAATTGTGCGCCTTGCAACAAGCGCCCGCCAACTGAGCTCATCACTCCAACACAAATCATGCGTCGATGGCACGCATTCCAACCAGCGCTGAACCAAATCACCCACGGTTCACTTCACAAATAAACACAAGGCGCTGAGGGAGCAACATTTCAGTGTTGTTGTTGTTAGTTGGGAATGATTTACTCCCCATAGTGTTGCAAGCAAAGGCGGCCTGTTGCATTGCGAATGTATGTATGCCGCCACAATAATAACAACAATGTTGGCATAAGCTCTAAATTTAGTTGCATTTATTGTTTATGTTGTTTTTGCTGGCATTTGTTAAGTGTTCAACATTTTGTGGATGATACGTGTGTTATTGTAATTAAGAAGTGTTGTCTGTTTTTGTTGGTGTTCTGCAAATCACTTATTCATTTCTGATGATGTTGCTGCTTAATTTTGCTTAAAACACCAAGGCACAAACACACGCATATATATATACATATATATGTTTATATACATTATATATATACATATACAGCGGGCGCAAATGTGTTGCATCAGTAGCTGCCACACGCATGCAATATGCCTCTGCCGCAGCAGCTATTTGCGGTTACTTTAATGTTTTTGTTTTTATTGTTTTTGTTGTGGTTGTGTGGCTGCTTGTGGCAAGTTTTATTTCTCATCCTGGAGATACGCTTATAAAATTTTACAGTTGTATTATTTCCCCATAATCCACACTTTACACAACACCGAGTCGTTGCAACAAAATGTAAAAATAACAGCAACAACAAAAACAAAACAAAAATAGAAATACCACAAAAACAACAAATGTATTTTAAACTGGAACACAAACAAATATTGGAGTCGTTGCAGCGTTTACATTGTTGTTGGTGTTGCATGTGCGTATATTTAACCAGAATTTGGAGCAAATGCTTTGCTTTATTAAAATTATTTGCAAAATGATGGAATATTTATTTTTTGTGTTTGTTTTTTGGGTTCGCGAGTCATCATCGCACCAGCATCGCTTTGTAATATTTTTTGGCCTCGGTCTCGTTGCCCTAGTTGCTGACCACTAGAGGAGGTCGAACTGCTGAAAGTAGCTTCGTAATTATTCGTCTCATTTGGAACCGAAATAACGAAGGGATCATCTTTCATTCACAGTTTATACCACTAGTCCCCGTAATATAGGGTGATACATTTCGAGGTTCTCTACTTTTTTAAAGAAAAAACACAGAAAATGTTTAGTACCATTGGAAACCGCTTACGTGGTTATAGCCGAGTTAACAACAGTGCGCCAGTCGTTTCGCCTTTTCGCAAGGTGGCGCCAATTGGATATTCCAAGCGAAGCCAGGTCCTTCTCCACTTGGTCCTTCCAATGGAGTGGAGGTCTTCTTCTTCCTCTGCTTCCCCCGGCGGGTACTGCGTCGAGTACTTTCAGAGCTGGAGTGTTTTCGTCCATTCGAACAACATGACCTAGCCAGCGTAGCCGCTGTCTTGTAATTCGCTGAACTATGTCAATGTCGTCGTACATCTCGTACAGCTCATCGTTCCATCGAATGCGATATTCGCCGTAGCCAACGCGCAAAGGACCGTAAATCTTTCGCAGAACTTTTCTCTCGAAAACTCTTAAGGTCGACTCATCGGTTGTTGCCATCGTCCAAGCCTCTGCACCATATAGCAGGACGGGAATTATGAGCGACCTATAGAGTTTGGTTTTTGTTCGTCGAGAGAGGACTTTACTTTTCAATTGCCTACTCAGTCCGAAGTAGCACCTGTTGACAAGAGTAATCCTGCGTTGGATTTCCGTAGGTAGCAGCTGTACACTCTTATAAAAGATTGTACCTGCTCGGTTAAGTTCTGCAGCTCGAACTGTTTTCTCCAGCAACAGATTGAAAAACTCGTACGATAGGAAGTCACCTTGTCTGAAACCTCGCATGGTATCAAACGGCTCGGAGAGGTCCTTCCGATCCTGACGGAGCTTTTGGTGTTGCTCAACGTCAGTTTACACAGCCGTATTAATTTTGCGGAGATACGAAATTCAGACATCGCGGCATAAACGCAGCTCCTTTTCGTGCTGTTAAAGGCAGCTTTGAAATCGACGAAGAGGTGGACACACACTACGACTCTGTTTTCACGGATCTTTTCCAAGTTTTGGTGCATGGTGAATATCTGGTCGGTTGTTGATTTGCCAGGTCTAAAGCCACACTGATAAGGTCCAATCAGTTTGTTGACGGTGGGCTTTAATCTTTCACACAATATGCTCGATAGAACCTTATACGCGATGTTGAGGAGGCTTATCCCACGATATTTGGCGCAGATTGTTAGGTCTTCCTTTCTGTGGATTGGGCAGAGCTCACTTAGATTCCAATCGTTGGGCATGCCTTCGTCCGACCATATTTTGCAAAGATGTTTATGCATGCTTTTTATCAGTTCTTCGCCGCCATCGGTCCTCGCCGCTTTGTTGTTCTTCAGACGGGTGATTGTTATTTAAATTTATTCAGGGTCAGGCAATGGAACGTCTGCTCCATCGTCATCGATTGGGGAAGAGTTTTGGGAGATTACAATTTTCAAATGTTGGTCGAGACTACTGTACGTCTCAGATGGTCCATGCGTTGAGTCCCATTTTCGGTGCCTCATTCGAGCATTTCGACTGGTAACTGGCGAATAACACACGTGATGTTTTGCACTAAGGGCAGAATCAAAGCGAAATTGTCCGTATAGACTTTATACTTTACATATGCCTCCAGGAGAAAGTTTAACGGTGTGATATTACACGATCTTGGTGGGTCGATTGACAAAAACATGAAATTATCTGCTCACCAAAATATTCTCTCAATAAATCCATTGATTAATACAATGTGTGGGAAACCAACTGTCCCCGAGATTACTAGCTTCAATTTCAGGCTTTAAATAGTCGGTCGCCTTTGACGGTTACGTTCTCTCCAGCATCATTTTTGAAGAAATGTGGATTAATGATTCCACCTTACCACAAACCACACCAAACCGTCATTTTTTCTGTATGAAATGGCAGCTCTTGAAGATGACCTAGTACTGAAAATTGGACTTCGAATGATCGATCTGAGGCCATGTATATAACATTTTTCCTTAAATTAGTGAGGGCGATAATCTGTTCTTCGCTCCCCCACTGTTGAATAGTAAAATTTCTTTAAAATAATATCAAATTTTTAATCCATTCGCTATGTTGTAACTTTTTCTTTTCGTACTACATCATAGTGGTTTTCAAACTTTGGATTTCCTAGTTTTTAGTTGACAAGTAGATTATCATTAGCTAAATTCTTTCTGGTTTACGGTTGGTAGCACGAGTTCTGTTTACCTTTTTGACCTATCATAAGTACTTTAGTAAGTTTTCTGCGTTATACTGAATTTATCGTCCGCTCCGCAGCATCCACTAACATTGAAGGACTCGAACTTTCATTGTGGTTGGTCTCCATACTATAAAATCGCTCCTCCGCAGGAATTAAGGAGTGAACAGGGAAGGTTATTGACAACAACTCCAAGGCATGCCCCTTGCCGAGTTGCTAATGGGTGGTTCCCCCTTAAAAGGTTTAAATATGTAATCAAATTCCAAAAGGACAAACTCGGGCTACTTGTCGCCTACTACACTATGGGCTTAGCTTTTTTTTGCGAATTGCCGGGTTTGAGGCCTGGAGCTTGAAACTTTAGAACACCTGCTAATTGCCTGGGAGCAGGCTGTAGGCGCAGGATAAAGGCCCTTGGAGCCATGTTTCCAAATAGGGATCGTATCGCCTCAATAGCATCTAGCAGTACATTGAAATTTATCAGTATACTTGGGCTAAGTGAGTCATTGCGGCTTAGGAAAGGGCACAATAGACCTTAGGTCGTGATGCAATCCTAATTTATTTATCTAATCTAATCAAATATAATCTATATTGAAGCTTTGTTAATGTTCCTTCCAAACTCATATCATAATATTTCATTCAATTTCAGATCAACACCAACGGCATATTGACGTTCAACATCGAATTTCCGGAGTATATCAATCAACCATTCCCGCTAGAGTATCCATCGATTGCACCCTTCTATGCCAATGTCGATACTACGCTCGCCTATAATATCACCTCGATATCGGTTTTTGAATCAAAAGATCCGTATCAACTGCAAAAGGCAACCAATTTGGTAAATTATGCATACCCCGAAAAGGCGCAATTCGTTGCTGATAAACTGATTGTGGCCACTTGGAAGAATGTGGGACACTTCAGCGCCAAAAATGATAAACTTAACACCTTCCAGGTTTGTGGGAAAAGTCAACTTTTATTGAATTCTATTGTACTTCATAATAAAATGCACGAACTTAGGTTGCGCTGATTGCCAATGAGGAGGAAACATTTGTGCACTTCATCTATGCGTATAACGGCATAAATTGGCTGCAAGGTGAGACTGGCGCTTTGGGATTGCCGGATATACGCGCACAGGCCGGTTTTGTCGCCGAAGATGGACGTCACTATTACATCGATGGCTCGGGCACAGATAGTGTGAGTATTTTGTCGGCTCATTTGTTGGAAAGTGTATTTTACTTTTTTTACCTATTCTCTGTAGGCGCGTTTTACTTTCACCGAGAACTCGAACATTGGCGTGCCCGGTGTTTGGTTATTCCATGTTGGCGCTTTGAATGAAACAGCAAATGTTGAGGCGCCCATTGACCAAGAAGATCTCAATGCCATACCACAGGCGGAGACTTGTGCCGACAGTGGCCACAAAACTTGTAATTTCAACGCGGATTGTCATAATAAGCGCGACGGCTTCTGTTGCGTCTGTCGTGAAGGTTTTTATGGTAATGGTAAGGCGTGTCTCAAAAATGATTACCCAATACGCGTAACGGGCACCTTGGCTGGTCAAATTAATGGACAAGTGATCGATGAACGCGCCAAACTGCAATCGTATGTCGTGACAGCTGACTCGCGCAGTTACACAGCCGTTAATCCGGTTAGCGTGGAGTTGGGCGCTCAGTTGCGTTTAGTGGTGCCCGTCTTCAGCGCGATTGGTTGGCTCTTCGCCAAATCGTTGAATGGTGCTGCGAATGGCTATCATCTCACCGGTGGTCATTGTGTGCATGTGTCGAAGATACGTTTCGAAACTGGCGAGTCTTTGACTGTCAATCAGACATTCGAGGGTTTGAACTACTGGGATCAGTTGTCTGTGAAACTTGAGTTTTTCGGTGATGTACCCACGGTGAGCAGTAATGCCAAATTACATATGGCCGATTATGTGGACGAGTACGCGTATGTCTCGCCGAATGAATTGCATTCCGTGCATGCACATTTGATTGAGATTCCCGAAGAGAATCGTGTCATCAACTTCCAGTTGGATCAGTCAATTTACTTTGAACGTTGTCTGCTCGACGATGAAGTGCTACCGACGGGCACAACTGTACTGCAGAAGGCTTCGAAGATTGTTTTGGACTATTTCGAGCGCGATCAGGCTTTACGTACCAGTTTGTTGACCAAAATCGGTGTAGACGCTGAGTCGAATGCTTGTACCGATGGCACAGCCAATTGTGGCGAGCACACCGTTTGTGTGCCCTATGAGGATACTTATCGCTGTGACTGTCGCCATGGTTATGGCCCACAACTGCAGGAGGACGGCTTGGAAGTGTGCGTCGATATTGATGAATGTCTGCTACAAACGCATGCTTGCGATGACAATGCTATGTGCACCAATAATGAGGGTGGTTTCACTTGCATTTGCTTTGAAGGTTTTGAGGGCAATGGTTATCGTTGCTTGAAAAATGATACGGTCACTGACGAGCATGAGCAATATATCCCAGACTACATTATTGGCAGCAACTATCAAGATGAGTGTCAGGTGAGTAGATGCTTAGTCCAAATACTTTAATCTATAATAAATTCATTATTTACACTCTCTTTCTCTCTTTCTAGCGTTGCTCTCACGATGCCGATTGCGTAGAGAGCCGCTGTCAATGCCGTGCTGGCTTCGAAGGTGATGGTTACGTCTGCAATCACATCTGTGGTCACGATCAGGTTTTGGAAAATGGCCGCTGCGTACCAATTTTATTAGATGAACATCCAGTTCAACCTCAGTGCAACTTCATGGGTGAATGTGAATGTCCAATTGGTTACGAGTTGATCGAGGACTCTCAAACGTGTCGTTACACTGCGCACTACACAAGTGACTCCAAATCTGAGGAATTAAGTGAGTAGTAAGGCAATTACATTGCAAAATTTATTACGGGAACTGGATCAGAAAAAAATATTAGGAATGGGTTGTCCATCAGAAATACTCTCAGAAAGAAATTCTAGCAAAAGTAGAAACATAAATTTTCATACCGAATTTCCTACTACTTCCCTTGCTGCACCCAGACTTATTTCCATTTTTGGTTGTCATGTAAATTTAAACTGCCGATTAGAGCCTCTAATAGAGATTCGATACAAAAATAGCAGGCTTTATAATGTAAAAGTTAGACTTCAATCTGTTTAATAGGAACAGGATTCGCTCCTAACTTCTGATCAACATATATAAGACATAGGTTAGGTTAGGTTATTCTGATAGGCCAATAAGCCACGCATAGACCAGTTTGGTTCTTTGCGATACTAGATGAAGTTCAGTTGCTAAATCCAAGAGGAGTAGTCATCCTTTAGGATGCCTGCGCTTGACGCGAATTTTAACAGACTCTGCGGCCTCACTATCGATACCTCCCACAGTGTATCATACCATGGGGTCCAAAGATCCGTACAGCGTAGTCTTGCCAATGCGGGATTAGTGCACAGGATATGCTCCATTGTTTCCCTGGTGCCCTGCTTTAGACATTTTCAACAGTCTTTTCGATCTGTCAGCCCCATCTTGCCGGCGTGTGTCGCCACCAGACAGTAATCAGTTATTTCACATCATGTTCCTTTAGTCTCTCCCATCAAGTGCCAATAGGAATTTTGTATACTTCCAATCTACCGGGTTGATCTTAGCCGTACACCATTCTTGGCAATTTCGTCCACTATTTCATTGCCCTCGATGACTTTGTGTCTGGCACCCAGTAGAAGTGAAGTTGCTTGCTGTTGGTAACACTTTCTACTGCCGCCTTGCTTCACAAGACACTTCTGGTCGATCTGCGACACGAGGTTACGGGCCTTGATCGCTGCTTGGCTGTCTACATAGATGTTGACTCTGGAATTGCCTGTAGGTGCATCAGAGGCCAGCTCCGCGGCTTTCACAATAGCAAATATCTCACCTTGAAATATACCGCAGTGGTCGGAGATTTAAATGTAATAGTCCATATTTTCTTCTTCACTCGTTCACGTTCACTCAAGTAAGTCCATCTGAATATCCTTATATTAGATACGGTTCAGTCTAAAATACTTTAGATCTAGTTCTACTACCAGCCACACACTCAGTTTAGCTAACTACCACCTTATCCCTAGCATTTTTTATCCTATCCAAATTTTCACTTTCAGTACCCTGTGATGTGGATGCCAACTGTCACATAAACGCCACATGTGAGTGGTTTGAGAATGAGATGCGTCACGCGTGCACCTGCAACCAAGGCTTCCAAGGCGACGGCTACAACTGTGAACTCATCAATACATCCTGTGCCTACGTAAGTACACAAAAGCAGACAAAATGAAGGAAAATACTAAGTACATATGCCATTAATATTTCCACCCACTAGAACGGCGACATTTGCGATCCACATGCCTACTGCGTATACGAAGAGTCACGTTGCGTTTGCGAGGATGGTTACGAGGGTGATGGCTTTCACTGCCAGCTGGCGCCCGATTGCCGTGACAACTCCACCTGCGGTCAGAATGCATTCTGCATTGTAGGCGTCTGTCAGTGCTTAGCCGGTTATGAGCGTGATGTGTCCGATCTTTGCGTGCCAGCCGGCCGTTGTGGTCCTGTCTTTTGCGGCGCAAACGCAATCTGTAAGTGGGACGCGCAACAGGGTGTGCAATACTGTGACTGTATTGAGGGATACGAAGGTGACGCCTTGGAGGGTTGCCGCAGCATACCGCCACCCTGCAATGTACGCAATAATTGCGGAGTGCACGCGACCTGTGAGCCCACTGAGTAAGTGTGAAGAAATAGAAGTAGAAGGCTTATTTTATTAATGAACATTTTTATTTCTCTGCACAGCGATCCAGCTAGATATGAGTGCCAGTGCAATGCCGGTTTCCACGGCGATGGCTATGTTTGTGTGGAGGATCAAAACTGTCTCAACACACCACAGATGTGCGATATGAACGCCAAATGTTTGTCCACCAACAACGGACTTGTCTGCGTATGCAATCAAGGTAAGGTTAACTAGGAGAGAGTTCCCATCACTACCTCTCGCTCATCATCTTTCCCGCCCTCTACGTTCCAACTTAAAAAATAATACACTTTCTCTTTGGTTTTTGGTTTGTTGTTTTTGAGGTCATTCGGGCATAGTAAATGCTAAATATTTATTTTTTCCCCTTTTGCTCATACGAAACTGTGCGTGGTCCCTCGCTCTTGCAGGCGGTGCAAAAGCAGTAACCGAAAATGGCCAAACCGAGTAATATGTTGAAGTAACCATTATTGCGATCCCAGGTGAGCGGATGTAGTAGAAATTCACGTAAGCCACCAAATGTTGTCATTTTTGGCTTCGGTGCATGTCCACCACTGATCTGCGGTCCACTTGGTCTCATAGACGGCGGCACGGTTGCGTATAGCCGGCTTTGCTCCGTCGGTTGCGGCAGTGTCGGTAGTCCCTTTGCAAAGAGGCCATGCTTTGCTGATAATTTTGCTAAATAATGTAATTTACAAATCGAATTTTGAGAAAACATTTTCCTCGTCTATTGAAAAACTTCCTTCACCGAAAATATTGAATTGACACTGACGGTTGAAGCCCTGTGTATTTGCTATAATTTTTATACAATATTAAATATTAGGCACCACAAGTATTTGGAGGAGATTTGAAGGGTCTTATCAGCAAATGCGGTACTTTGTACTAAGAGTGTTGGATATTCTTATAAGCTTCTACTAATTGACAGTCCAACCCCTGTCCAATAGAGTAAATATTTTTTGCGAAATATGAAGTACGCGTTATCCCAAATTCGGACTATAAAATCTTTTGGTGGTCATTTTGGCATGAATAAAGAGACAGCGGCTACGTAGCTTAGGTCATGTCGTCCGAATGCAGAGTAAGAGGAAGACCTCCAGCAGCTGTATAAACTCAAAGAAAAATGTACCTCCTCTTTTTAGTTCTGTAGCTCGAATAATTTCCACCAGGAGAAGATTGAAGAAGTCGCACCAAAGGGAGTCCCCTTTTCTGAAACCTCATTTTGAATCGAACGGGTCGGAGAGATCCTTCCCGGTGATGACGGAGCTTTTGGTATTGCTCAAAGTCAGTTTATACTTTTGCAGTTTTGAAATCGAAAAAGAGGTGATGTGTGTCGATCCTCTTTATACAGGTGGTTTCCAAGCTTTGCCGTCAAAATCAGGTCAAATCAGTCTGTTGAGGGTGGGCTTTTATCTTTCATTTTCTTTGTCTACCAAGAGAATACTTGGTCTAAGACCGAAAGTCGTGAGCTGCTTGAGACATATGTCAAAGATTTGATTCCCGCTCCATCCTCTGCAAACTTATTTTTATCTATTATTTCTTAAAATCTTCACATAATCTAATATTTCTTATGATTATTTTCCATGACACTACCAGGCTTCTATGGCAATGGCTCTCTATGCTTGGAACGTCAACAACATGAATCCGGTTTTCTGCTCGTGAGTCAAGGTGTTGTCATCGTGCGTGTACCATTGAATGGCAAGAACGTGAAACCTATCTCGGTGGCTTCAATGGCTATTGGACTTGATAAGGATTGCGTAGAAGGACGCGTTTACTGGGGTGATATTTCTTCAAAGAAGATCGTTAGCGCTAAATACGATGGTACCGACTTAAAGACTTTCATTTCTGATGGTGAGTAAATGGAATCAATAAAACAAATAATAGAGTTTTTTTTACAAAATTATCTACTTTTACCAGATGTAGAGTCACCTGAAGGTATTGCAATCGATGTCATTTCAAGACGCATCTACTGGACCGACTCGGTAAAGGACACAATTGAGGTGGCCAGTTTGGAAAACGCTACACTACGTGCCGTGCTTATAAATAAGAATCTGGTCAATCCACGTGGCATTGCCGTGGATCCGTATAGAGAGTGAGTGCGCGTATTCTTTAGTGCTGATACCCAGGATACTTATTTATATTTTCTATATTAACAGAAAACTTTACTGGTCCGATTGGAATCGTGAATCGCCAAAAATTGAAATGGCCGACTTGGATGGTACTGGACGTGAGTTGTTGTTGGGTAGCGGTGCTGTCGTCCTACCCAATTCACTGGTCATACTTGAGAGCAGCGGTGAACTGTGCTATGCCGATGCGGGCACCAAGAAGGTCGAGTGTATCGACTCATACTCGAAACGGCTGCGTACAATCTCCAATGATTTGACCTACCCCTTCGGCTTGACATTCACCCACAATCAATTCTACTGGACTGATTGGACAACGTAAGCCAATACACATACTATATATACTTATATTCTCTATTGTTGTTTGAAACGTCTAACTTTATTTTACTTGCAGTAAAAAATTGGAAAGCGTCGATACTTTTGGCAATCGTCAAAAGGGCATTCAGACGCCTTTCTTCGGTAGTCACAAAATGTACGGTATGACCGCCATCGAGGATAGTTGCCCGCAGATGAGCAGCCCCTGTCAGATCAATAACGGTGGTTGCGTAGACGCACGTATTTGCTTGGTGAACAGCAAGGCGCCATCGGGCAAGAGCTGCAAGTGTACAACCCAGTCGAAGACCTGCAATGTGCCACAGTTCGGTGTGCAGTTTTAAGGTCGATCGATGCGTTCTTTTCTTATCCATTAAATACAAATATTAAGTGAAAAGTTTTATTTATTCGATTTCCTACAGCAGCACAAACTTATTGCACAGTTTTTTTTACTTGTAAGCACATAATAGAAGCAAAAGGAAGAAAAACAAAATATTTATAAATACCATATAAGCTAAAAACACCAATGATTTTTTTGTAATTTTTATAAGCCGAGTATATTGTCCATAAAATATAAATATATATGTATGAGTATGTATGTGTTCGATATATATTTTTCGGTAAATCTAAGTAATAAAGAGAAATACATATCCTCATATGAACTTGTATTCCATTCGAGGTTCATCACAAATTTATTGGAACATTCTTTGGCATTTATTTTCTGAAGATTATCTCTTTCATACTTGTATGTTGGCTGCGGCTACGTTTCAAATGGTCCATCTGTTGAGTAAAGTTGTCGATGAGTCGTTCGAGCAACTGGCGAATGGCTTGCGCGATATTTTGCTCCAAGGCCCGAATCGAAGGAGGACTGTTCGCATAGACTTAAGACTTCACATATACCTATAGGAAAAAGTCTAACGGTGGGACATCATACATTCCTGGTGGCCAAACTACCGGCCCAAAACGTGAAATTACTACTCACCAAAGTGTTCTCCAAATAAATTCACTGTTTGAGATAATGTGAGGGAAGTGGCACCGTCCTGTTTATACCAAATATCACCAAGACTACGAGCTTCAATTTCAGGCATCAAATAGTCGGTTATCATGGCGCGGTTATGGTCGCCATTGACGGTTACGCTCTTACCGACATCATTTTTGAAGAAATATGGACGGATGATTCGACTGACCCACAAATTACACCAACATTTGGCTCGAAAACGTGGGTCTCCTTGGAACTTTTCAAGAGGCCATATAGCGAAGCGATGTCGCTTGGAAAGCTGTATTTTGTAGGCTTTCAGTTTAAGATCTCGATATGCCAGTCAGTGTTGTTGCGAATGGCACGGAACCAACTCTCCACGGTCGTAATATATACTCTCAGCTACGACTGCAATATTTTCTCCACTGTGTGCTGGACTTCAGAGACCCTTTAAAGCACATATAAGTGTTCGTCTGTCCGATCGACCGTCACGAACTAGTCCCTAAGTTTATGTGATATCGCTCTCAAAATATTCCACACTTCTTTCCTACTCCGAATAAGCTGCTTATTTAGAACCACCGATATCGGGTCACTATAGAATATATCTGCTAAACCAAACTATTTATGAAATTTAAGTTATTGTTGGAAAACTTTTTGGTTGTTGAGGTTCCGATCAAAATCAAGTTTTAGTGTGGAAAATTTTTTTAAATTAAAATTTTTTTTCCGAACATATCTTTCAGACATATCTTTCATTATGGCATATAGTAGCTGCCATTCAAAATAAAAAGACGTATTGTACCGAAGTCCATTCTCTTTTATTGCGGTCAGCATTTACAGCAAAGCGATAAACTTCATCATCAGACTCTTTTGAATGTCCAGTTATAGCGCATTCGCTGCTAATTGCTAATCCGATGAGCTAGCCAGAGGCGCCCTTGGTTTGCTTACTGTGCGACTGCGAGAACTTTCTGGTCTAGAATAGAACTTTGGAGATCTACTGAACTACTTACCCTTAGCAAAGTTTGTTTTGTCGCAATAGTTGGAACTAACTCACTGGACGTTGTCCAATAGAAATACATGCTGTAAAGCTAAAAATAATTTTATGTCAGAAAGAAAAAATATTTCAACCAGATGGATTTGGGAATTTTAAAAATGTTGGCATTTTGCTTCTAATCATCTTTAAGTTCAGTAGACATTTAGAAGTTAATAACTTAACCATTCATTGTAAAGCACGTAGGCTAGTGATTAAAATGAAAAAAGTCATCTATCATGCGGTGGAATACAATTTCTTTTCCGGTTTCGTAGATTCAAGAACCACTTTGGTTGGGATCGAGTCAGAAAATCTTACAAGTAACTGTAATCAGAGTAGAATGAGGGATACTGCTCAGACCTAGAAAGGGTATTATTAGGCAAATGTTATTTGGTTAAATTGGCGATTCTAAAATGGATCTCTTTTGGTCAGCTTAAAACGGGAACGGCTAAGTAGGTGGTTGTGGGAACTAGAACTCCTATAAATTTAATCACGAATTCACGTAGCACTTTGAGCTGATCACAAATGGCCAGTCGGAAGTAATTCGGAGTGCACCACATTTCGACAATAGAAGAAGTCAACAAAAGCTTTATTTTTGATCTACTTAGATTAGTTTTTTCGGCTTCGGCTCATCTTTGCCACGATATTCGGCTGATTGATCGTTTGTTTCCCGGAGTCAGATGTTGACGCAATGCTGCTTTTCGAAAAAAATTAGTGACTTTGGAACCAATTGTGCTTCGAGTTTTTTTAGATCCAAATGATTTCTCAAAATGGTTTTCACTGATCCTTCCGATATGTCAACGATGCCGGAAAAATCCTCGACTGTCGATTATCAAGTACCAATTCCTTTATAATGATCATTAGTAGGTGGGTAGTAGTAGGTTTAGGTGGCAATCATGGACGTAGTTTGTTGTCAACGCCTTTTCCAATCTCTTTGAATAATTTGTAGTAGAATATAGTACTAAATATACAAAGTGAAGGAAAATATTTAAAACTCGTCATTTCCGTCAGTTCCTCGGAAAAAATAAATGTGCCTTCGAGTGAAAAGCAGAACTTCTTACAGGATCATCAAAAGCAAAGAAATGAATACGTATTTTAATTAAGACTATAAACGGGGTATTTTTTTTCTTTTCATTGGGGGTGTTTTTTTACGTGGCGGGTCCCAAACCCAGCGCACAACCCTATGCAGGGGGGTTGTTTTCCGGATGGAAGAAAACACTCCAGCTCTGAAAGTATTCAACGCAGTACCCGCCGCGGGAAGCAGAGGAAGAGGAAGACCTCCACTCCGTTGGAAGGACCAAGTGGAGAAGGACCTGGCCTCGCTTGGAATATCCAATTGGCGCCACGTAGCGAAGAGAAGAAACGACTGGCGCGCTGTTGTTGACTCGGCAATAATCGCGTAAGCGGTGTCTACGCCAGTAAAGAAGAAGAAGATAAACGGGGTATTGGACGGAGGGAAAATGAAACAAGTGAAATTGTATTTTTGGTAGACGTGTTTACAAAACATGCAAATATTGGTCAATATTTCTCGACCTTTAGAGACCTTCCAATTTATATTTAAAATTTTCATTAAGATCCCTTGAATAGTTCGCGAGAGCTCAGGACAACTGAGTTTGAAAACACAGTTTTGAGAGAAACGTGTTTAGGGGCTTAAGGGGATATTCTAGCCTAGAAATTTAATCGATTTTTTTTTTATATTTTCAAAGTTTAACTATTCAAGAATATGTGTACAAGAGGAGTTTTCAAAATTCAAATTATTTTCGGAGATATAGGCATTTTTCTGACCCGGCATCCAAACTGGTTCCACTGGAACGCCAAACTTTAAACGCATTTTTCTCAAAACTGACTTTTTCGGAACGATGCCTACGATTTCTCAGGTTGTACTGAACCGATTTACTTGAAATTTTTATAGATCTTTTTTATAGGCTTGTTTATGGTTGGAACTCGCCCCATCCCAAAATTTTTATTTTTATTATTTTCAAAAAATTCGAAAAAGTCAGAAAAAGTGATCCAAAAAAACTTTTTTTTAGGCAGTCGCCATTTTGTGAAAAATTTTTTTCCCACTTTTCCGTAGTTCCGACCATTGTGGCATTATTCTAAATTAATAATCTTTTTTCTTTTTGGTTTCAGATAACTAGGAGTGTTGAAATTTTTAGAGACCCCCCATTGCAATTTATGAAATTTTTTACATTTTTTTAGTTTTTAATTTTTTTCTCTACTCTTCTAAAATTAAAAAATAACTAGTAAAACAAATGGATAGTAAAAATATTAATTGCCTTTTTTGCGACACTTTAAAAATTACCTGAAATTCATGCTTCTAGACTAGAATACCCCCTTAAGTGAATACATAGTACAGCGGAAGTCGAGACCGCAGCTTTTCAAGACTGTATTTCGAAAACTAGTTGGTCGGATCAACTTGAGATCTATAGTAATTTGTTGAGCCTGCTCAACCGGTACAAAATCGAAATAAATAAATACACGCGCATGTAGGAAACTTCAATGAATATTTTTATTTAATTTAATTCTTTTTTTCATGTATGCATGTATGTATACTTCAAATTACATTTTCATCGCTATCAATTAAAATTTAGTTTTCTCAAATTTGGTTTTCAATTGCATTTTGTAGATTTACAACTTTAACGTGTTGTTACTGCTTATTTGTATTTGTATTTTTGTTTGTCTTTTTGTTTTTGCTTTTCTCGAGATGAATTATGTAGAATGTTACAGTTAAAGCGGCAACAATTACAGTTACTCATTACTTCAACATCTTATTGCACTTTTTCATTTTGTTCTCTAATTTCCTTCTTTTCTATGCTTTATGATATATATTCTAGTTTCATTTAAATATAACAGTAAATGTAATTAACTAGTTTATTCATATGCTTATGAATTTATGGTAAATTTTTGTTTCATTATTTAACAGCTAATTTTTACAGTATCCAATTTGTTAAGCGTAAGGGTGACCTAAAATGCTGTAAGAAAATGCAACGAATGACGTCTAAAGCGTCACTTTGTGCTAAGATACTTAAATGAGTTTCTTTAAATCCTAAAATTAAATTAGGAAATATATTTTTGTGGTTTGATCAGTTATTTTCTACTTTTATATCATTTTAGCGCTTTTAAAATCTTTAAAATGGGAAAAAAAGAAACTTCGCGTCTTGAAAAGATATTTGCTTTTTGAAGTGAAAAATGCAGTTGAAGCTAAAACTTAGATTGATAATGAGTTTCCGGACACTACCCCAAAAAAATCCACCATCAAGGATTGTTATGCTAAGTTAAGACGTTGTTGAATGAGCACCGAAGACGGTGAACGTAATGGATTCCCAAAAAGAAACGAAAGCATCAAAAAGGTATACAAGTTTTGGATGGCTATAAAGATATCAATTGAATGTGCACATCAAGTGATTTACGAATATGTGGGTAAAAAAAGCTCTATGGAAAGTGGGTGCCGCGCAATCTCACTCTTGACCAAGAACAACGGCGAGCTGATGATTTGGAGCAGTCTTTGGAGATGTCCAAGCGTAATAAAGCCGAGTTTGAAAATGAATGAATCATGACTGCATCATTTCGCTCCGAGGTCCAATCGACAGTCATCCGAGTGGACTGTACACGTTGATCCCGCTCCAAAGTGTGGAAAAAGGAAACATTTTCTGTTTCTTGGGATGCTATCGGAGCGTTTGAAAGACGAAATCACCGAAAAACGGTTGTTTTTGAAGAAAAGGGAAATACTGTTTCATACCAAGACAAAGCATCGTGCCACAAGTCAGTGCAAACGATGGCAAAAATCCTTGAACCGAGTTTCGAATTTAGTGACACGCAAGTGAATTGGTCTTCGAATTGCTGCCACATCCACCGTACTCTCCAGATCTGCTCCTTAGCGACTATTCCAATTCAATTCTCAGATCTCAAAAGAATGCTCTGCAAAATTTTTCGTAGATGAAGAGGTGATTACCGAAACTGAAGTCTATTTTCAAGCAAAGGACAGCTTATAGTACCAAAATGGGAGGGTCGTTATAATCAGTGCCAAAAAATGTGTTTTAGAATGGCATGCCGAGAACGTTTCAATTATACATATATTTTAATATTATAATTAAATCCCTTCAGTCCCATTGCTATCAGACTGAAGGGGTATTCTAGTCTAGTATTGAAAAAATCGAAATTATTTTCTATATTTCATTAGTTAAGATATTCAAAAATATCTTTCAAAAAGAATTTTTACAAATTCATATTATTTTCTAAGTTATAGTCGTTTTAGTGTCGACGATAAAACTGTAAGGGATCGTCTCAGTGTGAAATTTTCGAAAAACCGATTTCTTTTTGTTGCATTATTGGATAGAATACACTGCAACAAACATTCTCTCAAATTTTGAAATCAAAGTTCTAAGTATTACGGTCTTTCTTGTAGAAAGAGAACAGAGTGGGGAACGCTACAAATCCAATCTTTAAACGCGTTTTTCCCAGAATGGCGTCTTGGTTTCCACTCTCAAATGAAGAGTTTTGAAGAAATCTAGTTCCAATTTGGAGAGAATACTTTTAATCATTCTCTACCCCGTTATAAAAGCTCTTTTTTTAAATCTTCCTTATTTTTTCTACGAAAAACTGTCGAAAACTAGGGCCCAATTCGATACTTTTTGCCGCCGCCATTTTGTCATATTAAAAAAACAAACTCTCCATAGCGTGATAGAAGCTTTCCCACAAATTAATCATATTTTTGAAATTATATAATTTATAAAAAACGGACCGATTTTTTAACTTCAATATTTACAAAAAAAAAAAAAAAATGCGAAAATCAGTGATTTTTCGGACGGCTACACTGAGACGATCCCTTAAACGCGTATTTCTCGAAACAATGTGGCTTTTGGGTGGTTGCCATGATGTCTTAAGTTATATTTGACCGATTCATCACTAGCAGTATCATCAAGGTACTTTCATATTAAACTTGTTTGGATGCCTGGCCGCAGCGGTATCGTCGGAAATTGTAAAGTCGATGAGCTAGCCAAAAAGGCACCCAAACTCAAATTCTACTTGGATGGGAATTAAATGTGAAACATAGACGGAAAGTACACGCTAAGATGCGGAAGACAGCAGCACTGAGAGTTGCTACGGCCTACCGCACTGTGTCCAAAACCAGTGCTAGTGATAAACGGCGTTATTCCAATGGATTAACTCGCTAAGGAGAGAAGACGAATCTGGTTATAAATAGAAGCAGGACGGAACGGATATATACATGGTCGCAAAACAACAGGCGAGGGAACAAGCGTTTGAAATCTGGTAAGATCGGTGGACAAGTCAGTACAAAGGCCGATAGACTGCTAAATTATGAAGAATGCAAAAATGTGGTACAGTTGAACACACGACAAAGTGAACTAATACATAACGCATGTGCTTTCTGGTTACTAGTATTTTCGAGAATACTTTACAACATGGGATAAAAAGAAAGTCCAACGTGTATTTATGGCGACGAACCATGACGCGACGAAGCAAATCAAACATTCTTTGAGCGTCGTCGATGGAAAGAAGCAATATTTAAAAGAGATAATTTTTAAAAAAATTGATGCTTAAGAATCTTGTTTCGAATGATAAAAAACTTTCCCAATTAAATTTTAAGTTGCTGTATTTTTTCTTTAAGAAAGTAGGGAGCTCGAAATGTAACATCCTTTAATTGGATTTGTATATGATTTTTTATCATCTAATTAATTTAAATATTTATTTGAACTAAATTTCGCTGAAAATATTTCAACTGTGTTGTGCTAAATTTTTGGAAAAATTATAAATTTTTTTCGCAGTTAAAAGAAGAGTTGGCAAATTCATGCAAAATTCATATACTCAAACAAAAAAATTTTTCCTGCATAGTGCTATATTTCGACTTTGTCAGTGATCAAATTAACAGTTTTTTGCTTATTGAAAACAACAGTTTTTCTTCAACACGTATTCTAATTGCGCTTATCAACTTTATATACATACATATGCAACAGTGCTAAATGTATTATTATAATATTATATACAATATATAATAATACGCTTTAATATCTAATGCCTAATTTATTTATGGGTGCTCACATACTTAATTTGTTTTATTAAAGTTAATCTAAGGCTAATATACTCGTATGCATTTAAGTCTAGTGAATTTACTTAAAATTTGTTTGAGAACGTGTAAGGCCTTATGAATAAATATAGGAGCAACTATATATGTACATACATGTATTCAAATACCTAACCTTTATTACGCGATACTTTGCAGCTTCGAACTGTCACAGCAGTCAATAGTTTTAGCTCGCGACCCTCACTTATGCCTAATAAAATTCATTTTCTAAAGTTTCGTTTCTAACAGTTTACTTACAGTTTTTGTAATAGATTTAGTTTCTTTTTTTAAATTAAATTTTGCATAATTCATAATTTGTTAGTTTTTGTTCTAGACTTATAAATAGCTCTTCTTCGCATTGCGTCAGCTTGTTTTCTTTTTACAAATTTATTCTCTGTTTATATCGTCCCTAATTCACTAATCTCAATTCTTGTAAAGCATTAATAGTATACCAAAGCGTTTATCAGTTTTACTAAAATGTTTCAATTCTCTCTTAGCATAACCTACAGACGTACATAGCTAATTCTTGCACATTCAATACTCATCTATATTTGTATGTATGTACAGTCTTACAGATCTACATTTTTTTTATTAAGTTGCCTAAAACTATCTTCATTACGCCAATTATTTGGTATTTAGCTACAATTATGGTACATTATATACTATTGGTGCTTGTACATACATTTCCATGTACTTAGAAGTGTCTACAATTATTTACTAAGAAATATCTTTTGTTTAATTATCTCAATTAAAATTGAAAATTGACATTATTTAATTTTATACAGTGTTATTATATAATAAGCGACCTGTAATCAGCAGGGATAGTTGAAAGAAAGCAATAATGTCGTTTAATGAGTTAAAACGAACAAAATACAATGAGTAGACGAGTCAAATAGATAGGACAATTAAGATCTCAAATAACTGGGCTTCGAGGCAGCTTGGCAGCGTTGGGCTACCATGGGTACTCGCACTGGTTTTGGTCTGGGATTGATCGTAAGATATCCAGTGAGCCTTCAGTAAAGCTAGCCTCTCCTTAGTTGAGAAGCCGGTGTACTTGCTGTGAGGTTGCGAGTCTTGCTGAAGTCAATTAGATAGGACCATTAAGATGCCAATTAACTGGATAGCTGGGCTTTAAAGGAACTTGGCAGCGCTAGACTACCCTCGATGCTGGTGATCTTTTTGGTTTGGGATTGATCGTAAGAAATACAGTAAACCCTTCATCCTCAGCAATCTTACTGGATGTCAAAAACAACCGCCGTTCCTTTTACAAAGCGAAAATCTCTTCGAGCTTAAGACCCCTAACACTTGGAGGCAGAGAGTTGGAGTTGCCTAAAGAGGTCCAGTTCCTAGGCCTCACATTAGGCCCAATCTTACGGTGGAATATGCACGTGGAATTAAAAAATGATTTAAACTGTCCAGAGCCACTACGGCCCTGGTGATACGCAGATACGTAGCCGGTAGATGCGGGGCTGCAATTCAGGTATCATCAGATCACTGTATACCATAATCATAAGACCTATACTCACTCAAGGGTATCGAAGGCAACGCTAACCACGCACGACCTACGACTGAGAGGCAGTACTATCCAGTAGAACACTGAAGGCTCCAAAAAACACCCGATGGCATTGGAGCAAACATCGTGGCACCGCATACCAAACTATCCAACTAATGGGAGGTTTTCCGATAATGTTTCAAACAGAAGTCTTTGGTGTCCGTCAGTGTACAGGAAACAGGAATGCGCCACAGCAAATTATTACTGAGAGGTTACAACCTAGTAAGGTTTAGAGATATGATCGACCTCCCCCAAGACAAATTCCGTTTCTTAGGGTCTATCTACGGGAACAGGGTCACATTACCTCAATCACGCCCTGCAAACTCCTGGACAATATACCATGCTGTATACTTCAATGATCTATTTTTCTATATGCACAAATAGCATCTTCCAAGCGGAAGTACTAGGTATAGAGAAAACCTAAGGAGTTCTATTGAATAATTACGGGAGGGTTCGGAAAGCAACCTTACTCCGGATTGCCAGACGGCTACTATCACTATTAGGTACATTCCACTTGTCCATAATTTGGGTTCCAGGGCAGAGTGACATTTTCGGCAACGAAACTGCAGACGAGTTGGCCTGGCTAGGAGTCTCTGTGAACGAATCCCAGGCGGGATCAATACCATGCTCGCAGGAAATGACCAAAAGTGAACGACAAAAGTGAAGAAAGAATAACGATTTTTATCGCTACCGCAATAATTCGTGTTAATAACTCAGTAGAACACATTACATTTGCGATTAGACAGTATGTTCCCAAAGGGTCCGAAATCGACAATAGTCTTAAGTCTATGAGCGCCGTCTAAATAATTTTTAATGCATTTTCGTTAATAGAAAAGTAATATTAAATTCGAATTTATAGTGTCAGGAAATAAAAGAACGGAAAATTAAATATCTTAATTGCTACCGATATTATTATAAATACAGTTATATCGGATGTTTTCTACTTACATTCTAGTAACTTACATTACAGTTTGTTTTGTGCTTTGGCTATTATTATTTCACCATTTGTTTGTACAATTTGATAACATGGTTTTTATAATGAGTTTTTTTTTATTTTTTTTAAGAATCTTGGTATTTTCTATAACTGTTTTTTTTTTTTTTATACATTTTTATATAAATAAATAAACATTCAAAAATGAACACATATTTTTTATTATAAATAAAGATTGTTTGAAAATAGTCTAACGGTTGTGGAAATAATATGCCGTATTTTGGTTGCTTTTGGTATCTGTTAGATATTTTAAATATGTTTTTGGGAGAATTAGGTAGTTTTCTAGTAGAAAATGTGCTAAGATGATTCTACTACAGTCTCAGGAGTGAACTCGAATTTATGTGCTACTAAAAGTTGTTAACCGTTAAGCAATACCAAAAGCTCCGTCGAGATCGGGAAGGACCTCTCCGAGCCGTTCGATACCCTTTTGTGCGACTTCTTCAATCTACTCTTAAAGAAAATAATTCGAGCTGCAGAACTAAATAGAGAAGGTGTCATCTTCTATAAGTGTGTACAACGGTTGCTGTTGTTAACTTCTTTCAGTGGTACATATGTGGGATATTTTTCATGGATTTTATATTATATGGATAGAGACAGTAGCGGATCTATAAGTTATTGCTGGGGAACTTTGCCTTCCAAAATATTTTTAATTTTGATGTTACTTGATAAATTCTTATAGGAATGATATTTCTTCAATTTTGTTGGAGAAGGGTCGTAACAACTAAAACGAGTGGTTTTTAAGACCTAGAACATTGTGGATCTGCCACCGGATGGAGTTGGTATTATTATGAGAAACATCAACTTCAACTACAGTTCCAAAAACTTGATTAAAAATAAAATTCTTCGCCTGGTGCTGGAGCATTATTACATAGGTTTTTGATTTTGAATTTTTACCCTTGGGCCCATGAGAACTCAGAATAAATATTCGTATGTATGCACCCAGTTATTGCCTTGTTGTGTTGCAGGCTAACTAAAATATGGACTGCGGCCGTTCCAGAATATACTATACTATATATCTAGCTGGCCGTTTGAAGAAGGAAGCGCAAGTTGTGGGCTTGAAAAGTGCTTCCTTTGTATTGAAGTTGTATTACAAGTTAATTTTTGAGAATTAATATCAATTTACTAATATCTATGCCACGGGTTAGGTGTGCACCAGGGACGGTTCCATAGGAGGTTTGGGTGTCAAACATGCCCCAAAATCAAAGAATGAGGATTCGGTAAAAATAAAAAAGAGAATATTGCTGCCGCTAGCGCATCAATTGAGGAAGACCCAAAATCAGTCTCTCACACGTCGTTCTGAAGGGTCTGTGACGTCGTTGTGGTGAGTTTTGCGAACAGATCTTGGCTTATATCTTTATAAGATTAGATAGATGTAAGTACTGAAACCATTTGACCACCGGAATCGTCGTATGTTCGTGAATTGGGCGGAGTAACAAGCTGGAAAATATCCGGATTTTCATCGAAAAATCATCTTCAAAGAGCAGGCAGAATTCTGGCTAAATGCCTTTGTCAATAAGCAAACTATGCCTAATTGGTCAGGCAGCAATCCACACATTATCCATGAGTTGTCATTGCATACCGAAAAAATTTGGGTTTGGTGCAGTTTATGGGTCGTACTTCTTCCATGATGATCAAGACCGGCACGTTACTGGGAATGGGAATCGCTATCGCTCCCCGAATTGGACGATACGGACTTGGATAATATGTGGTTCCAACAGAAGGGCGCCATAAGCCACCTTTCTCTACGCTCGTGAGAATTAGGTGCGTACCAGCAGTGGATCCACGAGGTTTTTAGGTGTCAAACATGTCCACAAATCAGAGAATGATAATTCGGTAATAAAATGACAGAAAAAAAGTTATTATGCATATTTTTACAACGTTTAAGCCTTAGAGAGCGTATGCTTGCCTTAAGTTGGATGTTTCAACATCTTAACCTCCATGAGGAATTTTCTTTTGTAGCACCGTTCTTTTGGTAAAAGTAAGTGGGTACAGACGTTTGGTTAGGGTATCCTTTAGATAGATAAATAAATAATCAACTACAGATCTTACAAAATAAAAAAGAAAAAATATTTTTTAATGTAAATTAAAGCATAAGTTTTAAACAAAATTTTCGAGAAAATTATCTAAAGATTTATAATTTTATTACCTAATAAATAAATATGTATTTTTGGTAATTAAAAATTATCTACAAACTCAAGAATATATGTAAGTATATTCAATATTGTACATTCACAATGCATGTAATACATATTTATAATGAAATAACTTTAGGCTTACCCTAGTACTACAATTGAACGAGTCACATTATTTACAGCTGATCAGCTGATCACTACAAACGAACCTTAAGCTAAGTGATTATATATATATATATTTTGAAATCGTTGCACGTTTAACGCAGTTGCAACGACCATACTCCTGACGTCCGATTCGGCAATAATAAGCGTTTTCCCACTTACGCTACAATTAATAATCTATACATATGTACATGATGTGTGAAACTACTTTGTTGCTATCTCTGCTGCAGTTAACTACGTACGTGCTTCGGTGTGTGAGCTGTGTTCGCCTAACTACTCGTCTTTTGCTTCGGACTCCGCTGCAGTAACGATAGCCGACATTCGTGGCATTGTGACGTCATCGTCATCGTCACGTCGTGTTGACGTTTAGACGCCTTAGCACCGCTCCGATTTCTACTTATATTATATCCATTTATTTTTCTTCGATATCGACGAGCGGAGTCTGCGACCCCACATAAGGTTGTATCATACAATTGTCCCTTGTAAATGTTGCGGTGATTGCATTGGTCCGGATTGTTGTGAATCCTGTTGTGGCACTTGTAGCGGTGAATTGTTGTTACTCGATGTGGGTGATGCGCCCAAATCGGCAGTATTGATGGCCAGTGATGAGCCGCCGCAAAGCGTGGCACCACCTAATGCCGAGGGATTAATACCACCGCCGGGACCACCGGCCACTATGCAGGGTACACCCAGTATGGGTGTTGGTTCTTCGGGTGGTGTGACCTGATATTGAAAGTACAAAGAGTTAGGTGTGGACTATTAAGGCGGTATAATAAATATGTTAGTGTGTGTTTAGTTTTTGCTTGTATTAGGGTGGTGCTTAAAAAGTGAAAAGTCGCAGTTTTTTAAGCTCAACTTTCTTGGTGATTTTTATGCATTTAGTTTTGTGAAGTTTGGAAAGAAAAATATTGGAAAAAGTTTAGCCCAACATTTAAGTGCCACCCTAATGTTTATACATAAGCACACTGACCTCCAGTCCTATACTGCCGTTGAGTGCAATTTTAATGGGATTCGTGTGATTCGTTGCCTGCATTAGCGTCGTAAAATGGCTAATGCCGATCTCCTCTAACGAGGATTTTCGTCGGCCATGACTAACACCAACACTGGGTAAGCCTTGCCGCAATGATGAGGAACGCCGTAGCAAAATATCATTGTCGATCTGCAAGTGAAAGTAAGCGGAACGAAACCGATTCAAAAACGGGAAATTCACCAATATTTCAAAACAACAACAAAAATAGGGGGTGTCGTTTTTGAGTGAGCGCAAAATACAAAATCACAAAAAATCATTAATAACCACACAAATCGTTCAGAACTCTTCGTATTGCACAAAAATTAATATTTTAAGGTGAATTACGTTCAAAAATGAAAACGAATTAAAGTAAAAGTTGCAAATATTTTCTTTTTGTTTTTGTTTTTTGCTCTTATAGCAATATTTTGATGCAGATACAAATGTGATGGTTGGGCGACTCCACTGGCTGCCGTATTCGCCACTGACATCAAGCCATCAAGCCATCAACAACCGGTAGTCTTACACATCTGTGTAATCACACATCGGTGGCGGTGGTTGTGCTGGTGTTAGTTAGTGATTGACACAAATGTAGCTCACAATCGGTGATCGGTGAACGTTGATGCGGTGTCGATGGTTGCAGTTGTGGTGGTGATGGTGGTTGGTGCCACACTGAGTAGTTGCTTGCGGTTATAAAGTGAGGTTGGTGAATGGGGATGAGGGTTGTGGTGGTTAATAGTGTTAGTGGGATGTGAGTGGTAGGGCTTTGAGTTATTTATACTATTTTTGTTTATTTATTGACTAACTAAAACAATATCCACAAAAATAACCATTCTATTTTAATGATTCCAATAATTTCGGAGAGAAAAAATATTTCATTGAATCTCAGAGACCCATACTTTATGGTGAATTTTTTATTTAAAAAGTAATAAATCTTTTGGCAGTCGGTAACAATAAATATTTCTTATGGCTGAACCCCTTCTTTTATTTGTTTTCTAAGCCTAAATAATGTCGGACAGAATATGAACTATTATACTAATTCCCTCTTTCGGAAGCTAATGGATTCTTTTAAGAAAGTTGTCTACATAAGTCAAAAAAGCTTTCGGAGAACTCTCAATGTTCGCCGAGTCAACAGCTGGAGCTATATTATTCCATCTTCTCTAAATCATCCTAAACAAATTTGCGAAAATTCGATTCGATTTGTATGATAACCACGGTACTCCGGAAAGTATGTCAAAGCTCTATAATTACACTGTACAACACAAATTTTTTCATTCCAGAGACTGAATATTATATGTAAAATGCAATTTCTCCGTTTTTTAAACTCTTAATATTTGCTTTCGAATATCGAATTTAATTCTCTTGCAAAAATCATTATTATATCAACGTTCCATCGATTGTGGTATTCGCCGCTGCCAATGAGCATCCATAAATCTTCCGAACCTTCCTCTCGAACACTCCTAATGCCGACTCCTTAACTCCACACCTTATAGCAGGACAGAAATAATGAAGGACATGTAGAGATTTGCCTTTGTCTGTCGAGAGAGGACGTTACTTTTCAATCGCCAACTCAGTCCGAGTGGTATCTGTTGGCAAGAGTTATTCTGCGTTGGATTTTAAGGCAGACGCTGTTGATGGTATTGATGCTGATTCCAAGTTAGACGAAATTATAAACGACTTCAAAGTTATGACTGTCAACAGTGACGTGGGTGTCTAGTAGCTAGTGCAACGACTCTTTTTTTGATGACAAGAGATAGTTCGTCTTGTCCTCGTTGGTATCGAATGGCTCGGAGGGGCCCTTCACCTTCTTGGTGTTGCTCGACGTAGCCTACACAACCGTATTAGTTTTCCGGGTATACCAAGTTCAGACATAACGGCGCAGAGGCAGTTCCTTATCGTGCTTTCGAAGGCGGCTTTAAAATCGAGTGAGAGGTGGACTTCCTTTCGAGACTCGTTTCCAAGGTTTGACGTATGGTGAAAATCTGGTCAATTATAATTTATTCAGATCTAAAGCAATACTGATAAGGTGCAATCAGTATTTTGACGGTGATTTTCAGTCACAACGCTCGATAAGACCTTATATGCGATATTAAGAAGGCGTTTCCCACAGTAATTGGCGTGGATTGTGGAGTTCCACTTTTTGTGGATTGGATAGAGCACACACTTAGGTTCCAATCGTCGGACATGATTTCATTCGACCATATCTTGCCAAGAAGCTGATGCATGCACCTTGTCAATTATTCGCCGTCGTATTTGAATAGCTCGGCCTGTAATTCATCGGCCCTGCCGCTTTACTGTTCCTCAGGCGGGTGATTACTATTCGAAAATCAGCATAGTCGGGCAATGGAACATCTATTCCACCATCATCGATTGCGATCACTCTGGGTCTTATAAGAGTATGCTTCTTGAAACCTTCCGTTAGTCGCCGAATCTTTACATAAACACTGCGAGCATTTCCCATGTAAGCTGGCTGACAAGCTCTTCATGCTCCCACATTTTGGCATTTGTCTTATTTTGTCGTGCAAATGTGTCACGCTTACTTCTTCAACTCTCGGTATTTGCCCCACTCCAATCTCTAGAAAAAAAAAATGGTTTGGTTCAATAGCCAAACGAATAGTCGACCTTGCTGCCAGTGTCGTTATAGTATTGAAACTTGGTGTAAAGAATGGCAAATTCAGTCTATCTCATCTGGTATAGGTGCTTTTTGATAGCAGTTGTATAGAGAGTCAGAAAGGTTCGAAGAATGGTCCATCGATTTTCACACATCGGGAGAGTCTTTCAATAGAAATGTCTGGCAGTTACGAGTATATACTATATATAGTTTAAGGCTTTTCAAGAGTGGGCTTCATGAACTATTACTCCATTTTAAGTAAGATTGAATAAAGTTGCTGTAGAAGAAAGAGTGAGAGTTTACAAACTACAGAACTGGTTCATCAGATCGTGTCTCGAAAACTCAGAGAGGTTTCATTTTGTACCCAAATTACTAAGGAATCACTCAACAGAAGAATATCGGCTGAAAGTGTAAATGCCTAGCCAGCAGTTGATTCCACCTCTTCCACGTTGGCAGCAATATACCTGGTCTCTTTTTGGGATAAGGGAGTAAAAATTAAAACGATGGGTTGAACACAGTTAAAGGTGGGTAAGTCTGAATATCGGTTTACCGAAAATGGAAAAACCATTCCTATGTTCATATTATTCTACAGCTTCCGAAAAATAATTGTTTAAACACGGCTATAAATCCGATTATGCTTTTTTCGTCTTGAAACAACCCATTTCAGAACAAATGTCAATCCCCCCTCCACTATAAAACGATTATCTAACATTAAATATTAATAAATAACAAAAAAACTGTGAAAACATTAAATTGTTCTTGCTGTACATGGTGAGGAGAGAGGATGGTGAACAGTTAAAAGTGAAAAGTACGAAAGGTTAAGTGTTAAACGAACATAATGAAAACACAACACAATTTACGTGATACGTGACACGAGAGATACGTAAGATCAACGACAGAGAGAGAACATAACGGAAGTAGAAAACGAAAAGCAAAATAGTGTGTTTAACGCCAATGGATAAATGGATAAATAGTAGCCAACCCGCAATGAATTGCTCCGGCCGCGCTGTGTGCCAACAACCGTCGGACTGTCGGGTAGAGAAAGAGAATTGGATTTAATTTGTTGTATGGGCGGCGAGCAGCGTGGCGAACCATACCCGGCCAACGTCTGTACGCTTTGCATTTGCATCGGATTCAGTCCAGCTATGCCGGAGCCACGACGCGAACCCGCACCGGCCGCGGCACTAACGGTTGGACCGCATGCGGCACCCAAATTGATGTTCGAACAGAAGGATATGTTTGATTTGCGGCGAGAATTGTGACGTTCGAAGGTTTTTTGCGCTGAAAACGGCGACGGACGCACCAAGTAGCTGTAAAAAAGAAAATTTTTTGAAATTTGTTTAAGACAATTATACTACATGTTTGACAAGAAGATATCTTCGTTTGGTGCAACTTACATGACATCTCCCTCCTCCAACTTGAGATCACAGCTCGGATTGATTATCACATACGACAGATGATTACGCTTCTCGCTCACGTCGTCATAATCGATTGTCGGCAGATTCAACGACTCCATGCGACTGCGCACCAGATTCGCGATCTCGGCGCGTTCGATTTGTTGCGCATGATTGTTGCGCGCCTCATCGGCCAAATTGATCGAGTACTGAAAAAACATAGAAGACTGCTTTACGATTAGTTGACTTAGTTCGGTTTTATCAGATGGCAACACTACGTTTGTACGAGTATTAGTAGGTGTGTGCTCCAGCTACGGACGTTATATATAGACATTCGGATGCAAATACGAGACAAGAAGCACTACAGAGTTTAGTAAATACATATGCGGTTCTTTGTTGTTGTTTATAAAGTGAGTATCTAAAGCATCGCATTGTGAGTTGCTGTGGAGTATTTAGTAAAAATGCACAGAATTTTCTACGGAATAGCGCTCGAACGAATAAATCTAGCATTTCGGTGTTACAGTACGTGACATTGCAGAGATTTCAATTTCGAGCATTTTCTAAGTAACTTTTAAATTCTAGTTGCATATATCGAGCAATAATTATATTTTATATATATTATGCATATCTCTGGATAGTTTTGTTTATATACACAGTGCTTTAGCCTATTTAGATATAACCATGTATCTAGTCTAGCTGCAATTCAAAGCGTTGGAACTCATACAGAATATGCTTTATAAATAGTTTTTAGACTGTGTAACATTATTTTACAGGCATATTATAATGTTCAAAAAATAATCAATACCTACCTTTTTATATTAAATAATATTTTTTTTACACTTAATGTAGAGAGCTTAGTGGTATGTATTTGATTTCTTACAATTTTCCAGTTTTCAGACAGTTGCGTTATTTAATGTCAACCTTTGAAACCAGAGAAGTTCCACATTGGACTTAAAAAGTACCGTGTCGTTTCAGTTACATATATTAACGGTTGATCCAAGTACACAGAGGTACTTTTTTCAATAGTTTTTTTCGACAAAACGCGGTTGAGTCGTGGCAAGTTGTCATATTATTTTTGTTCAGTATTGTTTGGCATTTCATCATGGAAAGACTTACACCTGAATAACGTTTGCAAATCGTCCAATTTTTTTTAGGAAAATTCACGTTCTGTAAACATATTCATTCGCGCGTGTTGCTCAACTTATGGTCAATATAATCGGTCTACTGAGCATAGTATTCACAAAACTATCACCCATCTTGAGACCCAGCATACAACATTGGATAAAATTGAATCGAATAGACCACGTGCAGCATGCAATGAAGAAAATATAGCAGCCGTAGCTGAAAGCGTACGCGAAGACCTTGGATAGTCGATTATCTGCCGTTCGCAGCAACTCGGACTGACATATTGAACCACTGGCACATTTTACGTTGAGATCTTAAATTAAAAGCGTTCAAAATACAGCTTTTGCAAGTATTGAACTCTTTCGACCTTCCTAAGAGTCATCGCTTCGCTCTATGAGCTCTTGAAAAGTTCCAAGAAGATTTTGTTCAGCAATGAGCCAAACAAGCAATATTGCCACATTTGGGATGAAGGAAAACTTGAAATGATTCAAGAGCTGCCTTTTCATCTAGAAAAAGCAAAAATTTGGTGTGGTTTGTGGGTCGGTGGAATCATCGGCCACTTTGTGGAAGATGTTGCAGAAGCATGTAGGTTTGCGGGCTTAGAATTGATGCCAAACGACCAACAAAAGCCGTTACACGTTCGGTGAATGGTTCCAAAACGGGATGGTTACCGATCCCAGTTTTCACAAGAAATTGTGATCAGGAGGAGGAGACATTTAAAAAGATTGATAAATATCGCCAAAGCAAAAATTATTGTGGATGTTGAATTGCTACCCCAGCTGTTCTCAAGGGGATGTCATCTAATTGAAGAGCTTTTCGTTCGCATCCGAAGAAGATCTTTACGATCTTGGAAAGCTCTATTGACTTCTCTGATTCTACTAAGAAGCTGATCAAACTTATTGTTAGGTTATTCTAACTATTCCCGCCAGCTCGGTGGGATATCCGAAGGAAAGCGCTCCCAAGTGTTTAAGTCTTGACCTCTAAAACGTGACACAGTCTAGAAGGAAGTGTTGAGTTGTGTCCACCGCATCTTCTCCCATACATCTTTGGCAGATGGCTACAGGTAAGATTCCGACCGTTGTTGCGTGGACGTCAATAGGGCAATGGCCTGTTAAAAGCCTCGAAAGTAGGGAGAGGCTAGGCTTACTGAGGGCAATGAGATCATTTAATCTCTTGCGATCGATCTCGGGCCAAAAGGCTTTCGCGACAGTGCATTTACCGATTGTAGTCTAGCGCTGGCCAAGCCAAGCTTTCGCGAAGCCCTGCTATCTAGTGGTAAAAAATAGGTTAGGTCTGGTAAAAGGGCTGATCCTTCGGCATGATGGGGTTACACTTAGACTACTATATACCGTGGTTTGTGTAGACAAACGAATAAACTCCTTTAGTTGGATGTCAGCTATCGACAAAACAGGCTAGAATCCTTCGCTTCTCTGCTTAGGTGTGAGCTGCGATGTGTTTTTGCCTTGATCTAGCAAAAAATATTTCAGTAGGAAGATTTGATCCGTTGCGATACCAGATGGAATTCACTTAGATGGGTGGAATCGGATCATTGCGACTTTGTTTTGTTTTGGAGAATGTACTATCGATCTTGGTTTAAAGCTTACGAAGCCGCCATTTTGAGGCTAGCAGTTTGATGCTTTTCCGAAAATAAAATAAAAAAAAAATGTTGGTAAATAGCAATAACTTCGTGATGGTAAACTATGAAGTTTTTGACCATGGCGTGACTCATCCTCAGTATTGTATAAATACAAGGATAAGGGTGAAAATGTTTTCAAAATTTCGGAATTTCAATTGATGAAGATATTTTGTTATTTCTTCATCTTCTGAACCAGTTTATACTACAAAATCATAAGTAAAATAAGTGAATGTTATGTTATTACACTCTAACACTTAAACACACACAAAAACGGGTAAGTACCTGCAGGCATATATCTAGGCGTTCAGGGCGCTTGGCATAATGTGCAATTTACACAATTCTGTGATCGGTTTTTTTTTGCTAATCGTGTTTTAATTATACGTTTTGTACTTACTGATGAACCCTTCCGTTCCGAACAGCCACCCAGACAGGTGGTCGACTTGTGTTGTGATGGATGGCTTTGATGATGATGACCAGAGGCCGATGGCGGTCGGTAGGTAACGCCACGAAGGACTTCGCTGCTGTCCTTCGTCGAATCGGGTGTACCCGCTTCTTCGTCGTACTGTACCGGTACCGTTCACGTGGGCGATTGGTCGTTTTGTCGGTTTGGGCGATTTGTAGTAGTAGTTACACATGAGCGTGTGTTTTATTTTATTGTGGAAATGTGGTTTTTTTTGTAGCAGTAATGCAAATGTTAGATACAAAATGAATTTTTAATTGAGTTTCAATTCCATTCTTTCATAAAATAGTTCGTGTTGTTAATAAAAAATTTGTGCTTTTATTATTAAAATAAAAATAAAGTAAATAGAGTATCGTTTTTGTTGTAAATATGCATATTACATACATATGCACACACACACATAGGTACAAAATAAAGTAGACATGCAGGATTTTTAAGAGGAACTTTTCTTGGAGTTTGGGATAGTTGTGGGAAACATTGTCGGAATTAATAAGAATATTTTTGTACTAAATTATTACTTAGAAAAAGTACTAAAAAGACATTAAGAAATACAAAAAGTTTTGTTTCGGTTTTATGACGCCGGAAATTTGGAAAACAGGCTTCCCGTTTTACTTAAAATTATTATTTTAAAACAGAACGTTTTGTCCTATCTTCAAAGAAAATATTTCAGAAAAATTCTCACGCATACATAAATGTATGTATAACAGAAATATTAAATATATTTTAGTTTTGATTTAAAAGGTATAATTTTTTTATGAAGATCATTGATATAACGATAGAATTGAATCTTACTCTGGTTGCCATTGCGTTTTGATAAGTGCTATTGATTATATTCGATCATCTTGAGAACTTCATTCGCGATCTAGAAGCCACTTATTCGTTAACAAATCTTGCCAACTTTGAAATGGCTAATGACTAATATTGATACTAAAATATTTTTGATTTGGTAGTTTGAAAAAGTTAGACCTTAGGAATTAATATGTTCACAGTGGCTTTATAAATTCATGTGAATATATTTCGAGAGTGAGTAATATAACAAAATAGTCTGGAGAAAAGGGAAACATTTTGAGTATTTTTTTGAAACAGATTAAAAAGAAAAAGAAAGGACTAAAGTTAAATAAAATTAAATTCTTAAGAAATTGTCGAAATATGGAATGGATGAGCTATATATTAAATGAATAAGAGTCCCTTGGAACAGTATGGAAAGAAATTATAAACTAAAGCTGAAAGATTGTATAGCAGCTATAGGCAATGGTAGACCGAACTGAAAAATTTCTTCGGATATTTTGCCGTATTTCGCAAAGATCCCTTTTCAAATAAAAACGTTTTCCAAACAAATATTTTAGTTTGATCTGTTACTTTTTATGACAGCTATGCTATAGTTGTCCTATATTATCTGTTCCGCCAGAAGAGCAATGTCTTGGAAGTTTAAGGACATATCCAAATTTTCAGATTGATATTTCGAAGGCTTAGGTATTAACGGGGGATCCCAGTAGATGTACTTTCGTAAATAGTCGAAGCTGAGAATGTACGTGAAGGCCATGGAGAGTTCATTCGGCGCCGTTCGCAGTAACTCGGACTGGCGTATGGAAGGACTTGGCGAATTTTACATCCAGATCTTAAACTGAAAGCGTATAAAATAGAGCTTATGCAAGAACTGAAGCCGCTCTTTCTTCCTAAGCGACATCGCTTAGCTTAATGGGCTCTGGAAAAGTTCCAAGAAGATCCGATGTTTTCGAGACAAAAATTTATTCAGCGATGGGGCTCATTTTTCGCTCAATCGGTATTGAACAAGCAAAATTGCTGCATTTGGGACGAAGAGCAGTCTGCAGATATTCAAAGGCAGCCATTTTATTCAGAAAACATAACGACTTAATGTGGTTTTTGGGTCGGTGGAATCATCCGTCCACGTCAAAAATGATGCAGGTGAGAACGGAATCGTCAATGACGGTAGTTATAGCGCCATTATAGCCGACTAAAGCGTTCTCGGCGGCATTCGCTTTCAACAAGACGGCGCCACTTTTTCCCCATCGCATAAATCAATGGATTTATTGAGGGAACACTTCGGTGGGCAGATAATTTCACGTTTTAGGCCGGTCGATTGACCATCAAGATGGTGTGATGTTACGTCGTTGGGGTTTTTCTGTTGGGATTTGTAAAGTCTAAGGTCAATGTGGACAATCCCGCTTCGAATCAGGTCTTGGAGCAAAATATTACACGTATCATTCGCCAGTTACCAGTCGAATTGCTCGAATGAGTGATCGAAAATAGGGCTCAACTGATAGACCATTTGAGATATTTCCGCGACCAACATTTGAAAGAGGTAGTCTTCCAAAAATAAATGCCAAAGAATGTTCTTTCGAATTTTTAATTTTTTAAAAAAGTTGGAAACCTCGAAATGGATCACCCGCTATATACTTTATAGGATCTCCGACGTTTCCTTTGGATGTTGCAAATGTCGTGGCAATCTTACTATGCCCTGTTCGGAGTATGATAATCATATATATATGTATATGATATGGACAGTAAATATGACATTTGAAAGATACGAACACGGAATTGTACAGAGCAGAGTAAAATATTCTTGGTTAAACGAAACTGCCATTGAACATTCTCTTGAAATGTTTGGGGGGAAAAATAAGGAAAAGGCGGTTCGAATTAAAAATTCAGTGGAAGAGAAACGGATGGTAATGTAATGGAGAGGCTAGTATGAATAAGGAATGACACAGTGAGGAGGAATCACACAATAAGGACAGAAAGGGAATGGGTCTAAAATCGTGCGACAACGGAGAGACCTGATATAGAACGCCACATTTATACAATTAAATTTCCGAATTGAAGAAATAAAAAAAGAGGAAAATATATAGAAAGAGTAAAATGGAAGAACAGAGTTTGTAAACTGATTTTACAAGAACGCCGAAGAGGAAGAAAGATGATTATAATGGGATGAAAAGTGAAATGACTTAAGGTAGGAGATTGTAATGCAGAACAATCAAGTGGAATCAGTTGGAATGGAATCATATGATGAGACGTACTGTATGTGAATGATCGAAATAAAGTGGAATGTGGAATGTGAAACAGTGATATACACAAAAAATTTTAATATTGTATTATTTGTTTCGAGTTTGTTTTATAGAACAATATACCTTTAGTAATGATTGATTTGAATTATATATTTTATATTAAATGTATGCGATGTGGAACGTTTGTTGAATCATCTGATGAATCACTATGTATGTATGTATGTTCAACTAAGTAACTTTCTTCTACCAGGCAACGTCTAATTTAAATAATATCTACATTGTATTACAGTAAGGACATTCTTTGTTTTTGAGTTTGATCTAAAAAGCAATTCTAACTACGCCAATTTATAAGATAAATTTTAAAAATAAAAAGTAAAAAAAAATTAAGTTATTTTTTGAATATATGTTAAAAATGATTTAATTTTTAAAATGTGTTTGGTGTTAGAGGACCAAAAAATTATTAAAAAAACTTAAGAGTATTTGTAAATAAAAATATCATATACACGTTGGTACTTTTATCGAAAAATTTTAAAATTAGTAGAATTTTTAGTGGAATTTCGAAAAAAATATGAAATCAATTTAAAAAAATGCTTAAAAAAATATAGAAAAAATTATTAAACTATTAAAAAAAAAAAATTAAAAAAAAATTTAAAAAACTCAAAAATATTTTATATAATTAATTTTCAAAAAAGAAATTTGTAAAAATCATACAAGCAAGTGAAACATGCAGCGGTTGGCCATGCAATTAAAACGGTACTAAATATTTGGTGCATGCAAAGTTTTTCTATTTTTCTATTTTATTATTTTTTTTTTTTAATTTTCTCTCCAACAATTCGTTAACTCCATATTGAACACAACTAATTAACAGAAGCGTAAATATTGTTGTTTTATTTTTTGTAAATATAACTTTAAATTATTTACAAAATACACAATGGCATTTGGTAAAACAAAGAAAGAGAGAGAAAGAGAGACTCACTGCGTGCGTGTGCGCAAGTTTCGGGTCAAGTCCAATATACTTAAAGAATTTGTTTTATTTTACAATATCGTTTTTTGTTTTAAGTATTTTCAAAACCTCGCTCGATTTATAAGTTGATGTGTTAATCAACTTTTTTTTTTTTAATTTTTTTTATTTTTAAAATTTTTCTTATATGTTTTTTGAACTTTTCTTGAATGCTTTGTTTAATTTTTACATTAAATATTTTATTGTGATTTTTTTTTAAGAATATTTAAGTCACTAATTCATATTTTTTATTTAAAGAAAAAAAAAAACAAATCATAAACGTTTGTTTTCCTATCACCGTTATTCCTTGCTTGTGTTGTTTTATGTGTTGCGAATGGTATTCGGCAAGTTTAAGGCGAGATGCAATATAAATATGTCCATATATTACATATGTATGTAAAGTAATTCGTACATATGTACATATGTATTTATGTACCAAAATAGTAAGTAGAAATAGTTTATGTGTGTGTAAGAAACGCCAGAAGCGTGCTTTTAGAATGCTGCGCAAAATTTTGCAAATCAAGTATAATTTTTGAAAAATAATTTCGAACAGTTGTGGAAACAAATGTTAAAATTTAGAAAAATATATTGCAGAATTTTAAAATAAAAGGTTTTGAATAAGAAGATTTAAAATCAAAATTCGAATACCGACAAAAATTTTACCAGTTGTGGATTAACGAATTGAAAATTCAGAGCAAATTTAAAGATATATTACAGACTTTCAAAATCAAGAATTCTAATTAAAAAAATTGTGAAAAATAATTTGAATTTCGAAAAAAAAAAAAAATTCAACCAGTTGTGGAAAAAATTGCGAAAAAATTTTCAAAACAAAAAATTTAAATTATGAATATATAAATTTTCGAAATAAAAAAATTCGAATTTCAAAAAAAAGTTTCGAGTTTCGAAAAAAAATTTAACCCGTTGTATTCAAAATTGTTAAACAGGAATTAGAAATTAAAAAAAAAATTAAGAATGTATTATAGAAGTGAAAAAAACACTTTAATTAATAATAAATTTCGAACTTCGAAAAAAATAAATCAGTTGTGACAGAAATTGTAAAAACAAATTTGAAACATTGAAATTAAAATTAAAAATATTGTTGCGTCATGCGACTCTAAATCTAAGAATATTTTTTTTAAGAAATAAATTTGTTAAATTATTTGAATACATGCTAAAGCGTTTTCCATCATGTAAAATACTTACAGTTTTTGTATCATATAACTATAACCATCATCTACTACCTATGTATTAGAATAATCTATTACCATGAATTTAAGATGCTGAATTGAATTAGAACTACATACTTACCCCTTTTTTGTATACATACTTACCTCTAGTCTAAGCCGTTAGGTTAAGATTTAGGCTAACTAATGAACTGTTGGAATAAAGATTATCATTGTATAAAAGACTATAATCGCGAACGGACGTTCTTTTTTAACCGGGATTTTTTAAACCGAAATAGCACAGGCAATTAGCTTTTAGTTGCGCATACTAGTGAGTCCAACGTGTAGAACTTCAACCTTAAAAAAGCTTAAGGTTTTTTCATGGCGCCCGAGCAGGGACTCAGTGCGTGGCTGTAAATAATTTTCGAAAAAAGTAATACGTATTAATTTAATTTCTAACGCGTGAGCAATTGCCTGTGAATTTTTAATTTCTTTCGGTTTCGGTCGAGTGCAAGTGACTAAAGTGACAAATACTAAAAATAAATGTCTGGACAAAGACATTAAAAATAAAAATAAAATATATCTACATAGATATACATACATATATGTATATATAAAAAAATTCAAAAACAAATTTTTACATTAAAAAATATACATATCGCTCATTTGCTGCAAGACCGGCATAAATCAAAAAACGTGATTTTTGAGTTAATACTGCAGAATTGTTCGTTATATCATACTTCATGTTGAGTGAAAAATTCATATGAATACCTCTTATATGCTCCGCTTGAGAAGAGAATATGTTTCCTATTTTCCGTCAGTGGCTTGTGAAAAATATATAATAGTATAACACTTGGTGGATACATACATATATGTAAAATAATTGCAAAGTGCACACATATGGACACACACTGAAGTGAATAAAAACGAAGTGGTAAATCTAAACATAAAGAAAATAAAATACAAATTAACCAAATTAAAAGTTGAAAAAAAAAGCAACTGAGAGAAACGTTTTGTGAAGTGGGTGGTGAAAACACAATATAATACATACAATAGTGCGCAAACACAAGGAAGAAAAGGAGAGAAACCAAAGGTGGATAAATCGGTTAAACGGCATACAGTGGAGTGTGAAAATAAAAGCAGTATTGAAATAAGCGTTTACATTTTTCTGCTAAAGGTGGTTACACAGTTAGTGCATTATATTAAAAACTACCGCCAAAAACATAAAGTGCCGTTGCTAAACATAAGCAAAATAAAAAGAGTGTCGCGAGTGCCGCTAAAAAGTGCCGGAAAAGAGGTACAACCCGTTAAAAGAAAAGTGCCGTAAAACTAAAACCCGATAACTTTGGCCGTTAAAACGTTAGACTATTTGTGGGAACATCACGTCGGTACCGAACGGGCTTGCGTCAACACCATCGTCCCACTGCTGCTGCGTCAACGGATTCTCGCCGCTGCTGCGTCAACGTCAACACCATCGTCCCACCGCTGCTGCGTCAACGCGGATTCTCGCCGCTGCCAAGTCAACGTCAACAACACCGTCGCTGCTAACGTCGACGCCAGATCCGTCTCTTCGTGGGAATGAGCTGCAATTGCATTCTCTGCAAAAGGGAAGTGAACGCAGGCAAACCGCCTATGCATTCACAACAGGTAACGAGTGCGAATCACTGAAAGTGGTGCGAATAATAAAAAAAAAAAAAACGAAAATTAAAAACAAAAAAGAGCAAGTGCACACTTTCAGTTTTTGGCTCTCCCTCTTTTCACATTTTTTCACATACGTATATTTTCTTATTGCATATATTTATATTTTAATATTCGCATACGTATATATACATACACATGTACATAAGCATTTATGCATCTATGCATCTATGCATCTACATAAGTGAAAGAGGGATCGTGGGATTTGCGGTAGCGTTCTTAATTGAACATTAAGGTGCGACATTTTATATCTTGCAGACAAAAAATTTTTAAAATTTTAAACGAAATAAAGTTTTACGGTTCTTTGGAAAATTTTCTCGCTTAAAAAAAAAAAAAAAACATTTTCAAGAACGTTCAATTGTGCTATTGCTTATTTGCATACTTCATAGGTTCGGCTTTCGTATACTTGGGAATCGATATCATTTTTTCTCGTTCTCGTAACCGATTCCAAATATATTTGTTGCCAACCTTTATTGCTATTGGTCTGGCTTTCGTATATTTCGGAATCGCTATACATATATTTTTCGTTTTCGTTATCGATCCCTAATATATCTGTTGCCAACCTGTATAGTTTTTTTTTCCGGAAATTTAATTTAACAAGCAAAAATGAGCAAGCCAAAGCCAACTACCGCCAACCTCTCTCCGAGTAAGGAGTTGATCGACTTAAAATCATTAAAGCGTCAAAGGACGGTGGCGAAAAGTAGCATTTTGCGAATAAAAACGGGTCTTCTAGAAAAAACGATGTCATTAGATCCAATCGAATTGGAATGTCGTCTTGACATACTAAACTCACATAGTGAGAAATTGATGAAATGCCAATCTAAAATTGAAGAGATTGATGAAGACGACATGGCCCGAGGGGAGTTAGAGGACATAATTGTAGAAACAAAATCTATAATTAAAACAATTTTGGCCAAAAATAGAACATCTATTGCTGAAACATCGTTCGTAACGTCTCACAGCTCAAGGCTCCCAAAAATGAATTTGCCGAAATTCAAGGGAGAATATTCGGAATTTAAAAATTTCATGAGTTTGTTTGAGAGTTTGGTTCACAATGATCCAAACATCCCAGATATTGAAAAATTTAACCATCTGGTTAATTGTCTATCTGGGGAGGCTCTAGGCACGGTAAAAGCGTTTCAAATGTCGGATGAAAATTATCCGAAGGCGTTGGCAAGTCTCAAAAAGGTTTATGACAATAAATGTTTGATTTTTTTTAATACGATTTCAAAACTTTTTGAGCTGCCAACTATCCCTAAGCCATCAGCCCCTTCATTGCGCGCGATGATTGATGAAGTGTCGGCTGTATATGACTCATTGCTATCGCTGGGCGATGAGAAACAAATCACAAATGCGATAATTATTCACATAGTCATGACAAAAGTTGACTCTGCCACCCGATCAAAGTGGGAAGAACAGCTGGATTACGACAAGTTACCATTGTGGAAGGATTGTGAAGCTATCTTAAATAGACGGTACCAGCACCTATCAGCTGAAGGCGCATCATCTTCGAGGACGAGACCCATAGTGCCAGCCAGCGCGAACCACGTGAAGCAGCCTCACATGAATGGAACTAAATCCGCTTTAGTTGCAGCGAATACAAAGCAGCCAACATGCCAGCAGTGTAAATCGAAGGACCACTACTTAACAGCTTGCCCCACTTTTAAAACTCTCTCTGTTCAACAGAGATTTGAGTTTGTCAAATCAGTGCCCTTATGCATAAATTGTTTGCGTAAGGGACATACGGTATCCAAATGCAGAGCGGATCGATGTCGCGTGTGTAATCGGTCCCACCACACCTTACTGCACCAGTATCCTGTATCCTTCGCTGCTGAGCCTCATCCGCAACCAACAACAACTACACACGCAATGCATACAATAAGTGTGCCTGATCGGGTAATGTTGGCAACAGCAGTTATTCTGGTGAGATCAAGCTGTGGAGAGTACCTGCCCGCAAGAGCCTTGCTGGACTCGGGAAGTCAAGTCAACTTTATAACGGAGGATTTGGCCCAAAAACTGCGGATTCGACGCCAAAACAGGACTTTAAATATTATCGGGATTGGTAATTCAAGTACAAAAGTTGGGGCCAAATTAAGCGCATTTGTGAAATCGCGCGTAAATAATTATGAATTTTCGGCGGAATTCTGGATTATGCGATGTATTTCGGCTAATCATCCAGACCATACCATTAATATTAATGGTTGGAAAATTCCGCACAATATTAAATTGGCGGATCCAGAATTCCAAAAATCTCAAAAGATCGATATGTTATTAGGGGCGGAAACCTTTTTCGATTTATTAGCGGTTGGTCAAATTAAAAGTGGCCCTAATCAACCAACGCTACAGAAAACTCTTTTGGGATGGATTGTTTCTGGCAAATATGTCAGCAGTCTTAGTCCTCCTCCCGAAGTAAATAGCACATTATGCCAAACTGAAGAAGACTTAACGTCAATAGATTCAGTAGTCCAAAAATTCTGGGCTCTGGAGGAACTTCCTTCAGAAACAATTGGCAACAAATTCACACCTGAACAAAATGAATGTGAACAATTTTTCGTCAAAACAACTGAAGTATTACCTTCAGGAAGGCTTCAAGTCAGAATGCCCTTTAAAGCTGACCGTAAGTTACTCGGTCACTCCTATGAAATCGCAGTTCGGCGGTTTCAGGCCCTGGAGAGGAAAACATTGAAAGATCCAGAACTTCGTAAAATGTATCTGGACTTCATGAATGAGTATAAAGCGCTGGGTCACATGAGCCCAACAAATAATAAGATCCCGAGTGAACCACACTATTTCATTCCGCATCAGTGTGTTTTGAGGCCCGAAAGCACAACAACAAAATTACGAGTTGTCTTTGATGCGTCGAGTCGTACTTCTTCTCAAATTTCATTAAATGAACTTTTGATGGTAGGTCCAACCATCCAAGAAGAATTATATTCAACTCTTCTTCGTTTTCGATTACATAAGTATGCACTAACAGCGGACATTACTAAAATGTACCGTCAAATAATTATGCATGAAGAAGACAGAAATTGTCAGCTTATTGTGTGGAGAGAGCATCCTTCTGAGCAAATTCAAATTTTTCGCCTTAACACCGTCACATACGGCACTGCGCCTGCTCCATTTCTCGCAACACGGTGTTTACAAATGCTCAGCGATGCTAATACAACTAAATACCCACTCGGTTCATTGGCCATTAAAAGAGACTTCTATGTCGATGACTTATTGACAGGATCTGAAAATTTTGAGTCTCTAGATCTTATAAGAAGTGAAGTAATTAAAATATTAAACTCGGCAGGATTCACTTTAACAAAGTGGTTCTCGAACCACCCTAAATTTTTCGACAGTGATTGCACTGAAAAGTCATTAAGTTTCAATGACAAAAATTCAACTAAAACACTAGGAATCCACTGGTTGCCGAAAGAGGATTTGTTTCGATTTATTTTGGATGCCAACTTTACTGATCTGCGAGCCACTAAACGGAACATATTGTCAGTCTCCGCTCGCCTTTTCGATCCTCTTGGATTATTAGCCCCATTAGTTACCAAAGCAAAAATCTTATTGCAAGAGCTTTGGATTCAAAAACTAGATTGGGATGAGTCGATTCCATTGCGCCTCGACACTAGCTGGCAGAATTTCAAAGCCAACCTACTGCAGCTCTCGACAATTAGCATTCCTCGATACGTAAATCTAGAGTCGAGTGCTATCTGCCAAATACATGGCTTCTCCGACGCTTCAATAAGAGCGTACGGATGCTGCATATATATACGAAGCCAATCTGCTAGTGGTGTCAAATGTATGCTGCTTACTGCAAAATCTAGAGTGGCTCCGCTGAAGACCAAGTCTCTTCCGCGTCTCGAGCTCTCGGCAGCACATCTTCTTGCCAAATTATGGTCACGAATTGCGCCAATGTTGAATCGAAAATTTGAAAAAATTATATTTTGGACAGACTCTGAAATCGTATTGCATTGGGTAAAAACGCATCCATCGTCATTACAAACCTTTGTTGCAAATAGAGTGTCTGAAATCCAAGAATGGACTGACAATATAAATTGGCGACATGTGCCAACAAAACAAAATCCTGCGGATCAAGTGTCTCGGGGTTGCAACGTGGATGAATTGAATAATTCAATATGGTTTGGCGGTCCACAGTTCCTCCTAGAAGACCCCGCTTTATGGCCAATTAACACTCACTTCCAGCTTTCCCCAGACGATGAAGCATTAGAGAAGAAGAAAAATACTTTCACACTAGCCATAAATGTGAAAGAGAATTCACTATTGAACCTTATCGAAAAAATCTCTTCTCATCAAAAATTGCTTCGTGTGGTTGCCTATCTATTACGGTGGATTAGACGACCAAAAATACCTACGGAGGGAAGGGACCTGACATCTGACGAATTACACTGGAGTTTTTTAAAAATTGTTCAGGTGATTCAACATTCGGAATTTGCGAATGAAATCCAAAAACTCACGAAAGGCACCACGCTACCCGCAAACTTGCAAAAACTGAATCCGTTTTTGCATGAGTACTCGGATATGTCGCTGTCATTCAAATTAATCCGAGTAGGAGGTCGCCTTTTAAATGCGCCTCTCCCATACGATGCCAAATTCCCATTATTACTAAATAAGAATTCGCACTTCGTTATTAATTATTTACGGTTCCTGCACTTTCGAAATCACCACGCAGGGGCAAAAGCGTTGGTTGCGCTGCTTCGAGAACGTATATGGCTGATCAATGCAAGAGAAGCATGCAGTAGAACCGTAAGAAACTGTACACACTGCTTTCATTATAAGCCGAAGTTGCAAACCCAAATAATGGGAAACTTGCCAGTTGAAAGGCTTCGAGCGCTACGACCCTTTCTTATATGTGGCGTAGATTTTTGTGGTCCAATTTATACTACATTAAAAATACGCGGTCGACCACCCGTAAAAACCTATATCGCAGTTTTCGTTTGTTTCACGTCTAAAGCAGTACACTTAGAATTAGTCTCTGACTTATCAACTAATTCCTTTATTCTCGCCCTAAAAAGGTTCATTGGTCGCCGAGGGATGCCACAGACGATATACAGCGACAACGCAACCAACTTCGTCGGCGCCGATCGCAAGTTGCGCGAACTCAAAGAAGCGTTTCTGTCCCAGTCTCCGGAAGTAATGAAATTAGCCGCCGAAGAAGGGTTCAAATTCGCCTTTATACCACCGAGGGCGCCGCACTTCGGCGGGTTATGGGAGGCGGCAGTGAAGTCCGCCAAACACCTCGCCGTGCGCGCAATGGGCAACGTACTGCTCACCGCCGAAGAGCTAGGAACACTGCTGGCCGAAGTGGAGGCCATCCTCAACTCGCGGCCCCTCGCACCGTTGAGCCAGGATCCCAACGACGGCGAAGCATTGACTCCAGCACACCTGCTAATAGGGTGCTCCCTCCGAGCCTTACCACCGGCACAAGTGTCAACGGACCCGATTCACTATTGCGAGAGATGGCAACTTGTTTGCTGTCTCAAGCAACAGTTTTGGCGACAATGGTCCAAAACGTACATTACCAGTCTTCAGGAGCGCAACAAATGGCTGCACCCGAAACGCAACCTGCAGCCCGGCGATCTCGTCCTCGTCCACGAAGACAACACGCCACCGCAGCAGTGGGCACTAGGACGAATCGCCGCAACCGTAGAAGGACGAGACGGAAAGGTACGAGTGGCAGACGTGGCAACCAAGGCAGGCACCATTAAGCGCCCCATTCACAAGCTCGCCCTGCTGCCTGTCGAAGTTGAAGGATCATGATCCTGTCAAGGTGGCCGGTGTTGCGTCATGCGACTCTAAATCTAAGAATATTTTTTTAAGAAATAAATTTGTTAAATTATTTGAATACATGCTAAAGCGTTTTCCATCATGTAAAATACTTACAGTTTTTGTATCATATAACTATAACCATCATCTACTACCTATGTATTAGAATAATCTATTACCATGAATTTAAGATGCTGAATTGAATTAGAACTACATACTTACCCCTTTTTTGTATACATACTTACCTCTAGTCTAAGCCGTTAGGTTAAGATTTAGGCTAACTAATGAACTGTTGGAATAAAGATTATCATTGTATAAAAGACTATAATCGCGAACGGACGTTCTTTTTTAACCGGGATTTTTTAAACCGAAATAGCACAGGCAATTAGCTTTTAGTTGCGCATACTAGTGAGTCCAACGTGTAGAACTTCAACCTTAAAAAAGCTTAAGGTTTTTTCAAATATACTATGGAATTTTAAAATAAAAATTATAAATCAATAAATAATAAAAAAATTTCGAAATTCGAAAACAAATTTAACCTGTTGTGAAAAAAAGTATTGAATAAGAAACTGCAGATTAAAAGAATATTAAGAATGTATTGCAGAATTTCGGAATAGAACTTCGAATAGTAATATTTCGAAAAAATTTAAACTTCGAAAAAAATTTAACTAGTATTCGGCAAACTTGTTAAAAAATAAAATAAAATTTACAAGAAATATAAAGGTGTATTAAAGCATTTCGATATAAAAATGACGTTTATTTAATAAAATTTCGAATTTTTGAAAAAAATTCATCTGTTTATGTTAATATTCGAAAAAATATGCAAACCTTACAAATATTAAAAATATACTACAAAGTTTTGAAATAAAAATTTTCAAATAATAAAATTTTGAAAAAAAGTTCGAATGTCGAAAAAAACAAATTCGGACAAAACTGTTAGAAAAAATTTTAAATTTAGATAAAATTTAGAAAAAAATCAAATTACAAAATTTTGAAATAAAATTTTTTAGTTATTAATACTCCGAAAAAATTCAAACTTCGAACTAAATTAAACCAGTTTAAGAAATAAATTTAAATTATTAGTTAATAAGATTTCGAAAAAAGTTCGAACTTCGAATATGAAAAATGAAAACTTAAGGGAAAATTAAAAATATATTACAGCGTTTTGTAGCAAACATTTTTAGTTAGTAAAATTTCCAAAAAATTCGAATTTCGATAAAAATTCAACCATTTGTTGGTAAAATTAAAAAAAACAGAACTGCTCAAAATTTAAAACGTATTACAGAATTGTGAAATAAAATTTTCTGCCTAGCAATACTTAGAAAAAGTTTCGAAATTCGAGAAAAAAAATTTGTAAGAGTCAATTATAAAAAAAAAATTTAATTAAAATTTGGAGAGAAATTAGAAAAATGTTACTGCATTTTGAAATACGAATTTTTAATTCTTACGAGTACGCAAAAATTTCGAATTTCGAAGAAGATGTTCAAGAAAATAAAAAAGTGTAAATTTTGGACAAAATTAAAAATATATAACAGAATTTTGATATAAAAATTTACAATTAACAAAATTTTCGAAAAAATTCAAATTTCGAAGTTCGACAATAAATTTAACCACTTGTGGAAAATGTAAAAAGTGGAAATTTGGGACAAAATTAAAAATATATTACAGAACTGTAATATAAAAATTTAAAATTTATAAAATTTTCGAAACAAAAATTAAAATTTCGAAGTTCGAAGTTCGACAACAAATTCAACCACTTGTGGAAAATGAAAAAGGAGCAAATTTTGGACAAAATTAAAAATATATTACAGAATTTTGATATAAAAATTCAAAATTTATAAAATTTTCCAAACAAAAATTCAAATTTCGAAGTTCGACAACAAATTCAACTAATGGTCGAAAATGAAAAAAGTGCAAATTTTGGACAAAATTAAAAATATATTACAGAATTTTGATATAAAACTTTAAAATTTATAAAATTTTCAAAAAAAAAAAATGAAAACAGTTGTAGAAAATTTCGAGAAAAAAATTAATCACTTGCGAGCAATATTGTTAAAACAATTAAAATTTAGGAGAAAAATAAAAAAAATTACTTAGGTATGAAACAATTTAATTAGTAAAATTTTGGAAAAATTCGAATTTCGAAAATATTCAATCGCTTGGTGCTAAAACTAAAGAAAAAAATTAAAATCTTGAAGAAAATTAAAAATGTATTACAGAATTTTGAAACAAAAATTTACACTGAATAAATTTTTCGAAAAAATTCAACTTAAATGTATACAGTTGTGGGTATTTTCGGGAAAAATTTCGAAAAAACATATCGAATTGTAAGCAAAATTGCTAAGAAAACTGAAAATTTTGATGTAAATTTTTTATATCATTTAATTCAAAGTTTTTAATTAATAAAATATCGAAAAAATATCGATTTTCGAAAAAATTTAATCAGTTATGGATAAAATTGTTAAGAAAAAATTAAAATTTAATATAAATTCAAAAAACCTAGAGATTTTCGAAACAAAAAATTTTAATTACTAAATTTTCGTAGTAGAACAGAAATGGCAACAACTTTGAAATTAAAAAAATGTTATTTATATTATTAATTAATTTTTTGAAATTAAAAAACATAATATCAGTCACATTGCAACAGTTTCGGTTGCTAGTTTTTTTTTTTCAAAAAAGCATTTGAGGAATTTCTTTTTAAATATATCTATACATTTTTTATAGAAAAATGCAGTCTTGTATATACATATGTTAATATATATTTTCGATAAAAGTCAGCTAATTGTTATTCATATATGGTATATATATATGTATATATAAATATATTTATCAAACCATACCGCTAAATATAAAAATCTCAAAGTCTCATACAAAAACTTTATAAATATTTCCAAGTAATTGAAAGTATTCAAAAATATGTAATGGAAAGTAGTTAAAAGTGGCGATTTAGTAAATTCAGGAAAAGTTTGTAAGTTTGGCTAAAGTCACAAGGATCATTGAGTTAGCGCAGCACAGTGGAGTTATTTTGTTTATTATTATTTTTTTCGAAAATATGTTACAGCCATATGAATATGTACGTATATAAACTACGAGAAAATACAAGCAAAAAGTATTTTAGTTGGCGTTTTTGCTGGCTTTGCTTCGTGTTACATTAAATGCTTTTTGGAGTTTTGGTAGAGTTAAAAAAATTATTCAAATCAATCAAATAGTATAGAAAGGAAACTATTTAAACTATTTTAAAATATTTTTAAAAAATGTAAAAAATATATTTAGTAAAACTAAGGCAAAATGCAATTAAGAAATAATTTTTGTTGGTGTGCAGGTTTTTGTTTCCTATTGCTAGTATTTGTTTCTTTTGGATTCGAGGCATTACGCAGCTAACTAATAACTAATAGTTTACTCTTAAAGCACTTCATTATTCGGACAAGCCATATTTCTAACTCGAAATAGATTTGAACACATGTTTATCACATGTAATTGTGGAGAGAGTGAGGGAGAGAGAAAGAATTATGACAAGAGCGATATAACGCTAGGTAGTCACTTCACTGGATCTCTCTTTTTTCCACGCGCCGGTGGAGTGTTTGAACTTTTTCTTAGCTTTTGAATCTACTTAGCTAACTTTCAGGGTATTAAATGTGTTGAGGTTACACTTTTTTAAGCATGAATACACACTTAGACAAGAACTTATTTTAATTAAGTATTCGCAGTACAATACATTTTTTTTTAAGTAGGATTTCCTTTTGCAACAATAGCTTAATTGAACATAAAATAACAGCACATTCAACTGACATGTGCATATGTCTGTAAACTGAATATATTACGGAAGTTTTTTTTAGACTTGTGGCTGTCAATGAATCAATACGTTCTTTGCAGTTGGTCTTTTTGACAGCTGTTACCACATTTTAACATTTCTTAATCGGCAGACTCACTTACTGATGTGTCTGCTGTGGTGTGCCCTTCGGGTCCTGGTCAATGAGTGTGCATTGGATGCAGAATGGGGAGCCAGTATGGCAGTTTTACAAGAAAATTTTGTTTCAGCGATGCAATTCTCTTCTGGTTAAACATAATTGAGCATTACTGAATAAGTTTGCCGCGAGCCATTGCTGATGCGCCGTTACATCCTCTGAAAGTCACTGTTTGGTGTGTTCTATGGTAGAGGGAATCATTGGGTTATATTTCTTCAAAAAATTAAATCGGCGATAATGCTGGGAATGGAAAGACCATAAAGCCATGAGTAATGACTTTTCTGTGCCTGAATTGGAGGATGCTGATGTGTACGACCTCAGGCTTCAGCAACGCGGCGCTCCATGTAATACAGCCAACGAAACAGTCAATTTATTGAAGGAAGCTCTTGGTGAGCGTATTATCTCGTGTCGTGGACCTGTGATATGGAAGAATACTTGTACATTCGGCGCGTTATTACTGATATACGGCCACTATAACCGTAAAAAATGACCAAAACTTGTGCCTATCTGTAGGAGTTTATTCGAGGCAGCTGCGCTGGTCATTTGCCCAAGCGTAAACTCTTATGTTTATAGAAACCACATGTCCAAGAAAACACGCTTTGCTTTAGAATACAATACAGGCAAAAATCCTCAAACAATTTCAAGTGACGCTGCTGAAGTAATAGCCAGTATAAAGCGAGCGAGTATAAAAATTATCAGAGCTGTATGTAGGAGAAAAAAGAGAAGAGAGAGTCAAAAGCTTAACAATATGGTGGCAGCGATGGCAAACCTGACTCAAAGGACGGTGGATCCACAGACTGATACTAGACATCCATTCATAAGTCGACAGATGACATGGGGACCTGGATTTCCACCTAAATCAAATACTGAGAGGACATGGGTGCTTTAAAAAGCTATCTCTTCAGGTTCCAGCACGACATTAGTCCGAATTGCCCGACGTGTTTAGTGTGCTTTGAAAACTCTGAGCATTTATTCTTTTATGAATACAAGGGAAAAACTCAAAACTACTTTCGGTGGAAAATTTGACGACATTTATGTGTTACTTCACTGCGATACTATGTCCAGCTCTCAGCGAAGCGCCAGCTTTAATCATGACAAAACTGAGATTTGATTAGGCGTACATCAGACCGCGACCTAGAGGGGACTTAAATGTCTTATGACTGCCATGAAGTAATACTTAATTAGATGGTTCCGTGGAAGAGCTGTCAGTTAAAAGTGCCGCACAAACGGATTCAACGTATTTACTGTTACAATAATTCCGATATAATATCTGTCACAAAGCGTATTGCTACTTTAGTATCAGTTTGGAATCAGTTAAGAGGCAGTTCCTGGAACATTTTGGATTAAATATGACTTATCAATATTAATACTTTCATCGCAAAAAAAGCTTTTTTCATTGTATTATTTTTTTTATATAATCTAACTGTTACTAGAAACCTTCGCGACTATTTCTTAAGGCAGTGTTTCCAATAATCAAAAGGGTCCAGCTTTTGGACATTTGACCGAGAGCTTACGCAACATTTAACGTAGAAACTATTTTAATTATCTACTCCAGAACCAGAAAGGCGATACTCTCAGTAGCTATGAATTCTTCACAATGCAACAGCTAAACTTAGGAAACTTAGTCTCGGAGAAATGAGTGCGGGAAATGAGGCAAAATGTTCCTGCACACCTTTTCTAGGCAACATTCGATCTACTACAGCACCAACAGTGCACTCATCTATCGCAAAGGCCTATTCTAAAAAGGTACCTTTACTAATCTTAAGTTGTGTAGAATAAAACATCTTCTTTGGTACTATTTTAAGGTTATGTTTTGGTGAGAGGCTATGGAGGTATACAAAAAGTGTGTCAATACAGATCTACAGTATTCGAAACAAAAAATTATCTCTATATGGATTGTCTTTTAATGCTATTGGTTGTATGTAAGAATGTATGTATGTATGTATGTTAGTAGTATTTAAAGGGTGCTCATCATTACTCATTCAAGTTATTATGTTGTAATTAAGCAAGTAGTAAGTAATAGTTATAAGTAGTACTTGTTAATTAAAGTCACTTTGAATTTTTAAAATTTTGAAATTTTTTGTATTATATTATTCTTTGTTGTTGCTTCGTTATGGACTCACCGATGGTCGCAAGCGCACACAGTGCTTTCCGAAAGCGGAAAACGGTCCCCACTTCTCTACAGGTGAATTACTCACATGTGACGCTTCCGTATTCGATGTGTCCTGAGTACGATAAATGCCGATAGGTATTTCGCAAGTCGTCGAGCAGAGTTTCTGATACAAACGACCATAGGTGCGTATCCACATGTCGTCTTTTGTGATCCGCATCTGTGTCAAAAAAAAAAGAAGTTTATTTATAGTAAATCGAACAGGGCTTTTACTCAGACATTTCTTAATTGGGTACTTTGTAATACCAGAAATCTGCTAAAAATGGATCTTCATACATCCTTAAAATATTAAATATCGACTAAGTGCTTCGAGCTTATATTAATGTGACTAAGTTAGATTTCCACTCGCCCGGATAAATGAAGGAATGAACCCTAAGTTATTTCGACTTTAGTCTTTCAAAAGAGGAAGTTTCTCCCAACACAACTAGGATAAGATGAAGTTTACTGATATCAACTAGTTAAAAATATCTCTTGCGAACTTGGCCGGAAAGATCTTGGAATCACGTAAGTGCTGTTGGTAAACCATGCTTACCGAAACTCAGATCTCAAGTATTAAACCTCAAGAAGACAGCAAAGCTTTGAGCCGTTATTTTGACGGGAGTGTCCCATTTTGTGAGTGCTGGATAAGGCTATGTAAACTGACTTTTGAGCAACACTAAAAACTCTGTCAGAATCGAGAAGGAGCTCTTCGAGCCGTTCGATACCAAACGAGGTTTCGGACAAGGGCTCCTTATCATGTGACTAATTCACTCTATCACTAGAGAGAAGCGAAGCGTATGGGTCTGGTTGTGAACGAGGATAAGGCCTCTACTGCCATCAAACAAACAGTCATCATATTTACTGTTGACCGTCATATCTTTGAAGTCGTAGATAATATCCTCTATCTTAGAACAAGTTAACACCAAAAATAATATCAGTCTAGAAATTAAATGCAGAATCATTCTTGTCAACTTTGAATTGAGTAGGCATTTGAAAAGTAAAGTCTTCCCTCGATGAACAAGGACCAAACTGTGTATGTCTCTAATAATTCCCGTCCTTTTAAGTGGCGCGGAGCCATGGAAAATCACAACATCTGTTGAAGTTTGGCGGAAGATTTATGATAAGTACGTTGAGCTGTACGAGATATACGGCGACATTGACATAGTTCAGCTAATCAACATACAACGTCTGCGCTGACTAGGTCATGTTGTTCGAACAGAAGAGAACTTTCCAGCTTTAAAGGTTCGATTCAGTATCCGCCGATTGAGCCAGAGAAAGAAAAAGACCTCCAGCTCGTTTTAGAGATCAGATAGGGAAGGACCTGCCAGCGCTTGGTATCTCGAATTGAAGTCAAACAGCGAACGAAAGAACGAGCTGGAAAAGAGCGTTCTTGTTAATTCAGCTAAAATTGTCTAAGCGGTATCTACGCCAGTTAAGTAGAAGAATGTACTCTTTGACTAATCATCGGAGTAAATATTAATCTCTTTGAAAGAAGCTGAAACCGCAGGAAATAGACCTACTGCTATTTCGCTGATAAGCGTACGAGTATCTGTTTAAAAGTCACAATGGCAGTGGTCTGCCTACAGCATGAAACTGTCACTGATACAGCATTCCTGACAAAATACTTCCTCACTAAACTTCTGCTAAGCCTTCGATGATACAATTCATACATGAAAAAGCAAATTTTTTCTTCGATGCTCTCATATAGTATGTTAACACAGCAATTAGCTTTCATTTATCTTCACATTATCTACTTACCGATGTCAGAAAGCCACTGCCCGGCGCCTGATCAATGCCCAACAGCAGACGCACAAATGTGATTACATAGTCCTTGACGAACGCCTGATAAAGCAGCGTGTCCAGCATGGAAGCGCTGAAAACGGCGCCGGCAGCGAAGGGCAGACGAAACATGTAGGAAATATGAGAGCCGCGCTCTTTTTCGCGCTGGAAGAATTTCAAAAGGAAAAGTATGTAAACATATGTATACATGATAGTTCTATCACTTATCATTTGCTGATGTTAACAGCTTTTTGTCAACCCTAAAAATATTTACATTTCATACTCGTACCTTCTCCATTTTACTCAGGTGCAGCGCATATTTGTCGTGCGCACGGAACTGCATGAAACGCATGTTGGAGCTCTGCGAGAGTTCGGTTATGCTTTTGATGCTCGGAAAGAATCTAGCGAACGGAAGGAGAGAAGATCCTTTATTATACGCATGTGTGTGTATTTTAGAGAATTTTATACTCACTTGAACATTGTCTGCACGGCGACGATGGTGTTGCAATCGGCCAGCGAATCCTCCTCCGCTGAGTTGGACAGTTCCTTGTTCACCACCACCACACTCTCAGCTAAGGTGATGCCGGCGCGCAGCAGATCGTCCAAGCAGTCGATGGAACCCAGCATCCAATATACCTATGTGAACAAATGTGTGGAAGTTATGTTTTAAGCATGAAGAAAAGTCAACTTGGGCTGCATTGACGCTACAATCCCGCTCACAGATGGTTTTAAGCATTAAAACTTAAAGTTTGTGTAGTGCTCTGGGTGAGAATTTTACTCGAAGTAATAATGAATATCTGTTTTTATTTATAAGGAGGTAAAAAATGCCGGTTGCACTCCTTCCTTGTTTGAATGGCTCTAGACTTCGTCTTATCGAAAGGTGAAGTATTTCAACCTCATCCCTGGTAGAACGCTATAATAGGAGTCCATTGTTGTGGAGTGGGTGAGGATGACATTGGTGGCCTCATGTTTTCCGAAACAAGCTACTGAAAAGCGGTGAGGGCACTCACAAAAAGTTGTGATTTTGCTTTACAAAACCGTAGTAAGGTCAATATCGTTCTATGGTGTATTTGTCTGATGGACGGCACTCGCTAAAGGCACACTCGCTAAATGGCTAGAACGAATTCAGCGAATGGCTCTCACTTAACACTATTCTACATGTAGCACCCGTGGACAAAGCCAGCACTGGCATTGCTGCAAAGGTTGCTATCAGACCGCAGCATACATGAAATTTCTTGGAGGGGTACATTCCGAAATTCTCTCTCACTTTGAATGCATCCCTGATAACTTAGACCCTGCGCTGCAGAAACGACTACTAGCGGTATCTTTTCTATCCATATCCTTTCGCGCGATATGGCGGGGGGGGGGGGCGGAGTTGGAGAGCCTTTCAGACCACTGTAGTCTCTTTCAAGCGGAAATGAAAACCATAAAGAAAACAGATTTACTTCTTCGAAATGCAACTTCCTTTAGAGAAGTGTGCATCTATTCTGATAGAAGGGCTGTTAAGTAGACCTTGGACAGTAAGCTCGTTGACAGGGAGCTTAAAACTAGTTAAGGAATATATGAGCTCTTTAGCAGTTGCATTAAACCACTTCCATATTCAACTTTTCTGGGTGCTGGCCACAGCGTAATCGTCGGAAGCTGTAAATCCGATTAGATTGCAGGAAAGAGCACTCGAACCCAGTTCCCACTGGGATGGAAACGAGCATGAGCTTCCCTGCCTTCCTACATTCGGACGCTGGAACTATGCGCTACGCCCGAGCTCGGGAAGCGTTGCTCACCAACCAGCACTTGTGGGGTGGCAAAAGTGGAAAGTGGAACATAAAAGGTAAATTGAACTGTTAGCTCTTAGCAGGATTCCCATCGCCGCACTGATAGACGTCCTAGCAGGACACTGTTATATTGGCACTCACACGGTGAGGCTAAAATTTTTGGAGGAATTCTGAAAGCTTCATTGAAGAATATGAAGTGGAAATATCAGGACACTTTCTCCATTACTATTCAACTTTCGGCAGACTATAGTTGAAGTATCTAGGTTGCTATACATACTACGAACCCGGCAAATTGGCTGGAATAGATATTAGCCGGCTCAATAAATATGTTTGGTTGGCTTTAGACGTTTTGTAACTACTTGTATACGATGTTCTTAGAATCCATACTATTCTGATTCGTGGGCATCACAACACACAAGGATCTATAGTTGTCCAAACGGGACTAGTTGTGGCCTCACTAGAAATCAGCCTTTTCATCTAACAACCTAAAGAGATCCAAAAACTGGTATTTCATCCAGAAAAAACAACGGTTTGGTGGTATCATCGGTCCATATTTCTACAAAAAACCGCCAAAGGCGCCATGATAACCAACTATTTTATGCCTGAAATTGAAGCTCGTGATCTCGGCGACATTTGGTTTCAATAAGGCGGCGCCATTTCCTACAAATCGCATTAATCAAAGAATTTATTGAAAGCGCACTTCGGTGAGAAGATAATTTCACGTTTTGGGCCGATCGATTTACAGTAAAAAATTCCTTTTTATGAAAACCGTCTTTTATTTCCATTCTTCCCTTTTTTTCATTTCAACTCATCAATAAAACTATCCCATCGATTACCAACTCAGCTGTGAATATCGCCAACAATCTGAATGCATAGCGGCTGTGAAAAGTGACACTCACCAGCGGAAAGTAGGAGAGTGCATCGAGAAAGGCCACATCCGGTCGACGCTCCAACAACAATATAATCGGATTTAATGACGTTTTCGAACGAAAGTGCGCACGTAACGGTATGATAAAGTTGTAAATGCCATTCGATGCATAATCCGCTGCCAGAATAATCGTCTTGTTTTGCCATTGATACTCCTTGGCATTGCGATAGCTGCAGTGCTCGCACACCTACAAATATAAGCACATTCGTATATATATACAATATTCACACATTTACCGCTACGTATGTGCTTATCGATTTTCATGTCTCACCTGTGCCAGCTGCAGACAGCACAATGGTTTTTTCTCCTTGAGCAAGTAACAAAGCGTCGGACTAACACCGATGAACGGCGAGACGGGCGGGAAACCCTTGACGATGCTGCAATAGATAGGAAAAGAGACGACACATATTGGATATGGCATGAGTTGTGCTTTTGTATTTTCTACGTTTTTTTTTTTCAAAGTAATTAACGGCAAACTGCAACTTGTCTTAATTTATATTATATTTTATTGATTTTCGAGTAACTGAAGCGTTAATAAACAGTGCATTTAAAAGGAGCGGAAAGGAGTGTGTTGCGGATTGGTTTGGTTTTAAACTTAAATTTTCTTAAGCAAATTCATACACAATTAGCCACATCGAACGGTAAATCAACACATATCACATAATATTAAAAATACATACAAAGGCAAGTAGTTGTTGTAATTAAACTGTAACATTTTTCGCAATCACTACACCGCAGCCTTCTACGACTGAATTGTTTTATATATATACATACCATATATGCATGTACATACTTATTTCTATGTCGCGCGTAATTATTTAGTATTTTGCTGCATAAATAACGGCAAGCTCACAGTCGCCTCTCGGCACAAATTTTCGGTTATTGTGGCTTTCTTGTAGTCAATCTTATCCTCTCACTACTTCTGAGAACAGTTTGTATTGATAACAGCTGAGAGATTTTCCTTGTATAAATTATAGGCACAGTGCTCCTTAATTACATGCAATTAGGTTCTTAATTAAGTAATTTTTTTTTTGTTCACATGAACTGATCCTACTTCATTAAAAAATAACAGCTGACATTATATTTACTTACACTTTTCGATCATCAAATTGATTTTTTTTTTATAAATATACCTTACAAGCTAAAATTATATAAAATAATTAATATAATTGTATGCAGATATAAATTATATGTAGTTAAATTAAACCTAAATTATTTTCCTTAAGTAATATATGACTTTTGATATGGTAAATAGAGTTCAATTATTTTTTAATTGAGTAAAGTAAGTTTAAATATTCTGTAAATTTAACATTCTCAACTTAGGCTTGACTGGAGTTATGTCTGACCCATAAAATGCTTTTATGGTATTAGATTTAGTCCTGTATAAATCAAGTTAATGGTGTTGCTAACTATAAGTTAACCGATGTATTGAGTAATGTGAATTATGACATTTGTACCAAAGGAAGTGTGACTTTATAACCTAACACGGGATTGATCAATAGCGATCAGTCCGAAAAAAGAAAGTATGTAACCATTCTTCAGAGGGTATTCTAGTCTAGAAATAAAAAAAAACATTTTTTAATAATTTTCCTTTTTTTTTCAAAGTACAGCTATTCTAGAACAGATCAACTATAGGATTTATATGTAGGTATATTATTAACTCGCCATCAAAATTAGGTTAGCTATACGCGAAACTTGAAACGCGTTTTTCTCGCAACTGTCATCCTCAAAGTGACACCCCCGATTTTTCAGGTTTTACTGGACCGATCTACGTACTTTAAGTTTTCACAGAGTCTTTTTTTTATAGATTTGTCTATGGCCAGAACTATCCATATCCCAAAATTTCAATTTATACTAATTAAAAAAAAAATCTAAACAGTCAAACATGTGAAAAAAATTTGTTCCTTTTTTAAAATTTTCTATTATTTTTCAATTTCATTTTTATTGAATTTTGTGTATTACAGTATTGGTTGTTTGTTATCTATATTAGAGATCAGGTGAGCATAGCTCAACGTTAGTTAAGATCTCCACTTCTATGCCTGTGGGCTTTCCGTCTTTCCCCCCTGGACTAAATAAGATAGGTAAAGGAGCTGATAAGATATACCAATGGTAATATGCTTTATAGGTAAAAATTACAGGGTTTGTCCGGAAAGTAATAGGAGTGATCGCGAATGTGTTCAGAGTGTGCGCGCACCGACTGCATTCGGTAGAGGGCGTTCTTAACTAACGAACGAGCGGCTGGTCAGTGGACACCGAGCACCTGGAGAGTCAGGGTACACATTTTCGCGCGACGTGCTTCTGTGAATGGTGCAAGTCGAAATTACAGCGTTCGTTAGAGCAGCTGTGTTAAACTCGGAGGCACTAGGTCTTTTTGGAGGGCCGGGAAGAGGTCTCTGATGCAGACCTTACTGGGAGACCTGCGACTTCGACAAACACCGACAATGTGATTCGTGTGCGTTTTTTGAGTTTTGCACTCAAACCGTCGACTCGTTTAATTGCCCGGATTTTAAATTTATTAAAATCTGCGGTTGATGATATTGTGATGAAGAACTTGAACAAGCGCAAGGTGTGCGCGAAGATGGTCCCAAGTGCTATTTTGTGATTGTAATGGTGTTTTTGCCAGCATTTTCTTTTCATTACTCTACTTATATGAAGAAACCGAAAACGCATCCAAAATGTGAATCCATAAGGACAACCTTATATGAAAAAATCAAATATGAAACCTGACCAACCAGCCAAATTGATGGTAAAACCGAATATATGACGCCAAGGTAATGCTCTGTATTATGTGCTTTCAAAAACGATTGAAACCATTAATAGGGGGCTACCGTCAACAAACGTACGGTTATCTGGTATTTCATGTTTAGTTAGCCCTAGCCTTAGTTTATGAAATATATCATTTTAATGAAGCAACTTTTATTAGTGTGCAAGAAATGGATCAAAAGGAGTTTCGCGTCTTGATAAAATATTGCTTTTTAGGAGAGTAAGGAGAGAGGAGCTACGGTTGAAGCTAACATTTGGCTGCACCCGGAAAATCAACCATGAAAACGGAGAAAATAGAGGACTTCCAAATTAGGTTGTTACTGACGAAAACTTTAAAAATGCAGTGGGGTCGTCCGCAATAGTAGAGACTCTAAAGTTATCAACTGAACGTGAACATCGTATTGTTCACCAATATTTGGGTATAAGAAAGCTATGTGCAAAGTGGGTGGGGCGCCAGCTCATTTTTGGCCAAGAAACACTACGACTTGATGATTCGGAGCAGTGTTTGGAGCTGTTCAAGCGTAATAAAAACGAGTTTTTGCGTCGATATATGACTCCGAGTCCAATCGACAGGTAGCCGAGTGAACTGCACACGATTAACCCGCTCTAAGGTGTAAAAACACAGCAGTCGGCTAGCAAAGTTATGGCGATTGAATTTTGGAATTTATTGACTACCTTGAAAAAGGAAAGACCATCAACGGGGACTATTACATAGCGTTACTGGATCGTTTGAAGGATGAAATCGCCGAAAACCGGCGCATTTGAAGAAAAAGAAGGTCACTCTCACTGGAATACCCAAAATTTGCTTGACTGATTCTTGGCGCAGTTCTTTTGGAATGTCGCCCACAAGATGGGACAATATTATAGATTCACATAGGCAATAATTAGAATAAAATACAAGAGCTGTATACTTTTTTCTTAAATAAATGTAAAAATATAAGGAAACTTCGGAAAGCTTATAAAATATATATGTACATACAAGGTGCGTTCCAAAGTAAACAGGACTTAAAAAAAAGAACAAATGGTTTCTTCGGCAAAATCAATTTATTTTATTGAAAACAGTTTACCGCCTTGATTGCTTTAGGTATTGGCCGGTATTCCCGCCAGTATGCCGGTGCAAGCCTTTTGAATGGCCTCTACGTCTGCATAACGCTTTCCTGTCATGGGCAAATGCATTTTTCCGAAAAAGAAGAAGTCGCACGATGCCATATCAGGTGAATACGGGGAGTGGTTAATGGTTAAAATGTGAGTTTTGGTCAAAGAATCGTCCTTCGAATATTAGACTCTGAGCAATTTTTGGTCCTCAATCAATTTTTGCGGAACAAACCGTGCACACACCTTTCGTAAGCCAAAATGTTGAGCTAAAATGTTGTTGGAGATGTTCAATTCTATTTCCCTGAATTTCATTGATGATTTCGGCTGATTTTTGATGAATTCACTCAGAGTTTCGATGGAATTTCCGGTGATCACGGATTTTGCTTGGTCCACATGTTGATCGTCATTTATGTCCTCACGACCACTTTGAAAACGTTGAAACCACTCGTGATCACTGCTACGGGATAGGCAATCATCGCCATAAACTTGTTTTATTAATTGAAACGTTTCGGTAAAAGTTTTACCAATTTTAAAATAAAATTTAATGTTGTCTCTTTGTTCGAAGCTCATTTTCGCACCGATAACACAAATATACTGACTCTTAAAACGCAATAACTTCACTTCGAACCAATGAAATGTCATGAAATTCTCACTGGACAATCGGTAAGGATAGCAGATTCTAATGCACCAGATGGCATATAGATGGCGCCACCAGGGGGCGCTAGATTCAAAAAGTTCTGTTTACTTTGGAACACACCTTGTGCATAATTGATTAGTTGGACGAGCTGATTTGATGTAGTCATGTTTTTAATTTTTTTTTGGCACGTATTATTACGCAAAGTATTATTATAATATTTGAACAGAGTCTTTATATATCGGAAGACTATAGACCTAGCAAAATCAAGTTCGTTTATGGAAACATTTTTAATTGTGATTTTTTATCTTTTTCTTAACTAAATTTAAATAAGTAAGTATGTGTGTATATATATAATACGATTTTTTTGCAGACCATATCGTTATTACAATAGAATAGAAATATAACATTGAGGCATTACTAAAACTTAATAAGCCCTTATGGATACATTGTGTGAATTTCGCAAAGTAACATTAATTTTATGAATATTTAAATGAGCACTTAGGTAACTGTAATGATATTTGAAAATATTTCTATACTTACATAGAAAAGTTAATTACATTCAGCATACTAAATTACGTGCCAGCAAAATAATTAACATACAAATATATGCATGTATGCGTGTATGACGGGTATGAGACACACATACATGAACTTAAACAATTAGCATATTGGATAATTAACACCAAAACACACTCGACCACAAAGTAATGCAAATACAACGAGCAGTTATGCTTAATAACGGAAAACCAAGTAACTCGTGTCCAGGTAAACAGAGTAGGAGCAAGTGCGTGTGTGTGTGTGAGTCTGTTAGCGTAACCGTGTCAGTGTTGAGTAGCAGCCGCAAAGAGCGCCAATCCCAAAAATTAGAAGCGCATCCACTGTTACATATGTTAGGTTAACGAGCACGTTTATGTAGTTAGAAGTAAAATCGGAAACGGAAACGGCAAAAAACGCAAACTGCAGCAGGATACACGGCAAACAAACGATGCTTACGAGCAGATGATGATATGCTGATTGACTGATGCAGATACAGGTATGTATATTTGTATGTATGACGCTGCATGCCACATTATTACTTACCGCAAATAATCCATAGCCCAGATGGGACGTGCCGCCTTGCCACCACTGCCACCGCCACAGCAACCCGAAGTCGAGCTGCTCGAGGTGGCTGCAGTGCGCTGTGTGCCCGTTGTCGAGAAGGTGGTTGTGGTCGCCGTCGTGGCCGGTATCCAAGTGTTGGTGGAGCAAAGTGAACAATAAGTGTCGCCAGCATCGGCGGCAGCATCGACGACTTGTGCGAGGGCGCGATTGCGACGCACGAAATTGCAGGGCAAGACGCGCCGACAGTCGCTATCGCAGCTGAAACTTTTCGCTAGCATGCGATAGCGCGACTCGCTCTGCAAGTGCGGCTGACTTGTGCAACAACACTGATTATTCGAATCCTCCGACGAGCTCATGATCAGCGAATAGGTGCGCGATTGCGGGAAATGACCGCTCAGCGCACTTAAATGTGTGGAAGTGGTTGTGCGGCGTGGGAAGGGAAAGTGAGCGAATTCGTAATAGAGTGAGAGAAATATAGAAAGGTGTTTGAGAGGAAACCTCCACTTACAATTTTGTAAGTTATAAAAAAATGATGTTTTGAAATTTTGTAATATTTCATGATAAAAATTAATTTAATAATTGAAAATTAATAAAAAAAATTATATAATTGTCATGGGGCCACTATGACAGGATATTATTATCCTTGCGTTGTGTAAAATGTTTATTTATTTTTTTAAATTTTCTTTAATTTTTTATATTTTTAAATTAATTTAAAATTTCCTTCTTTCTTTCAAATTTAAAAAGCAAAAAAAAAAAAAAAATAAATTTCATGTTTAAAAAAAATATATTTTTTATTATTTTGATAATTATTTATTTTTAATTTTATTTTAAAAATAAATTTGAAGTTTCTTGCCTTGTTTAAAAATTTAAAGTATTTAATTTAATAATTAAAATAAAATATTTTTTTTTTATTTTTAATAATATTATATTTTTATTATTTTGTTATTTTTGTATTTATAAATAAATTTAAAGTTTTTATATAAATTGGAAGTTTCTTGCTTTGTTTAAAAAATTAAAGTATTTAATTTAATAATTAAAAAAAATATTATTTTTATTTTTAATAATATTTTTATATTTTTATTATTTTGTTATTTTTGTATTTATAAATAAATTTAAAGTTTTTGTATAAATTTGAAATTTCTTGCTTTCTTTAAAAAATTAAGGTTTTAATTTAATAATTAAAAAAAAATATTATTTTTTATTTTTAATAATATTATATTTTTATATTTTTATTATTTTGTAATTTTTGTATTTATAAATAAATTTAAAGTTTTATATAAATTTGAAGTTTCTTGCTTTGTTTAAAAAATTAAAGTATTTAATTTAATAATTAAAAAAAATATTGTTTTTTATTTTTAAAAATATTATATTTTTATATTTTTATTATTTTGTTATTTTTTTATTTATAAATAAATTTAAAGTTTTTATGTAAATTGGAAGTTTTTTGATTTGTTTAAAAAATTAAAGTACAACCGATCCCCATGAAATTTAACACAGGTCTTTCAGATTTAGTTATTAAAGACTTGGACGAATATTTTTTTTTCGTTTAGAACTATTGGAAAAAAAAATGTTGCGAAATTTTCACAGAAATTAAATTTTTTTTGTAAAACTGTCAGTCAAAAATCTATTTTTCAGTTTTTTTTTCCCTCGTCTCAATAAAGATTTTAACTAAAAAATACGTTTTTTGATCCTGTAAGGGTTTATCAATGGGCCAGTTTAAAATGTTATTCCAAAAATTTCAGAATATCTTTGTTAATAGTGTATGTTTGTAACAATAAAAAATTCGAATTAAATGTTTAATTTTTTATATGAGAAAAAAATTGTTGAAAAATGGCTCTTTTTTATCCGAGGAAACCCATCTAACTGCTAACATATATATATCTTCCAAACAACTGAAGCCAATCGACCACACTTTAACTCCCTCAATAAATATTTTGAAATAATAAATGTTCACACTGAAATTGAAAAGATTTATAAAAATCGGTGTAAAAATTCGAAAGTGGGCGCGGCACCTCAAATTCTATTTCACAATTTTAGTTTTCATAACATCCTTTACATATACAAATCATGCACCTCCAGTGCCTTAAAGTGTGCAATCTCAGGTCCAAAAACTGTCGAAATCGGACCATAACTGTGGTGAATCGTAGCTAGGGGGGGTCGATACAACCGATGATTTAGGTGTCTTAAACTTTGCCCTTAAAATCGCTGGGTCGCGATCGATTTTAAAGCCGTAGTGTTCTAAGCAAAGTTGTTCAGAATGATCCGTATATATTTTCCGCCTACGTAATTTTCCCGTTTTTATGGCTCTCTGTAAATCGATCCGCTTTAACTTTAGTTCCCATGGCTGTCACCTTCTGTGAAATAATGATTTTCGACTACCAGGATGTCGGAGGATGGAGTCATGTGTAGAAGTTCACGCAAGTGAGGAAAGTTCTCTGATCGCCATTCACTTGGGAGTGGCCAGAAACGATTCTTTTACATATGACTCAAGCAGCTCACGACTTCCGGTCTTTGACCAAGTATCCTCTGGGTAGCCTAAGAACATCCGTTTGAAGGCGAGCTAAAGTGAGAAGGCGAAACACCCCCTGCATAGGGTTGTGCGCTGGGTTTGGGACCCGCCACGTAAAAAAACACCCCCAATGCAAAAGTTTAAACAGCCTCGGATGAGAGACCCCCCTTTTGATGACGACCACGGCAAACGAAATAAGGACTATGATTTGAGGGCATGCACCTGGAATGTCCGGTCCCTTAATTGGGAAGGTGCCGCTGCCCAGCTGGTAGATGTCCTCGTAAAGATAAAGGCTGACATCACCGCCGTCCAAGAAATGCGGTGGACGGGACAAGGACAGAGACGAGTAGGTCCTTGTGACATTTACTACAGTGGCCACATAAAGGAGCGCAAGTTTCGAGAGAAAAGTTCTGCGAAAGATTTATGGTCCTTTGCGCGTTGGCCACGGCGAATATCGCATTCGATGGAACGATGAGCTGTACGAGATATACGACGACATTGACATAGTTCAGCGAATTAAAAGACAGCGGCTACGCTGGCTAGGTCATGTTGTCCGGATGGATGAAAACACTCCAGCTCTGAAAGTATTCGACGCAGTACCCGCCGCGGGAAGCAGAGGAAGAGGAAGACCTCCACTCCGTTGGAAGGACCAAGTGGAGAAGGACCTGGCTTCGCTTGGAATATCCAATTGGCGCCAAGTAGCGAAGAGAAGAAACGACTGGCGCGCTGTTGTTGACTCGGCTATAATCGCGTAAGCGGTGCCTATGCCAGTAAAGAAGAAGAAGAAGAAGAATTACGATTTTTTACATTTTTTTTAATTTAATAGTTTTACTTTATTTTTATATTTTTCATTTCCTTAATTACTTTATAATTAGTTTATTTCTTGTATTGTTAAATTTTTTATATTTGAATTTTATAATTTCTTACTTCTACTAACCTTCTTCAACGTTATTTGTCAACAGTTTTGTCCAACACACTTTACAACAAACTATTTTCAAAATATTTTACACAAGCACCGACTTTAGTGGGGTTCACAACCTGAGTTAAGACACACGTACACTTATCATTACTGTAGTTTACAGTGGGTATTGGACAACAATTAGGGAGTAAAACATATACACACACTATAACAACTGTAAATATCAAAAACACTTTTTCGAAGACACTAAATCACTAAATATGTCCATAAGTAAGTGAGGGTGTCGATTTTGCATAAAAAGTCACAAACAAAAAAAGAATACTAGAACCAACGTATTGCCAGGATTAAAGAGTAGGTATTTACGAAATAGAGAAGTAGTTCAACTATTTTTTAAATAAATATATGTAGGAGAGACAAATTGATTACATGGATATCGGTGAGTTGATGGATTTGGGTGCATACGGGAATATACATACATATACCATGTACAAATATACACATACTTATGGCACATAGTGTATGAATTGTCAATGGACTTACGCTATTTTCTCAGATGGTGATCGCCACGGCACATCATCGTCAATTTCATCTTCGCTCTCATCGCCTTCTTCGCCGTCGTCGTTGCCTGATATGCTGAACGATGATGAGGTGAACATGTCCGGTACGGGTAGTATGGATGGGCGACGACTGCCTAGTAAGTGACGGGAAAGTTAAGATTTCTTCGAGTTAGTTTTTTTTTGCCTTTTTTTTAAACATACTTCAGGAAAAATATAATAAAATATTTAATAAAATTTCTATCAAAAAAAGTTGCGCTCTTGAAATTATTATTTTAGCTGGGTTCCCACTATGTCATTTGAATGTCAGTAAATGTTATCTCGGACAAAATATATTAAGATGTCCGCTGCCTGAAGTTAACCAAGTGAATATACATCTTTGAAAGAGTCACCGGTAAGGTTGGTTAAATAGTCTGATTTCTCGTGAACCCGCAAATAATCCCACTTTGATTGCTAAAGAGGCCCATCCGTTGATGCCCAGAACTTCTTAATATGGGTAAAAAAATCAAGGATTGATGAACTCGTGTTAGGCCCATAGATCCATCGCACGATTGCACGGAGACAAGAGGAATCGCTGTTCTTACCCATCTTAATGGAAATTGGATAAGAGTGCCTTTCTTGCAGGCGTCGACGTACAACATTTGATAATTTTTAATTAGCTTTGATCTTATTGTCAACGAGCTCAAGGCATGTATAGCAGTTCCACCAGCAGATCGGATGCATACTACCAAATAGAAGCCGTACTTCGGAGAAATACCACAGCTGTTAGCTTGATGTTTGCCACTTCTGCTTCAAAGGTTCTACAGTGGTCTGGCAGTCGAAAATTATTTCGGAGCAAATCGATACCGAATGAATGTCAAGACTGTTTCGAAGCGATTTCTATTTAAAGGCCTACCGTTAGTCGACTGATAATCTGCTGACAATGCTCTTAAAGTAAATTAGGCTCAAAAGATGTAAGCGGCTACTTCAAAGAGAGTGAATGTATTAGGCAACAAAACCTATTCGAAAGCTTTCAAAGACGTGCAGAAATGTTATTACAGGGATTCAACGTGGTGATCATCCAGCTGCTGTAAGAGTTCCTGTAAATGTCGTCCGGTTACATCGGAATTGTTGGAAACTGCAAAGACAATGAGCTGGATAGGGAGGGCACCCGTTTCTCAATTTTAACCGATTGGAGTCGAGTAGGTTCGCCCATATCTGCTTGCGTGTTGGCGTCGAGTCGGTTCGCCGATATCTGCTTGCGTGTTGGCGTCGTATTAGACCTTCAGTGAACTCAGTAAGCGCTCGTCAACAACCAGAACTTATGCAATTGCGAGATCCTTCTGACCCGATGTGGACCATAAGAAGTCATCCGAACTAGTTGCTCCCAGCAAAGCTAAGCTCGCTGCGATTGTAGGTATTCTAACTGGAAACTATTTAACATATTTACATGTGGTACAGCTCCGTTTTTTGTCAGAGAAAAGTATGGAGGAAAGCGAAGTGGAATCATCTTGTCACTTCTTCTTCTATTGTCCGGCTTTTGCTAGACTGAAATTAAAATACCTCAATAGACATACCTTTGTCGAAATTAGCAAAGTTGGTAGGATTGATATTAACCGCCCTATTAAATTTGTGGTAAGGACATAAAGGTTCGCCGATCTTTGAGGATCTGATGATCTACCGTTTAGGGATTTTTGGGTAACACAAAGGACGAATTTCTGTCCAAGTGAGATTCAACGAGTTTGGGTCATCTCCACGACTTGAGCAAACCTAAACGTTGCTCTTCAGTTATGCACAAAAAAGGTTAAAACCGGCATAGAAATGTGCTAGTTTGGTAAAGTAGTTCAGCAATGATCTCTTCGTTGGAAAACATTTGATCTTGCAGAGATATTCTGCCACAGTATACAAGGCTGCTTCTCCAGATGGCGTCTGGTAATATTCCAAACCTTAAAGCATGGATGTCAAAAAGACAATGGCCCGCCAAAAGTTCTTTAACTAGAGATAAGCTAGACATACTGATTATAAAGGGATCACTGGAGCGATCGATACTGGCCAAAAGGCAGCGCAGGCTAAGCTTCCGCGAAGCCCAGTTATTAAGTGGTAGAACACAAAAGAATACGGAAGAACCGACCCGCTCCTATTCTACCGATAGCTGTTCCGGTGTATCTTTCCTTGCTAGTTCATCAATTTTCTGCGATTCTGCAGTCTTATCCCAGTCTTATCACAAAGACACTCGATGCTACTGATAGCGGGGTTAGGCAGTCCTCGACTAACCCTTAACGCACTATTAATAAGTTCAAGGTATTGTCGCTCTGCTATCTAAATAAATTATCACTTCTCTGAAAGAGACCGCACTCCGGAACAAATTCGGTTTGGCGGCTCCATGATCCAAGTGGATGAAGGCAAAATGAGTGAGGATTTCGAAGTGTTCAGAGACGTCTTCTGTTAGAAACCCTGGTTCTCTGAGTCTGGTAGCAACTTTCGCAGCCATACACGTTCGATGATGTCCACAAGCACTATGTGCAAGATGACGTTAATAGCCATGATTGGGTTGGACCTTAGTGTCGTAGAACCAGAGGTCCACTTTCGGTGAAAGACACCACCTTTTGCCAATGGCTCTTTCACATCAGTTCAAGGAGATTGATGACTGTTTTACTCTCTCTTCGATATTCGGCTTCCGTGATCTTATAATTTATAGTAATAAAGCCATCTCGGTTTTACTCGGGTTGAGGGCGAGATCACTTCCGATTGCTCAATTAGTTACGACACAGAGATGCTACTGCTTCAACTTGTACACGATAATTTTTTAAGAAGGTCTTTAATGACCAGAATTCACAGAAGAGGAAAGATAGAGAACTCCACTCTGTGTGGTTTCCTTACTCCCATTTCGTCTAGCGCGTGCTTTACTCCATTTCGTTTCACTCTCTCTGTCACACAGAAGACTGATATTGAGATGTTTGCGGACACGACAAACCAGATATAAACTTAATGCTATCCTGCAGATAGTTAAATGAATATTTTTTTCGCTATAAAGAAAAAGTTTTCACACTACACTGTCATATAATCCGCGGTGCTTCATCAATTTGCATTATAAAACAAATGGTTGGAAGGAATTCCTGCCACTTTTTTACCACAAGCTATTTTGAAATTCAACCTAATAGGAGTTAAAGAATAAATATTGCACAATGAAATTATATATTGCACAATTTTATTGCCTACTTTTTATATGAGTAGCGTTTATTTAACAATCACCAAAGTGCTGCACGAAATATGTATATAAACCACACCACACCTTTACACCACACTCACCTCTACGCTGATTGAGCACATCGGGGCTGAGCAGATTTGGATTCCCCGCTTGCGGCACATCCAAGTGATTGCTGGTCGTTAATGTGGCGGTTGCAACACTCAGACCACCACCGCCACCACCGCTACTGCTGCCACCACTATAGCCTAAGCCGTTGCCGCCGCTGCCACCGCCGCCGCCACCCAACATTGGCGGTATCGTTGTGGTGACGGTGGTTGTTGTCGTGGCCGAGGGCGTTTGCGTTGCATTCATCGATGTCACCGTTGTATCCTTGAGATTCTGCTTTGAATCGGAGATTATCACAGACGTTAGATTATCAGTTGCTATTTACGGAATGCACACAGAGAGAACAAAGAGAGAATTATTTGCTTTATTTATGTTTTGGAGTATTAAAATCGAATATAAGTTTAGCAGCAGCTTAGCTTTCATATTTGTTAACGAGCACGCGGGCGGTAGCAGAGCAAAAGGTGGCTCGTTCAAGCACAAGTGGGTACACACACATACTATATATACAGTAATGTTTATTTACAGCGGAAGGTATATTTAAAGTATTAAATTGTCACTTAATAGGTCAAGATTGTTGTTATGTTGGCATAAAATGAGTATTTACATGTGGAGCCCCTAAAAGTATGCTTCTCCATATATATATACACTTATTTGTTAGCTACAGCATTTTAAAGAAAGCATGGTGGTTTTCATAATACATCTATGCAACATGAAATTATCTATATCAGCGTGCAGGCGGAGCAGGGTTGAAGCAGTTATGTAAATATGGTAATTTTTACAATAATCTAAAATTTTTGTTAATAGCTAGGATGCAAGAAAATATCAAGCGAAATTAAAACCAAATCAATTTGCATTTTTGAACCAAAAATTTTACCAGAGAATGCATTAAAATAAATTAAATTTGCATTTAAACTGTTAAACATGACATATTACACCACACACTTCTTGCAGCAAGTCAATTTTTATGCAATTGCTTTGTATGAGAATTTCACTGTCAGCGCAGTGTTTCTTGAAGCGCAACGAATATATTGTTTGTTTTGTTGTTACATTTGCGAAATTGCATTTTAAATTAAGGTTAAACATGTTTCGCTTATCTTTGCGGCTATCGAAGGTGTGTTTTGTTCGATAAGTTTTTAATTAGTTACTCATACGCCCCAGCGGACCAACACATCTGATACATATGACAACAATTATTGATTGGAAAACATTAGCAAAACAAATAAACGATAAAAAATTGTACAAGGAAAGTATTGTTGTTTAAATTAAAAGCTAATTTATTTGCAAAAAAAAAAAAAAATTCTATGGATCTTTTTGCTTAGTTAATTGCAAGATAATTTTATGCACTTGCAATATGTTGCTATAGAGTATATTAGTTCTGTACACCTAAAGGTTGGAATCTGTCTGTCTATCGTAAGCAGTAAATTATAATACTAGTATATGTATGATACATATACTATATAATAAGATGGCAGTAGCAAGGGGCACTTGTAGACTAAAATTTTTGAAAAAGTGACCGTTGCTCCGCCCTCTATTTAGTTTAATGTGCATATCTCCTAAATCACTACAATAAATAATAATACAAAATAAAACAAAAGTCGCTCACGACAAACCAATTCAGTACTCCGATCGACATTATAAAAATGGATGAAATCGAAAGATAAGCTCTGAATCCGACCCACCGATTTCTACTGAATTTGGTACGTGACATTCCTTTTACATTCGTACTTCACAGTGCGCAAATGAGCAAAATCCTAAAACAGCCACGTCTTCTTCCCTTACAGCACAATTTTAAATTCCATTTGACTCTTTCACTTTCGAAAATTTGACTTAGACTCCATATAATATCCATATCGAACTAGTCGGACCATTTTCACCATCCAAACGAAATCGTTATTGTCTCACAAACTTGACTACATTCACACACTGGGCAGAGGCGTTACCTTTAATAAATATAACAGCTCTAACTGTCGCCAAAGGACCACTAAATGACTAGATCTCAAGGTTTGTTGTAGCTGGGACAGTCACTTCAGACTTAGGACGTCAGTACGGCGGCGCCCTATTTCAACAATTACTGCAGCTCTTGGGAACACAACCATGCCTTAACAGCAAATGGTATCGTCGAAAGATCGTAGATCTTTCAAAGCAGCAGAGGACTTCATATTTACCACTTATTTTATTGGGCTTACTATCCATATATAAAACGATTCGAACGCAGTACCAGTTGATCTAGTTTATGGCGAGAACCTATGACAACCTTCAGAATTCTTCATAGGTACAAACCGACAAGCAACGAAGCTGATATGGTCAAACAACTATGTTCATGTACTATATGCAGGATCTACGACCATTCGAAAAACAAAAAGTATTCGTCCCCTTTTGGGTTCAAAACCTGCCAACAAGTTTTTATTAGAGACGATATAGTGCGACAATTGCTATCGGCTCCATACAAAGCTATTCAACAATTTCTTAAATACTTCTTAGTAGAAGTGATCAACAGCGCTTTTAAAGTTTCAATAGATCGTTTGAAACCTGCCTTCGTCGCCACTCCACAAAGTGTCTGGGAGGTGAATATTGTGTCAACCTCGTAGGATCATTAAGACATTGATTGACCTGCATTTAAGGAATAGTATCCCAAGAGATAGACGCGGGCGGACCCAGCGGATCGTGAGTAGAGGGATCTTACAAGGGAGAGTTCTCTATGGAGCTTGAAGAATTGGGTTGCCAGGCCATTGCCTACGAGGACAACGCAGTACTTGGGGGAAATTTCTGAATGCCGTACACGAGATAACTCAGAAGTATCTTAGCATCTTATGTAGCTGGACTGCTAAAAGCGGCCTCGCTATTAATTCTAGTAAAACTGAAATGTTTTTATACACTAGGAAATACAAAATATCGTGGGCGGAACCCCCAATTCTTGACAGAATTAAGTTCTAAGGGCTCAGCCTAGACAAGAAGCTCTCTCGAAAATTCAACATCGATGCAAGGTTACCAGATCGCCGAGGCCAGCTTTGGCTATCGCTAGGGAGGGAGGGATTCACTGGAGGAAAAAAGACCGTCAGCTGTTTTAGGTATTCATGAAAGGTTGGTGGAGGAGTACACTGTCGGAAACTTGCCCTTAGCTCCAATCATAAGCTTCCTGACCTTTGCAGCGCTTTTCAAGCCGTGGTGGCTGCCATAAAGGTAGCAGTAAATCTGCTGCTGCAAAACGCAGTTTCTTTCAGAGTGGTTACTATCCAATCCAATAGTAGTAGGTAGTCTAGATTTTTGGAATTTTACGATTAGACTGGTTGGGGTTCCTAGTCACATAGGTATGGCAAGATCTAGGAGCAGTACATCAACGACTTCGAAGCGCAGACTCCTTCAGAGTGCTTACTATATACTCCGAAAGTATTAGATTGGTTTGGATGCCTGACCATATATATATCAAGAAACTCTTAGCTTGATAAGCTTGCTGCTACTGCAGTTTCAACAACTAAGGTTTTCAAACGTGTAGGCGCTCAGTTGGCTTATTGTGGTTCACTACTGTTGGACTTTAGGCAAATCAGCAAGCGTGGATCAGTCGCAATGTCCTTCTGACACTGGGTAAATCGTAAGATATATGACTATTCGCTCTCAGCCAGAGCCACCTTTCAATGGTATAAACAGTAGTTCCAACTGAACACGGTTCGATCATGAATCATGAATTGAGATTAAGTTTCTTAGCGGACGTGAGCTTGATCAGCTGTATGAATGAGGATGAGACTTCTTTCTCGAATTTTTTGCTTTTGTTGGATCAAAGCGAAAGCGTCTCGGATCTTCTCTTATAGACATCATGGTAGAAATAAAACACCTAAGAGACATCTTATTACAGGAGTTTCGTTCGGCTTACCAATAGACTGTATGTCCCAGCCTAAGTGTGATACTCCGCCATGCTGAGGGATGAGTCATCTTACCTAACTTATCTACCCTAACCTCAAGTTTTTTTTGTTGAAATCTTTGGTAAAAGAAATACCCACATTAGTAAGTGAAAATTCCCAAATTAAACGTCCCAAAAGCGCCAACATTAAATACCTAAAATCATATCATATCGACAAACAAATTCGCTATCAAAATTTTAAAGTGATACCATAACTCTTTTCAGTAAATCGCTGAGAAATACGTACTTCAAAACTTCTGTTATCACATTTTCCAGTATTCACAATTAAAATTCACGAAAATTGCCAATATTTCAGCAATCTGGCTCACAACACGTGACATCACTTCATGACCCCATAATTCTGTGATATCAAGCTTTCTATAAATGATTGATTCACAAATAAAAAAATAACAAACTATCAGCGAAAGCATTCGAATATTTTAAATTCAGTTTTAAAAATAATCAAAATATATGCCAAAACCAATTTAAACAAGTAAGGAGCGGCTGATTTCGGGTAGAGCCGACTTGCTACTTGCTAGGATTGAAGCCATGGAAGTATTTTCAGACACATAAGGTTGGTTAGTTATAAGGTGTCTGGGGCAAATTTTCACCATATTTTACTCAATCTAAGCTCAAATATGCACCGTTATTAAAAAAAAAGCCACCCGGAAGTTCAAAAACCTTTATATTACGTGTATTGAGGTTCCCTAGCCTCCGATTCAAAATCTTTTTCTCGTCATCCTTATCATTTATATGTATACAAATATAACTTTGTCTCGACTAGATTTAGGTGATACAAACTTATTGAACAAAACCATAATACTCTGTAGCAGCTGGTTGCAGGAGTATAAAAATAATCATAAACATTTTAATTATTGGCTAACACGAAGCTGCCATCAAATAATGGGCACAGGTCAGTGCGGAATGAAAGTACGGCAAAAATAACTTGATGAGCGTAACGTGAATATGCGTATGTATGTGTATATTTATATGTAGTCCAGTAGTTATGCATTGACACTTTGACACGTGCAACACGGAATTGCATGCAACCTCACATAACGGAAGTGCAAGCAAACGCGTGGCAAGGCGTTGACGCTGAAACAGTGATTAACGGATCAAACGACAGCACGCATGCCAGCAGCGATATTCACTGAACGCTTCAGTGCATGCAATTAGGTAGTAGAGGTACTAGTACTCGAAAGAGTACTAGTTCGGAACCGGTGCTGGTTTCGATTAATTTATGACATTTTTTGAAAGTCTAGAAAACTGATAATGATTAACGAATTAGTTGGATGGCACAAGCTAAATCGTTTTAAACTAGCTGAGCTGTGCCGATTTAACCAAGCCAAACAGGACGTTCGGAATAAAGTGATTGTATGGACAAGTTTTTCATTTGATCATATAATTTTACGAAATTTGGGATGAGTTATTGCCTAAATAAAATATGCAATCTACGAAGAAATTTTTCAGATGGGCTTACGACAGCATATAGCTGCCATACGTACTGAACGATCAACGTCAAGTAGTTATTTGAAAAACGTTTTCAGTTGTCGAGATATCTTCACAAAAATTGGCATGGATCATTGTTCCAAGTAACGTTATAAGCTTTGAATAAATGTTTTAGATCGGATCAATATATCATAAACTGTTATATGAACCGCCCGATAAAATTTGATTTCTTGCATGGAAACTACTTCATTTATAAAGGGTAGTCTAACTTTAATTCGAACGAAGTTAACATTTTTTCTAGTTTTAAAAGGATTAGGTCCGCTTCCTTGCGGTATTTATAAAATTTTGATCATTTGAGATTTGCTTAACCAGAAAAGCTATCAGGAGATACACAAGATTTCTTTTGTGCCTGCGAAAAAATTTTGCCATATACATACTTATATATTTCTTCCAAAATGAGTGACCACAACTTTTAGCTATCGTAATCCAACAGAGTTGTAGCCTTACGAACAACAAAAACGCTTCGTTTTTGTCATTCATCGACTGTCGTATTTTAAACCAGTTCGATACAACTCAAAACTTATATATTTTGGTATAAAATAACACTTTTTATGAAATGAAATGAAATTTCGCTGTAAAATTGGCGGTAATGCAGCTGGTCCGCAACGCATTACAAATGAACCAGTTCGGTACTACTCCAAAAGCATTAATTTTGGGTGAAAACAACACTTTTTATGAAATGAAATTTCGTTATAAAATTAGCAATAATGCAACTGGTCCTTAAAGCATTACAAATAAACCAGTTCGGTACTACTCAAAACTTATACATTTTGAGATAAAACAACACTTTTTATGAAATGAAATGAAATTTCGTTATAAAATTAGCAATATTGCAACTGGTCCGCAACGCATTACGAATAAACCAGTTCGGTACTACTCAAAACTTATACATTTTGAGATAAAATAACGTTTTTTATGAAATGAAATGCAATTTCGTTATAAAATTGGCAGTAATGCAGCTGGTCCGAAACACATTACATATGAACCAGTTCGGTACTACTCTAAAGGTATTCATTTTGGAATAAAACAACACTTTTTATGAAATGAAATGAAATTTCGTTATAAAATTAGCAATAATGCAACTGGTCCGCAACACATTACAAATAAACCGGTTCGGTACTACTCAAAACTTATACATTTTGAGATAAAATAACACTTTTTATGAAATGAAATGAAATTTCGTTATAAAAATAGCAATAATTCGACTGGTCCGCAACACATTACAAATGAACCAGTTCGGAGGTACATCCAAAATTATAACTATGTACATTAAATATACATACATACACACATAATCAATAATTTTGTGTGTGCGCAAAAAAGCGCGAGCATGCAATACAAATTACGACACACACACAAACAAAAACAACCACACACATGCAGTTATGAAATTACACGCATGCGGATGCAACAACATGCGTATGTATGCATGTGTGTGAGTGTTAATAATGACAAAATGTGTCAACATAAGGGGGGATATGTTGCGGTCGCTGATTGTTCATTGTTAAACTTTGATGTTGTGGTTGTTGTCGGTTGGTGAGTTGGAAAATGGCTTTTGTGGATATGAGGCGGCAACGGAACTGGTGTTTGGTGGTCAGTGGTAATGGCAAACAGGACTATTTTCTATTAGCGGTTGATTTGGCGGTCTATTGGAGATGGCCAGAGGATAGCGGTCACTACTGGAAGTGAGGTGGGGACGGAAATTTCAACTACATACAAGGCGCGCTACGCGATTATAAAGCTACCATATAAAAAAAAAGAAAAAATTATAGTCGCAAAACCGCTAAGTAGGTATTTACAATACAGGGTGGTGGAGGTGGCGAGCTACAATATGCATAAAAGAGAAGACTCTTCGGCATGGAGTAAAAATTATTTTAAAAAATTGGATTTATACATATCTAAATAGATGCGTTATATTTAGCGAGCGAGTGGCGTATAGAACAAACGTGCAAGAAAAAACGCAGGGATCAGCGAGCGAGCGATCGAGCGAACTAGCGTGGGTTGCTGTGAGCTTTGCAAATAGGAATTTCTTAGCAAAAATATATAAATAAATGTAAGTGATGCTTGTTGTTGTTGTCACACTCACGCACGAATAGTGTCGTTAAGTCACTATCACTATATGTTGGCGGATATCTTTCGGTTATGGTCGGTGTACCGCCGCCAAAGACGCCGCCACGTCCCGAGTCCAGGCTGGGACTGTGCGGCACGCGTACACAAACCGATGGCACCGGTGCTGTGCGATTCAATGATGTTGATGTTGTTGTTGTACTAATGGTGGTTGCCGGTGTGGTTACTGTTGTTGTTGTTGTTGTTACATTCATATGCACATTGATGCTATTCGTGGTGATGGTAGTATTGTTGTTGTTTATTGTTGTTGTGCTAACTAAATACAATGGTATGATTGTATTACAAATACACAACTTTGTCTAGATGGGCTACACATAATTTGTGTTTACTTTGATCTACTGGTTTAGTGTATGTACTTTTCGTGTGTTGTTTTATAATTATGTTGAATTTTGTTTTTGTATTATATTTTCTAAACCCATAATTTTAGTTTACTTATATCTCTAATATATACAACAATAACGTTAAAATAATGGTTTATATATATTTCAACCGTTAACCGTTCATGACTCCCCAGAAAATTTAGCATAACGGTACAATATGTCTCAGCATGTTATATTGATAAAAGTCCCTCAAAAATTGTGAACCTCTAGCCGATTGACCAAAAGCACATCGGAGGTTTTACTTGGTGCCGTAGACATCCGAGAAGCCTAGCAGTTCTGTTTTTTTGGAAGAGCGTGCGTTACAGAAATTCAAATAAGATGAGGACTTAAAAAAGTGAAGATATTCAAGAGCTGTCATTTAATCCAGAAAAAACAAAGGTGGAATCATCGGTTTATATCTCTTCAAAAATGATGACGGTTAGGACGTATCCGTCAATGGTGACCATTACCGCGCCATCATAATCGACTATTTGATGTTTGAAATTGGTTCTCGTGATCTCGCCGACATTTGGTTTCAACAAGACGACGCCACTTCCCACACATCACATTAGTCAATGGATTTATTGAGAGAACACTTCGGTGAGCAGATAATTGCACGTTTTGGGCCGGTCGTTTGGCCACCAAAATTGTGTCATATCACACCGTTAGACCTTTGCTTGTGGGTATATGTAAAGTCTAAAGTCTCTGCGGACAACTTCGCTTCAATTCAGACGTTGGACCAAAACAGCATGGGTGTCATTCGCCAGTTACCAGTCGAAATGCTCAAAAGAGTCGTCGAAAATTGGACTCAACGAATGAACCATCTGGGATAATCTTCAAAAAAAAAAAAAAAAAGAAAAAAAACCAAAGAATGTGTTTCGAATCATAATAAAGATTTTCCATTAAATTTTAAATTTATGTGTTTTTTCTTTAAAGAGTAGGGGACCTCGAAATAGATAAGCTTATATAATAAACTCAAGATCAAATTTGACCCGGACAGGTCCATGGAAACTGTAAGTTAACTGAAAGTTAAAAAAAAATCGATTCGAACATTGATGAATAGCAGCAGTAAAAGCTGATCACAAACTATGGTACAATGGATTGATAGGCTCGAGATCCATAAGTTATGTGGAGATGCTCTGGATTCTTGGAATATATTAAAAAAAAAAATTAATTTCTAATTGTAAGGCTATGGAAGAAGCTTCAACCAAACCGGTTAAAGGCGGGACATTCGGAGCGGTTGATTTCGACTGCAACCTTTTACACAGTTTCAGTCATGTCTTACACTAGCTCCTAAAAGTAAAAGAGAGCTAAAAGTGTACGTAAAGAAGCCTACTGGTTTTTGGAATATCGAGCCAGCGTTCTAACACTATTAAGTTTTGGTTTTCCAATAGTTGTGTTTTGCAGCTCAGTCTATGAACTAAAATTTTTTGACAACAGTTATGACTACATATACTTTCTGCACACGAATGACTACATCAATAGGGATAGTAATTCCCATTAATATCTTCGGATAAAAAAATGACTTAAGACTAATTTTAGGCAGGAAGCTTTCATGGAGACTTAGCCCCTAGTCTAAATAGAGCAGCTACAGTAAAGAGGATAGTTGGGCGCAGGGACAAGCATCTATATGAATGGGTTCGAACTAGATAATCAGTGGAGTGGTGGTATTTTCTCAAAAAAAAATGTCTACCAAAATCGTCTTCCCACTACCAAACCCCTGCAGTGCGTGTCCCATGCAACAAGAAATATATTTTACATACAGATTGCCAAGCGCTAATCACTAAATTCTCTTAGAGTTCTATAAAAGATACTAAAAGAATGCCGTGATCTCTTAGAAGATCTAACGTACTCTTTCACGATAAAACTGCAGTGGATTCTTGGACATAATGATGATATGATACCAGGCATATCTGTGAAGCAGATAAACTAGCCAGAACAGAAACCACACTACAAAATGACCCCGGAAAAAAGGAATTTATAAACCTCGGGTTACCTGCAGATATTTTATCGACAAATGTGTTATAAATATAGCTAAGACTCGGTAGAGTCAGTCCCTAACTTGAGCAACAATCAAGCAAAATTAGCAAAAGGAATCACATTAGAACTTTAGTAGGTCACAGTCTAATTGGCAGCAACGACACTATACCATACTAAAGGTAGAAAAAGAGGAGACAAAAAGGGATAAAATGGACTTTCGCGTACTTTATGAAGGGAAAAAAATATAGTTGAAGCATAAACTTGTTTTGACGACGAGTTTCCGGCCACTGCACTAAGAAAATCAACCATCACGGATTTGTATGCTAACTTTAGACGTGGTGAAATGAGCACTGAAGACGATAAACGCAGTGGAGTCCCAAAAGAGATTGTTATCGATGAAAACTTCAAAAAAGTCTACAAACTAATTTTGGGTAACCGTAAAGTGAAGTTGTTCGAGATTGCAGGCTTTCTAAATATCATATCATTTACGAATATTTTTGTATCAGAAAGCTCTGTGTGAAGTTGGTACCGCTCAAGCTCACTTTTGACCAAACACAACGACGAGTTGATGATTTGGAGCAGTGTTTGGAGATGTTGAAGCGAAATAAACCCGAGTTTAAGTGTCGATATGTGACAATGGATAAAACATGGCTCCACCACTTTACTTCAAAGTCCCACCGACAGTTATCCGAGTGGACTGCACACGATGAACCCGTTGTGGAAAAACGCAACATTCGGCTCGCAAGGTTCTGGCGTCTGTATTTTGGGATGCACATAGAATTATTATTGACCTCCTCGATAAAAAAAGAACAATCAATAGCGATTTTTGGGATTCGTTTGAAGGGGACGAAATCGCCGAAAAACGAAGCCATTGGAAGAAAAAAATGCTGTTTCACTAAGTAAATGCACCGTGTAACAAGTTAGGGTAAGGATTCTCCAGATCTGGCTTCCAGCGTTTATTTTCTGTTCTCAGATCTCAAAAGAACGCTCACTGGGAAGGAAAGGTGACCGACAAATTATACCACCGAAATGGTATTGAAAAGTTGGAGGGTCACCATAAATAGTGTAACAGCCTTGATGGGAACTATGTTGAACAAAAAACTAATTTTGTCAAAAAAAATGTGTTTTACTGTGGTAGGCCAGGGTTTGTGCAGTTGACCTGTTCGAAGTCGTCATTTGAAAGCCCAACTATGCGAGCGCTCGAACGAGCTGTAGAACTAAAAACTGTTTAACAAAGGAAACAATATTTTAGATTTTTAAATTATTTTAGGAAACACGCTGTTGCTGTAAGAAGAAGCGGTAAAGGGTACATATGTATGTATATCTTCAGACTTTCTTGGCTTTTAAAACAATCGCGGAACACTCTTTTGTCGCTGAAATTATCAAGTTAACAGTAAACTGTTTTACTTCTCAATGTCAGTCGCCAACGGAAAATGCCTATTAACCGGTATAATAGTTTTGATTGGCTTCCAGATAGTATATGGAGCCCATATCTAGTTTTAAACTCTAGCTTCAAGTAATGAGCAAACTGCGGTTTTTAGTTGCGTTTTGCATCCAAACTCTTCTCCATTTCTATTCCACTTGACCTGCTTTAATCCAGTTTGGATGCAATAACTTTAATAATCATTATTTGGTCAATCAAGGGTTAACTTTTTATGAACATAAAACCTGCATTAACCATTTGAGTCACCTCCAATTAATGTTTTCCTCGCTGAAAATGCACTTTGTTTAAATAAAATGTGACAGCGTTGCCATTTTTCTTTAATATGCACACTAAATAATATAATATATGGATAAATGGATATTTATGGTGTTAGAGCCGTTGTAGTTAACTTAATGGACGTTTGACGAATTTATGGCAAAATCGAATTTATGCGACAATTTATTTTAATTTTCGTAAATAACAGCATCGCAACAGTTCAACGGCGCGCATGCATAATGGATGACCAAAACGAGGGAAAATAGAAAAAATGAAATTACGACTTTGATTTATTTCATTTGCACATTTTCATAATTCACTTATGAAACAACGGAAAAGTTAAAATATTGCGAATAAAAAACGAAAAAAAGCCGAAACGCGCCAAGAGACAGAGAGAAAAATGGAAAGAGATAGAAAGAGGAGGACGCATATATATGAATTTATAAACAGTTTTAGTGTAAATTTGGGAGCCGGTTGTGAGAGAAGGAGGTATATAAAAAGAGCAAGAGCGAGAGTGAGCGATCCAAAGCGATTGAGGTGGCTATGTGACGTTATTAAATCAAATGCAAATATTTATGCCGCGACAAGTAAACAACAGAGTAAGCGAATGGATAAACAAATGAACAAAGACAGAACAAAAACATGGACCGAGGCAAACGCTTACATAAATTCCAAAAAAAAAATCAAAAATTAAATTGAATAAATTATAATTAACGCACACACTGACACACATCGAAAGCGTTACTATTTGATTGCAGCAGCCAAAACAGTTATTTATTTAGCTGTTGTTGTTATTTGTTGTTGTTGTTAACTTTATACTCAGAAATCCAGTATGCAAATAGTAGAAACAATAATGCAATTAATTTAAGGTATGTGTGTATGTTTGTATATATGTGCTGTGCGTATTAGGGATGTCCTTCATTTTTGGATTTTTGTTGTTGTTATCTCAAGTGAATTAAAAGAGTTGCCACGGTTGTTCGCAGGGTTTGAGACCCGCCACGTAAAAAATTACCTACAATGAAAAGGAAGAAAACAGCCACGGATGAGAGACTCCCCTTTTGCTGATGACTGCTGCGAACGTATTAATGACTACGATTTAAGGACATGTACCTGGAATGGCGTCCCTTAAATGGGAAGGGACAGCTGATTGATATCCTCGTAAGAGAAAAGGCTGACAACACCGCCGTCCAAGTAGTACGATAGACGGTTCAAAGACGCATAAGTCCTTTTGGCATTTAATACAATGACCATATTAAGGGGCGTAAATTCGGAGTGAGATTCGTGGTGGGAGAGATACTCCATCTTCGAGTCCCCGGGGGATGAACGTCTAGCCACAATCCACATCAAAGCGAAGTTCTTCAACATAAAGGTGATTTGCGCCCACGTTATGTCGGAAGAGAAGGACGATGTGACCAAACTTGCCTACTATGAGTATTAAAAGAAGGTGTATTTGGCACAACGGTCGGTAAATTCATCCTGCATGGTAAAACATCCCCAAAAGGGTTATAGTTATTTGTAGTCAAGGTGCCTGATTTACTCAGGATTGAAAATCTACCAACCAGATCGATCATATTGTGATAGAAGGAAGACAAATCTCCAGTGTTTTAGACGTGCGTACGCTACGAGGTCTTATCATTAAGTTGGATCACTATCTTGTTATAGCGAAGATACGCACCAGCCTCTGTGAAGCGAAAAACGCACGCCAATAAACACAAGGAAGGTTCGACGTCGAGAAGCTGCAATCACAACGGCCCAACAATTTTTTGCTCGACTTGCATTTCTGCTCTCTGAGAGCACCTATATATGGTGCAGGGATATGAACGACGACAATACTTGATGAGTCGGTGTTACGAGGTTTCCTTTGCGCGTTGCCAATGCCGTAGTCGACGAAACGATGAGCTGTACGCGATATACGACGCCTTTGACATATTTCAGCTCTGAAAGTATTCGACGCAGTATCCGCCGGGTGAAGTAGAGAAAGAGGAAGACCTTCACTCCGTTGGATCTCTGGTGGAGAAGGCCCTGGCTACACTTGGAATCTCCAATTGAGAGAGAATGACGCGATTTTTTTTTAATTCTGTAGGATTACTTCGTGATGGGTTTACAAAGAGGAACAAAGAAATTGCGAGTTTAGCAAATCAGCCAATTATCTCTGGATAAAGAAGACCGAATCATAGGAAGGTGTAGAATTATTATTTTTATTGCGGTACATGGGCATACGGAAATATACATACCGTTCACCGGTTCAGTGGCTCGCTTAGCTTATACTATATATAGAACCTTCCGTTTGTTATTGGAAAGTCACAGATGTAGCCGTTAACGCATTATCAGGCACATCCAGAGATCAAATCTAGGCAATAACCTTGTCTTGGAAACCAGGAACAAACGACTGCACTTCAACTGGGTGTCAGGTCACAAAGTCATTGAGGGCAAAGAGAAAGTGAATGAGATTGGTAGGAGCATGGCAAAAAAGGTCAAAACGCAGGACCCACAGGAGTGAAAAAATACAAATCCCTTGTCACAGTCGGTAGCGCATATTGGCTAACAGATCGATATTGTAACGCTTCAAGTATTGGAGGTCACACAGTATGAGACACTGGAAAAGGTTTCGTTAGTGTCGCCATAAAGCCGGTTGAAATTCGGTTCAAATGCTGGTAGCCTGAAGAATGAGCACTTCACATGGACTACGTAACGGCACTCCATCTGATATCGCTAAATTCCAAATTTCTAATAGAATACATTTTCGAATTGAATATATTTTCGAATTGTGTTACAGAATATAGCCCAAGCTGATTATTTATATATATATTTGTATTTGTAAGAGTTTTTGACTTTTCCTGCCTGGAAACTAAATACATCCTGTTTAAGTTATAACGGTTTATCCAAGTGGGTGTTCTTTTTTTAATAGCTTTTTTTGACAGATCACGCGTGAGTCATCTCAACATGATAATATTATCTTTATTCAGCATTGTTTGGCATTATATCATCGAAAGACTTACGCCAGAACATCGTTTACAAATCGTTAAACTTTATTACGAAAATTCAGGTTCTCTAAGAATGTGTTTCGCGCGCATCGCTCAACTTACTGTTGCATACTATTCACAACACCATCACCCATCTTGAGATCCAGTATTACTTACTGAATAATTTTTGACCGAGTAGATCACATCCAACACGCAGTGAAGAAAATATAGCAGCCGTAGCTCAGAGTGAACACGAAGACCGTGGAGAGCCGAATCGGCGCTGTTCGCAGCAACTCGGACTGACACATGGAACGACTTGGCGGCACGGACGATCGGCGATCCTCAAGGTATTATTAGGTTACAAAAAAATCCTGGAAAATAAGGGTATCCCTAATATTTTCTTTTCACTTAATACTTTCGATATGATTGCTTGTTTAGCATAGTATATGAGTTCGATTCACGGTTCAACCGAAACTTAAGAAAAATCCTATAATGTAAGGACATCCCTAATGCATGAGTAGTAAATTTCTTCATGTACTTTGTACTTAAACACATATATGTATGTATGTGTATCTGTGTTACATACTATTAATTAGCGTTTAGTAGTCTTCATAAAACTATAAAATTTAATGCGCACTTTGTGCATACACACACAAAAGCACAGCCACTATATACCACTATATACTATAAATGTAAACAAATTGTATAAGAAAGCGCATACACACATACGCTTGTAATATAGTATATCTAATGCTTTAAAGACTTACAAATAAAGTAACAAATAATTTGAAACGAACAAGGATGAACAACAGGCTTATTATTATTTGTCTTGCTGCCTGAGAGACTTAACGGTAATTGTCTGTAAGTGGTGAGAGAGAGGTAGTACATACAAATGTAAGGGCACTTACCACCGTCCTTTGTCGTCGCTTGCGTATCCAAATTTTGATTCTGATTTTGATTGACAACAAAGGCCGAATTCTCCTCCTTTGTTATGCTCATATAATAACATGTGTCGTCCTTCTTCATGATATGCCGCGGCCCCGGATTCAGCAGTATGGTGTCCTCGTAGAATTCCGGCAGCTCAGCTGGACGCACACCCACCAATGCAACGCCATATCTGACGAGCGACCGAAAGACAAATGCGGAATGGAAAAAAAATGCGAAAAAATAAATTGAAAAACTCCGTCAAAGCAATAAAAAATGAAAAGTGAGTGAATGTCCATCAGTGAATTTGAAAATCCAATGTTGGAGAGCACAAAATTCAATCAATGCTAAATTAAATTCACTTCAATTGTTGCTATTAGTACATGACCATCAGTTAGCGTTGGGCATCGCTGACCAAACGACAGCTTTTAAGTTCAAACGCAAAAAGAAAAATCAAGCGAATGTCTGTCTGTGTGTGTGTGTCATCGTCTACTCACTTTCGATGTGAATGAAAGCTGGCATAAGTGAAACTTTTGCCCTCGTACTCGCCGAAGAAGCGACTGTCGCCGAGCACAATGTGATAGATCTCATTGCCGGAACACTTGCCGTAGAGACGATGCCATTCCTCCGGTGACTGTTGACCTTCCCTGGAAAAGTTCAATGAGGAAAACAAATGTAAATGGAAAATATTTTTTTGTGGTTATCAAAATATGCTTTATATGTGTACTTTCAGTTAATTTCTAATATGTATAAACTCTCTAGTATAAAAGTTTTTGAGGAAAATAGATAAATAAAGTAATATGAGCTTTTGCGTGCTTTTTAAAGCTTTATAGGCATTTCTGGACAATTTCGAGAGAAAAGTAAAGTTATGGGGCCCTCTTTTTGTGGATTTTGCGGAGCACACTTCAATTTCCATCGTTGTGCATGTTTTCGTCCGACCTTATTCTACGAAGGAGCTGATGCATGCTCCTTATCAGTTATTTGCCTCTATATTTGAATAGCTCGGCCGTTTTGTTGTTCTTCAGACGGGTAATTGCTATTCGAACTTCTTCCTGGTAGGGCAATGGAACGTCTGTTACATACGTCGTCATCGATTCGGGAATCGGGTTCACCATTTCCTGGTGTTCCCTCTATAATTTCATCAACTTTGGCGATTCTATAAGAGTATGCTCCGGTCTTAAAAATTTCTGTTAGTTGCCGCATATTTTCGTTGTTTTTTCGAGCTTTACCCCTATCGGTCAGCTTGTAAAGCTTTTTGTAGTCCTGCATTTTGGCCTCTCTCTTTTTTGTCTGCATAAGCGTCTCGCCTCCCTTTCAACTCTAGGTATCTATCCCATCCAGCATGTGTTGTGATCGATTGTAACGTTGCGAGGTATACTTTTTCCCTTCATCTTTTCCGTAAGAAGCCTGAAATACCGTCCCACAGTTCCCTTATACCGAGTTGCTGACGAGTGCTCTCAGAGAGTAGCAGTGCAAGTCGAGTAAAAAAATCGTTCGACTTTCTGTTAAATCTTCCTTGCATTTGTTGACGTGCGTTTTTTGCTGCACAGAGGCGGGTTCGTATTTTGGCTGCAACAATCACAACATGATCAATGATCGGTGACTTTTCGATTCGGAGACTGCCAGTTAGTTTGATGAACCTTCCTATGCTGGAATCTTGTACTCGGACCCTGGGCGAGTCGTCAGCATCAACCCATTTGTGGATGTTCATCATAGAGGCTGAATGGACCATTGTGACAAATATACCTTCTTTGCCCACCTTGGCGTTAAAGTCGTTAAGCACGATTCTGAAAACATCTTCGGTCACATCGTCCTTCTCTTCCGTCGAGGGGTGGGCGCAAGTAAGCGATATGTTGTTCATCCACTGGGGGGATTGCTAGGTCTCGGCGACGGGGTCTCTCTCCCGCCACGAAGCTGTTTTGTCCTTTCCATAGACATAAATTTAGTTCTTATAACAAAACTTAGCAGAAGAAGGCTCGAAAATTGTCGAAGTCGGACTATAACTTTTCAAGGGCTCAGACAGCAAATATGTGGACTTCAGTTCAGCTGATTTTTTACCGATAATATTGCGTATAATAATGAAATTTGTTATGAGCATTTGCCCATGTGCCAACAATGGGTAAAATCGAGTCAATACCTCCCTCTATATAAGTATTTTCGGACCTCTGGTTGACGTGGTATAACGTCTATCGGTCAATATATAAGAAATATTAATGAAATTTAAAAGAAATCTCTTTCTAAAACCAGTGATTCTCTTGTCTAAAATAGATGAAATCAGGGCATTCTAGTTTAATATAAAGGTTCGCCAAGTTTGGTGTTTCTCGGGTTTTAAAGCTTGATATTTCGGCTTTGATCCTTACAGTTTGCGTGAGCATAAACCTTCAACACTTGTTTTTCATATTTTTTTTTCTCAATTCGAAAATTTTTCCTTATAATAGGATATCTTTCAGTGAATTAAATAGAAGGTTCTATGAAAATTACTATATATTTAAATTTTATACAAAAGTAATCTACTGCGAGGTAAAATTTCGATAGAATTTCACGAGCACGATGTGTATCTCAAAATATCAGATGAGGTTTCTAAAAGTTTCCTACAGTTTTCAGCACTATCTCCATGGTAGTGGTTTCATTATACAATGGCTGTTCTCAATTTAATTGGACGCTTCATATTTCAAATGGCACCAAATAACTCGCAAAATAATAAGGAAAATTTGCAAAAAGGTTAAACAAACCTGCGAAAACCTAATTCTAATATTATTTAAAAAAATGTTAAACTAAAAGTGATAATTGTCCATTAGAGGGTTAACAAACACCTTGTCTACACATCATTCCTGAGTGCATCCAAAGGTAATTAGGCTCTTGAGTACCCAGTTTTGAAGTGACGCTGCCAAGTGTTGTTACAAGTTTGAATTGGTTTGCCAACGTTAGTGGCAGCTAGTAGTTAGTTGGGATCTTCCGCTCTTCGTCTTCCTTTTCTCTCTTTTTCTTGCGGTTGCTTTTGTTCACAGCATTCTTTGTTCATTTTGCGCTTTTTAGCTTTGTTCTTTGTTCAGCGAGGAAGAAAGCTTACTTTCTATTGATATCAAACAGTTTTCTTAGTTCGTAACTAAATAAGACTTTACTTAGAATTTCTATGTCTTTATTTGTGCAATAAGTAAATTAAAGTTTAAATTGGCGATTTTGTTGTAGGCGAAGTGGAGTCAGAACGCAACTTTTTAGTGGTGATGAAAGCTGGAATGCTTTAAGTGGAATATGAATAAAATTTCTTGGGAAATGAAGTTGTTCGAAACTGTGATATGACATTAGTAAAAGCAGACATACAGAGAATGTAAGAAACGGACGTCGTGATCAAAGATATCTTCTATGAGCGCTTAGTGCCCACCTATGTATGTACTTGGCGACTTTAATGCCATGGTGGGCAAGGAAGGTATATTTGGCAAAACGGTCGGTAAATTTAGCCTACATGATGAAATATCTCCTTATGGGTTAAAACTGATGGACCAGGCCTGGGCCCGATATATGGGTATCTGCAGTAAAGCTACCAGGCTATGTTCGGATCGAAAAGCCACCAACCAGATCGACCATGTTGTGATAGATGGAAGTCATGTCTCTAGTGTTTTATACGTGCGTACGCTTCGAGGTACTAGCATTGACTGGACCACTATCTTGTGGTCAACAAACACAAGGAAGGTTCGACATCGAGAAGCTGCAATCATAATAGACAGCCGAACGATTTTCTACTCGAGTTGCACTTCTGATCTCTAAGAGCACTCATCAGCAACTCTGTATAAATGGACTGTGGGACGGCTTTTCACGCTCCGTACGTTCAGTTGCAAACGAAACCATTGGTTTTCAGAAAAGGAAAAAGGACAGCTGGTACAGTGAGTCGCAGTAGAGAGAAGCCAGACGGCCTACATTGCAACGTTACGATCGACCACAAGATGGGATAGATTCCGACAGACGAAACGAAAACAAAAAAACAGGTGATCTAGAGATTGATTCTAACAGCATACTACAAATATGGAGGGAACAGCCTGCTGAATGGCAGTGAAGGCATAATATCAAGAGATGCCGAACCCGATTGCCCATCGATGGATGCAGCAGATGTTGCATTGCCCGACCATGAAGAAGTTCGAACAGCAATTACCCGTCTGAAAAATAACAAAGCGAATTGTCGGCCGAGCTATTCAAACACGGCGGCGAAGAACTGATAAGAAGCATGCATCAACTTCTTTGTTGAATATGGTCGGACGAAAGTATGCCCGAATATTGGAATTTAAGTGAACTCTGCCTATTCCCCAAAAATTCCTTGTTGGCAAATTACAGGGAAACTACGCAAGCATCGATATCAGCACTGGACGTCATACACAATGGAGCCATTAGGATCTACACTGAATCTCTCCCAGTAGGTGGCGTACTTGGACTCAAAGAGCTCGAATTGGCTCGCGAATGTAGACTAATCTTTGTTTAACTTCGTTCTGGAGCAGGTTTAGCCCTTTGCAAATCCAATAAATTGCAGTCAGCTAATAGCCAAATCCTTATGGTTTAAATCTGCTGAAGTAGCACGTTTCCTAAGGCTCTCGTTAGATGATTTGGCAGACAGCTAACTTGCGGAAGTAGTTATGTTATTGACTAATATTATAGTAAATAGAGCTAATGCTTTCTTAAAGCAAATTGGTTTTCTTTAAGAGCGTATTTTTGATTGCTTTCTCATAAAAAAATCATAATCCGTAGCTCAATATTATTGATTACTCATATTAATGACTTGAACAATTTAAGCACTGATTTATGTATGAAGATTTGTATGAAGCTTTGTATGTAGTTATATTACATATCCGTAAATATTACTTTTATAAGAGGATTTTGTCGGCAATTCCACCAGCCTACTGGAATATACATATATACGTGTTTGCCTATATTTTTTTGTAATCTAAAAATATATACCGGTAATAGTAATGCGCTTAGACAAGCACTCCTAAAGAACTTTAAGCACATACTCGATTTGGCGTACCCCACAGGAAAGTCTATTGGCACAGAAACCTAGTGGAATTTTAGGGAAGCAAAGACTTTATTAAAACAGTGATGAAAAAATATAAGTAGTGTAAATCCGAGATAAGCTCTGTTAGGTAAGAATAGGTTTTAGCGTTGATCCAAAAGCAATGGATTTTCACTTGGTCAGATATTTGTACTTTGTGTTGCCAATAAAGTCCTAAAAGTGGATCACCAGAACCTACTTGCATTATATAGACAAAGCGTTTTGAGCTTATCACAAATTTACTAAGGCGGTTAATATCAATGCTAACTACTTAACTAGGTTCGCCAAAGAGTGTCTACCGAGATATTTCCATTTTAGTCTGGCAAAAGCTGCATAATAGAGGAAGAAACGAAAATATTATTTCAACACGCCTTTCTCCATACAGCTTTGATAGAGAGTGTCCGACAGAATGCATAGGTGAGGCAAACCTATTGAATGGTATCTAGTCAGAACAGCTAAAATTGCGGCAAAATTTACTTTGCTTCTGCTTCTTGTTGCAGACCAGCGTTTGCAAAGCTCATTGAAAGTCTAAAGTTTCGACGCCAGTATGCAAGAAGACATCGGAAAACAGACTCGCTTCCAATCGCCTGAAATTGGGGAAGAATGTCCTTACTAGCAAGTTCATCGGCTCTACAGTGACTGTGACCGGACACACAGACCAGTCTAGTATGGAAGAAGCGTGATGTTAATTCTAACGAGATCGTGTACTCCTTGGCTACTTCTAAGTATAGCGAGTTCAATATGGCATAGCCGCTCGTACAACTCGCTGAAGGAAGCTGCACTTCATAGCAGTACATCTACAGCTGCCACATCCGCTAAAAAAACTCCACCATGGTCTGGTAGTCTCAAAGCAGAGTTGAGGTGTTGAAAAAAGACTTCACCACCTATCCTCTCTCTTAACTTCTACCCATTCTCCTACGGCTTCGCTCAGCCCACAAGTCTTTCGCAGGTATATGAGATGAGAAATAACCGACAGAGAGGGTTTTGCTGTGAAGTAATCTCGGTTGTAGGGATTGCAAACGAAGCAGTGGGGAATTTCAGAGTTTCCTGCTCGGGCCATCTCACAAACCCACCTACCCAAGTCTAAAAGTCACTTACCAGCTATAGGTATTTCTAAATACGCAACGTCTTGGAGTACAAATTGTATAAAGAAAAAAAAACTAATAAAAATTTCATCAACTTTTTCCTAGACGTTCTTCGGCGGATATCCACCTGTTGTTGGCGAATGTGTTGCGCTCGTTATTTGTAATACGAAATTGTGGAATTTAATTCAATTACGTTCTTGGATATATTTAATAACAAAACAGTAGCACCGCCCATGTGCCAGCCGGCAGCCTGAGTCCACATTACACAGTCACTCCTTTGTATCCATGGCCAACCTGGCACACAGTGCTCGACCAACAATGTGAGTGCCCTTAAGTACAAACAACATTGTGATGTATGTGCTAATGTGTGTGTGCCAGTTTAGCTTGGTTGCAAATAATACTAAAGTTACCCATTCACAATAGTGCCTTACTAGTGGGGCCTACTAGTGGGCTATTCACGTGGCATTATGTCATGGCCTTAAATTAATATCCACCCATTTGGTCGTGGAAATGGTCTGTTTGAGTATTAAAAGGACGAATGTTAATCTATGTGGTATATATGTATGTATGAATAACGGTATGTGCATATATCTACAAGTGTAGATGTGTGTATGTATAGCTGAAGTGTTTACGCTGGCGTAGGATAGTAAGTCATGCGGGGCTCCGGCCACGGCTGGACACATAAAGCGACAGCCGGGCGTGAAATATATTAATACCGACACAGTTACACTAACAAATGCATATCATTTACAAGCACACAGCGACATGACCGAGCAAATTCAGAGACAACAATGGCGCTGTTGCTCTACCCTACCGCTAAATGGGAAGCACTGTGTGATTGTATGAGTTTTTTTGTTGTGCTCAATAACTTTATGTAGTTGAGTATATGGGTATGTGCGTTGACAGTCGCGTAAAAATTGCCGTTTTTTTCTGAAAGGGCACAGCTTATAAGCAGTAGGGTCGGAAAAAAAATTCAACTTCTGCTGCACCGAAGCTATACCCTTCACAGGTTAATTCTTTTAGCAAAAAAAGTTTAAGGAGATGTTTTTCTTTTATTACCACCAAGTCGTACCCTTCAGAAGTTAATTATTTTAGCAAAAAAGAAATTTTTCTTCTATTAATACCAAGTTATACCCTTCACAGGTTAATCTTTTTACCAAAAAAGGTTTAAGAAGATATTTTTCTTCGGCTGCATCGAAGCTATACCCTTCATAGGGTAACATTTTGTTCTGTCAGTTTGTATGACAGCTATATGCTATAGTGGTCGGATCTGAACACCCACTTCTAAGATTGCATCATTGTCTTAGATATGCCAAATTTCGGGAAGATAGCTCATCAAGTGAAAAAGTTTCTCATACAAGCATTTGATTCCGATCGTTCAGTTTGTATGACAGCCGTATGTTATAGTGAACCGATATCAGCGGTTCCGACAAATGAGCTGCTTCTTGAGAAGAGAAGTACGTGCGTGAAATTTCATATCGATATCTCAAAAATTGAGAGACTGGGTTACCCTTACTGCTTATACTTTATGGCCTCTCCGTCGTTTCTTTTTGGGTGTAACAAACTTCGGCGCAAACTTTATATGCCTTATTTAGGGTATAAAATGCATACATTTATTATATATACAGACACAGCAACAAAGTTTGCAGACAACCGCCATTAAGCGACCAATGCATTCATCTTTCAACGGCTTCGAGTGTGAAAGCTCCAAAAGATATGCGACCTTTGTGGAATTGGAAGCAAAAAAAAGTTGAATAGAAAAGGCGGAAGAGCAAACGTTGACGCATTGACAGTAAGCAAATGGGTTACCAGGCGATTGTGACACTAATGTCCGTTTAATGTCTTCCTGGAAAAATTTTGCCGTGGCTCGAACGCAGTGTAGTGTATATATGTATTTATAGATGTTTACATTTACATGAATATGCGCAAAGATGTTACTACAAACCTATATACATACATACATTCTGAGTAGTAATATAAATTTGTTGACTGTCGGCTTGGGGGCAAAGGTCGTGGCATTAAAATGGCATTTAAGTGAAGAAAACCATCGCAATGAATATGAAAAGGCAGATAGTAAGGCTCAGCGGTTACGACGAAATTAATTTATGAGCAACATTTCGACAGATATAAATTGTGAAATTGCATAGTAAACAAAATAAAACTGTGTAATCCACATTTTATACCTAAAAAAAAAACAAAAAACGGGAATCAGTATTTTCGCTTCAAAGCTTAACAGAGCATGGCGTTTTATTACCGAAACCCAGATATTATACATCGTTACCTAAAATGCAAAATAAAGTAACATCACTTTCCATAAGTTTACAGGAGAAGGAAAAGTGATATAATAAAAACCGCTCACATTGAACAAATTTTGATTTTTGGTTATAAAATGGTTATATATTGGTTATATACTCGTTATATCTGACAGCGGAGGCTGAAAATTTTATGCTCCGTATATGTAACATGGTTTATTGAGCCTTAAGCAAAAAAAAAAACTTAAATTCGATTTTTTTGATGTTACGTCATTTTGCATTTGACGATATGTATTTAAATGATATTTCAAGTGAAATGAACTATGGTTGGTTTTGTGTGTGAATGGTTAATGTTTGAAAGGCTGATCTATTATTTATATTACAGCGATACTAGTGGCTTAAGGGGATATTCTAGTCTAGAAATTAAAAAAAAATCAAAATTTTTTTGGTTTTATATTTTCAAAGTTTAACTATTCAAGAATATGTCTACAACAATATTTTTCACAATTCAAATTATTTTCGGAGATATAGGCATTTTTCTGACCCGGCATCCAAACTGGTTTGGCCGGAACGCGAAACTTTAAACGCGTTTTTCTCAAAACTGACTTTTTCGGAACGATACTCACGATTTCTCAGGTTCTACTGTACCGATTTACTTGCAATTTTTATAGAGTCTTCTTTATAGGCTTGTCTATGGTTGGAACTAGCCCCATCCGAAAATTTATATTTTTATTATTTTTAAAAAATTTGAAATAGTCAGAAAAAGTGATCAAAAAAATTTTTTTTTTCAGGTAGTCGCCATTTCGTGACAAAAAATTGTTTCCCACTTTTCCGTAGTTCCGATCATTGCGACATTATTCTAGATTAATAATCTTTTTTTTTCTTGGTTTCAGATAACTAGGAGGATTGAAATCATGGGCATGGTCACGTGGAAATTTTTAGAGACCCCCCACTTCGTCAGCTCATAATTTTTGAAATTTTTTATTTTTTTTAGTTTTTAATTTTTTTCTCTACTCTTCAAAAATTAATAAATAACTAGTAAAAAAATGGATAGTAAAAATATTAATTGCCTTTTTTGTACGACACTTTAAAAATTACCCGAAATTCATGCTTCTAGATTAGAATACCCCCTTAATAAAGGTCCACTTTTATAGAAATCGGTAGCTATATTTTGCGCAATTTAGAAGAGATCTGATCGAGAGTAAAAGTTAACCATGACTATGGTTTAAAAAATGGAGAGTGGTCACAGCCAAATACATAAAATTGTCTACTAATCTGATAGAAAATGTCATAAGCAAAGAAAGTCACTGGAGACAACTAAAGCCTATCTTTACTTAAACTCTATGGCGTTGACCAACTTTCAGACATGAGTAAGCAAAGATTTCGAATAAGATATATGTGTACCTCTATGGAAAAAATATAGAAAAGCTTTGTCCAAAACTTTGGAGTTCCTTATTTATTCTTCAAAATCTATAAGGACCACTCAAAGTAATTACCTTTGGTTCCTTCACACTTGTGAAAATGTTTTTACCAATCCCTGAAACAGTGGTTAAAGTCAATTTCCAGAATAGGATTCAATGCATGTAGCGATTCAGCTTTAATATCTTCAGTTGTCTCAAAACGGTTTCCCCAGAGCGGCCATTTGAGGCAAATACAGTGGTTGCAGCACGAAATTGGCTGAAAATTTGTCGAAAAACTCACGAAGAATCAATGCAGTATGCAACGGTGCATTATCATGGTGAAAAAACCGAGAGTTGTCGGAGCATAACTCCTCTCTTTATGCGTAGAGCTTCACGCAAAGGACCCATAACAGTCAAAGAGTGTTCATTGGAAACAGTTTGCCCAGTCGGAAGACATTCAGAGTGCACCACACCTCGATAATCGAAGAAAACTGTCAACTTAACTTTGAGTTTTGAGCTGCTTTTTCGGTATCGGCTCATCTTTGAAACGATATTCGGCAAATGGATCGTCTGTTTTCGGGTCGTGAGAATAGATCCAATATCACCAGTAACAATAGGTTTCATGACATCCTGGTAGTTGGAAAGCATTGTTTCACAAACGTTAACGCGACACTGTTTTTCAAAAAGCTGCGTGATTTTGGAACTAATCGTGCTCTCATTTTTCTTAGGCCCAAATGATCTTTCAAAATATTTTTCACTGATCCTTCCGATATTCCAAGAAAGATTTGTGACTGCTAATTGTATCTGCTCAAGCACCAATAACGATCAAAGTTCGAATCCGTTTCCACGACAGTCGGGTCTACGTAGACGGAATGGATCCGGATTCTTAATCGACCAAGAACTGTCAACTCGGCAAAATTCCGCTGATACAACAACAACAACCAAAGCTCGAATTTATTTAAAAAGATGAACAAAATCATCCAACCGGCTTTCTTAAAAGGGGAGAGCAAATAATAGCGAATCCAGTAATATGTAAGAAGTGTTCGCTGAAACTTTCGCGGCTTGAATAGTACTGCGTAACTCTGGAAAATCTCGTCAGCATATAATATAATTTTTACCCATAGTTGGGGATGGTATCGAGATCAAAAAGTGAAGCTGTACGTGCAAACCTGCGAAGCTACTGTCGGGGAATTGACATCATCGATTCGTTACTTCTCACTATGTGTGAGCTCTGATTTCTCTTGTCTTCGAGATAGCATAGGTCTTAATATCTCTTATGGATCAAACTAACAAACGATAATATTTTAACAAGTGTATGGCAAATCGAATTGCCGTGCTTGTTTTGGCAGTAAACGAGCCTATTTCAAGGCGATAATAAAGATTTCTATAAAAATTTGTTAAAGTATATTTTTTTTTGAGTATGGATCAATTGCTATTTTTGTTTTATTAGAACCGATACTATGAAGCTATTGCATTTTATTCGATTATATGGTGACTACTGATGCTTCCACATTTATTTTGCTAATATTTTTTCTATTTCCCACCACTGTACACTGTTGTATGCTTATTCATCGTGACTTTTCTTTTACAAAACAAGCAAAAAACAAATAAATAAAAAATTACAGTTAGCGCCATGAGTATGACAACTATTGTGTAAATGCATGACCGTTAATATTGTTGTTTGTGTAACAGCAGTACATAAATATTTACACACACGTTTCCGTTTGACCCGGTTTCACGCGTCCAGAGGAGGTCGTGTCCATTAGTACAATTTTTTTTTTGTAGACATGCGTGGATCTGCTACACGTGTGCCTTTAAGCATATGCAGGAACTCTTATACATACATACATAGCATATTTAGCAGTTTATACTAGTATTAAAACATATTGGCACGCTAGTCATTCCAGGTATTATCTTATATAGTCGGCTTAAGTAAAAAGTTTACCTGAAAAAACTAGCAAGATTATCTTTTTTTCTTTAGCTCAATATAGGGTCAATACTCGCCTTAGTCACCATATACCTAATACTCGTATAAATATTTTCGAACTACCGGTTGACTATACCATATCTATCGGCCAATATATAAAGTTTAATGAAATTCAGCAATAATCTGTTTTTCTAATAACAGTCTATCCACTTGACTAAAATTGATGAAATCGAAGTATTACGCAACAATACTTCCTCAAACTCCCATATACTTAATTTCAAACATCCGGTTGACTCATACATTGGTCAATTCTTGAGATTTATCAATAACATTCAGAGAACCTCTATTTCTTTTAATGAAACGTAGTTAACGCAAAAAATATTCCTTTAGCCACATCAGATGCGGATCTATGAACAACTGTGTGAGAGGGCAATTTCAGAAGATTACTTAGATTTAGAGTAGATTCTGCCGACGAAGTCTTGAAAATGATATAAAAACTTCAAGTTCGCAAGCAACTTACATAAGTAAGACGATTCAACATAATATAATCGATTGTTGTGGAATATAAATAGTCAATAAAATCCTCAAACGTGTTCTTGAGTTCGGCTTCTACACTGTAATTTTTGACAAAACTCCAAACGAATAAATGTACAATCATTCGTATATTCATAATAATAGTTAGTGTACATTTTTAGTTTTATTACTTATTTGCAGGTAAGTCTCATACTTCAATACGTTCACTGGGAGAATTCAAATGAACCTGTCATCAGGGAGGATTTCGGAGAACTTACGAAAGATATGAATATTATGAAAATGAACTTAACGACTCTTCAGATACTGATGAAGAACCAAGGCTGTCCGAGTTAGGACAGTTGGCGTTGCCAGAGGTACTGATGATTGTATCGTCGTGGAGCCGTGAGGGAAATACAAAAAGAAGCTATAACCGCCATGTTTTTCCCATAAATTGAACAGCAGCATTTCAAAATCCGTTCAAATTACTTTGATTTAAAAGATATGTGAAATATTCAAAGAGGTTACAACGTTTTTTCAAGTTTCAAGACCGAGACGTAACCCTGTTTTAGCTGCATTCTTGGGCAAAAATATTGTACAGCTTTATGAGACAAGGTGGGTACAAAGACATCATGCCGTTCTTCAATTCACATTCACCTTCACTTCCAGAAATCGTTCAAGCACTGACAAAAAAATAAACGAATGGAAGTATGAAACGACTGGAGTAAAAGCGGCGAATCTGGTTACTGTACTGTGCAACTTTGAGTTTACAGGTGGAATTTTCTCTCTCAGTGAAATTTTGTCACTGGCACAGCTATTTAGTGTGATTCTGGACAACAAATCAATCGAAAGCATCAAACATCGTAACAAAATTGGTTCTAACAATGAACACACGAAGAATGCATTCTGATCACCACTTAAATGAAATTTGTACAAATGCTACACAGAAGAAGATGCAGAACATGTGGGCGACAGAGTCATCTAAACAATCACCCATCTCAAATCTGTGAGAACTTCTACATAGTTTCTGCATACATTCCACTCATTAACACGGTCACATAAGAGAGCAAGGTCCGAAGTAAACAATACACCAGTCTCAAGATACTGAAGAAAACCATTGTCCGTGAGTGGGCGAAAATACCGGCAAGTTACATTGGCAGCTTGCGATTCGTTTTTTGACTATCTCGAGGCCATAGTTAAGGTAAAAGGTGGTCATATCGAGCAAAAGTGAATTGGTTCTGAATTTATGATTACTTTCACACATTTTGTAATTTAAAATAAATTAAAAAAATTTTCCAAACCGAATTTATGGCTTTTTTAATTGGTTACATTTCGAGCCGGACTCTGTACACATTTCTCAAATCAAGTACAAAATTATATAGTTCAGTGCCCCTAGTGGATAAGTAAATTATAAGAAATTGAGAAAAAATGGATACAAAGGAGTTTCGCGTGTTGGATGACGATTTTGCGGACACTGTCCCAGGAAAATTAGCTATCAAGCACTGAAGACGGTGAACACAGTAAACGCCCTTATCGACGAAAATATCAAAAAATTACACTAAATAATTTTGGATACCCGTAAAGGGAAGTTTTTCGAAATAACAAGCACTTCAAAGATAGTAACTGAACATATACATAAATAAATCATACATTCACAAATATTTGGGTATGAGAAAGCTTTGTGCAAAGTTGGTGCAGTGGTCACTGTTGAGCAAAGGTAACGACAAGATAATGATTCGGAGCAGCGTTTTGAGATGTGTAAGAATAACAAACTCGAGTTTATGCGTCGAAATGTGACAACGGATAAAAAATGGACCCATCATTTCACTTCAAAGTTTACTCGATATTCATCCGAGTGGACTGCACACGATGAACCCGCTCCAAAGCGTGGAAAAGGGCAACAGACTGCTGCCAAGGTTAAGGCGTCTGTATTATGGGATGCGTATGGAAAAATGAATATAAAAAGAGGAGTTTTGCCAAAAAATGCATTCTATTATGGCCCGGAATGGTACTTTTAAATTGATCTGTTCAATACATAAAAATAATGAGCGTATCAAACACAGACGATTTAGGTTTGTCCGTCTATTTCTTCGAAAAAATTCTTCAGATCGGAGCACTATGTATTACATAACTAGCTGCCATATAAACGAATCTATTCACTATCAAGAAAAATATATTTTAATATCATTTGTTGCTTTAAAAATTATAGCTGTGAAGAGACTATAACTTCGTTGAAGCCGAAGTTCACGTGTTTTCTTGTTTTTAAGTATTTTCGAAAAAAAAATAATTTTTAAAGGCAACTTTATACCAACATATAAATATAAACTAATACAAGTAAGCTGTATTCATCCAAGAGCCTACGAAGCCTGAAAATCGCGTGCTTAAATTCGTTGAAAATTCTCTCACACTTAAATACTAAAAGTTAAAGAATATTAGGAAAAATTAAAGAATTTACTTACTGTCCTCGTGACGTGTGCAACAGCAATGTGACCAGCGTACTCGCGCCGGGGCAAGTGCAGTTATTGGCTAACAGCGCGTATTTGAATTCGTCCTCGCAGACGACGTGCTCCGCAAATTTCACATGAAGCTTGTGCTCCGGTCTGCGGTTGGCGGTTTGGCGGTTTGACGGTTTGTAGTTCGGCGATTGAACGGTTGAACGGTTACCCACAACAAACAGCGAACCGAGGACGACAAGCAACAATAGCCGCCGCATAAAACCGAAATGAGTTCGGGGCGGTTGCGAGTGGACCAAGCCGCGTTGAGTTGCCCGAAATCCATTTAAATCCCAGTCATTGTTGCGTTTGTTGCAAGCCACAGCGTCGCATTGTTGTTATTGTAGTGCATTAGTTTAAGTGGTGTGACGCGAAGGTTCAGTTTACGCGCGTCGATTGTCGCAGGCGGGGGGTTTCATGAAAAATACACAAAAACAAAAACAAAAGCAAACATTTGAGATGAATAAAGTATGCAATTGTTGTTGTTATACGGTCATAATTAAAAAGCAACTATAAGCATAATTACACCACCAACAATAACAATAAATACAACACATTGCTGTTGCCCACCATTCCAATTAACCTTTCCCGTACTAAAATTTCATTGTTGCCCAACAATTTGGCGGACATTCGAGCTGAGCGCCCATTTATCATCGTGATGCGCCTTCCAGCTTTATTTTGCATATTTTGTTCGCGGTGCGTGTGCCGAAGCGGAGCTGCTTAGCGAGATTAATGGCTGCCATTTCAACAATTCGAGTGATTGTTGCAATGCGCTTTCGGTGCGCTGAAATTTTTATTTGCTTAAATCGAGGTCACGTTGCTTATCAATTTTTCTCGGAAAATTGGGGAATTTAGCACAACAAATGAAGCTTCTATTTCTCTTGTAATATCCAGTTTATCAACTTAACGCTCACGTGCCACACGCTGTCTTCATTTTGGAAATTGAGAGGAACATGCATTTGTGTTTCGAAAGTTTGGATGAGAAAGAAGAAACCGCTAGGCGACCTATTATAAAATATCTCTCCCCTCTCTCTCTCTATCTATCTCTCTATCTAAATGAGCTGAGCAACGCATTTAAACCTTTCTATGCTATTTCCTGAAGGAACGGTGTTTACACTGAAATCAGTCTAAAATGGAATCAGACTCATCGCGGGATTTATGTGAATACCCATACAAGTGGTAAAGCTTTCTGCTTCGGTTAGTGGATGAGGAAGCGAAGCGTATGAGTCTGGTTGTGAACGAGGATAAAGCGATATATATCTTGTCATCAAAAAACATTCATCTGCCTCTGCACCGTGGACGGGGATGACATGGTGCAGAGGTATGGACGACGGCGAAATCTGATTACAAGTTTTCGAGAGAAAGGTTCTGCGAAAATTGTATGGTCCTTTGCGTCCAGGCAACGACGAGTACTGCAGTCGATGGAACGATGAGCTGTATGAGAAGTACGGCGACATTGGCTTACAGGTAATTTAGCGATTCAATAGACAGCGGGTGCACTGGCTAGGTCATATTGTCCAGATGGAAGGGAACACTGGAGCTTTGAAGGTTTTGAATTCAGTACCTGCCTGTAGAAGTAGAGAAAGAGAAAGACCTTGACTACGTTGGAGTGATCAGGCGGAAAGGGACCTGGCTGTACTTGGTATCTCACATTGGCATCAAATAGCGGCACGAAGAAACGACTGGAGCGGTTTTAACGCGGCTTTAACGGCATAAGGTACTTTGGCGTACGTAAAGCCGTTTTTCCAAAGAACAGTCTAATTTGTCGGAAACACCGATGTAACTCCCTTTTAGGGTATGAATACACTACAAACGGACCTATAAAAATCAAGCCCAAGTTTGTATTGAAAAAGATGTCTTCATATTCTGAACTTAGACATGTAGTTATTTTGGGGTGAAAAATTTAGCTTTGCCATCATTCAAGAATTTTTAAAAATATTTCGAGTTAGTTACCGCTTCAGTTAATTCGTTGGTCATCTCACTTTCGGCCCATTCATCGAATATGCGACGCGTTGGATGTCCTCTCGGCTTCATTCTTGCACGAGTTGGATTTTGTTAGCCCGCCAACTCCTTAAGCAGAGCAGCAGAGCTCTAATTATTGCATCCGATGACGGATGGGCTCATTCCTGTCTTTTTCGATACTCCATTCCACAGAAGGAATATATTCATTGATATGCCCTCACTCCAGGATGTGTTCGAGTCTGCGCATTATTAATTATTGTGTACGTGGTGCGAAACCGATCCATAGTTGCTCGATTTATCGATTTTGATGGACGTTTATGTCGACCGAATATTGGTTCCAGCGGTTGACGCGCTAACCAAACCATAATTTTGGTAATAAATTTCTAGGATTTGCCAATCTTGTTCCGGACTAAATATGTTCATTATGAAATCGCAAACTCAATTGAGTATACATCAATTAAAAACTGACATGAAGATCATATCCGAAAAAAGTATTGCCACATTGAAAACCACAGGTCTAAGTCCAGCCCAGCATTCATTACCAACAAAATACAGCTGTTTTAACTGAGGGTGTACACGGAGACAGCGGAGAGTCGCTTCAGTGCTGTTCGTAGTAACTCGGACAGACATACCGAACGACTTGGCGCATTTTACGTCGATAACTTAAATTGAAAGTGTATAAAATACAGCTTGCGCAGGAACTGAAGCCGCTCGACCTTCTAAAGCGGCATCGGTTCGCTCTATGCGAAAGGCCCTTGAAAAGTTCCAAGAAGATTTGTCGCTTTCGAGCAAAATTAAGTTTAACGTGAGGCCAATTTCTAGCTCAATGGGTATGTACACCAGCAATATTGCCGCATTTGGGACGAAGAGCATCCTGAAGAGATTCAGGAGCTACCATATCATTATATCCACATTCCTTGAAAAATGAAGCCGTTGAAAACGTAATTTCAATGACGACCATTATCGGGCCTTGATAACCGACTATTTGTTGCCTGAAATGGCTAGTGAACTCGGTGACATTTGGTTCCGAAAATTTGACGCCGATTCTCACACATCGTATCAATCAATGAATTTAGTGAAAGAACACTTCGGTGAGCAGATAATTTCACATTTTGGACTGGTCGATTGGCCACCGAGATCGTGTGATATCACACCATTTGACTTTTTGCTGTGGGGATATTAAAGTTTTAAGGTAGACAATCCCACTTCGATTCTTGTCCTTACAAAACAACACGCGTATCATTCGACAGGTAGCAGTCGAAATACTGAACGATTCGACGAAAATTGATCTCAACGGATGGTCCTCGAAATGGATCCACTTTACAAGTAAGGTCTTAAGGGACAAGAGTTTTGAAATTGCCATTTGACAAAACATGTATTCTGAAAATTTGATTTGCTGGATACTTGAAGTATGTATAAACAAGGGATTGCCGTAGCACTTAACTTTCACATGCCGAAATAGAGAGTGAAAAATAATCTTGTCGATGAATCTCTGATATGTTAGGAAATTTGTTTACTGATGAACTTGATCTCAGCCTTGAAATCCAACGCAGATTTACTCTTGCGATCAGGTGCTACTTTGGACTGAGCAGCCGAGTGAAAAGTAAAATCTGCTCCCGAAGAACAAAGACCAAACTCTACAAGCCCCTAATAATTCCTGCCCGGCTGTATGGTGCGGCAACATGGACAATGACATGATATGATGAGTCGGCCTTGGCCAAGTAAATCAATGGAACTATGGTGGAGGTAGAGGAAGAAAAAGACCTACACTCCGTTGGAGAGATCAGCTAAATATTGATCTGGCGACACTTGATATCTCGACCGGCGCGCTGTTGTTAACTCGGCTATAACCGTGTAAGCGGTCTCTACCCCAGTAAAAAAAAACTGGATCAGTGGTAAAAATTATTAGAAGGTTTTGCTTGGACTTGGTTTAGTTTAAGGAGAACGACTTCCGGTTTTTTGTAATTATAAATGAGAGGCCAACAACTTTCTCGTACTTGCAGTCAGCAAAATAAGATTTTTGTTCCCTGCTGATGATCACATATGATAATATGGTAGAGTCACCGCCATTCAATATTAATTTCAGTAAAAACTCCGGTTCTTTTGACACTTCCAAGCATACATTTGTGCGCTGATACTTGACGAATAAACCTTTCATAAGCTTGGCTAAATCTCGTTGTCCGCATTATAATTACCCCACAAGACAGTACACCCCCATACTTACCGAAATATCTGCACATATTGCGGCACACTCGGCGCAAAATCCTTAACCGCCCACGAACGCAATATCGTGTGCTCGTCGGCTGCAGTCTTATCGGCATAATTACGAGCGGCGAGTATGAAACAAGCCTCGGCCTCATTCATGCGCGCACGTGCCAAATCGCCATCCTTTAAACAGGAACCCTGCGAACAAACAAAAACACGAAGAAAGAAAGCGAATGCGGATTAAACGCTTGATTTGATTAACGAAAGTGCGTCGCATGTAAGCGTATATCGGCGATTGTTAAATCACTGGTATGGAATCCAACGTGCGAGCACTCACCTGAATATAAATGACCCGTTGCGCCCAAATCGGCACCTGCAATATCATACGCATCGTGGTGTCCAACTCCATGGGACTGAGCAGCACCACATAGTAGTCCTGTAGCAGTGGGTGCGCATAAAATTCGTTGAGGAAGTCCATGATTGTGTCTGCGTGCAGTGTGGTTGAGCAGACGACGACGTGTTTTTCGCTTTGCGCGCGATGCGATGAATAGCTGCCGCCCAACTTCTGCCGCTCCATCCAAGTGAAGGCCAATTGCTCGAACTAGGAAAAAAGCGTGAGATTGCGACAGTCAAATTTTTTAAAATAAAAGAATTGTTGAAAAAAGTGCTATGCAGAGAAAAGGCAATCTAGTTGTGTGTGTGTCAATATGTCAGTGGACTTGGCGTGTTTTGGCCCAAAATCATTTGTGCATGTCAAATAGCGCCGCCAATCAACAGCAGCGCTGCAATAACCCCTTCAGTCGGCTAGGTCAGTTATGCCGGTCACTCAACACTCGGCCGTTTGACGGTTGACTGGCGGGCCACATGACTCTCGGTGACAGACAAAGCTACATAGCTAGTTTGCCAAACGTTTCGCTTACTTTTTTGCTTTTGTTGTCACTTCAATTAGTCGCTTTTTTGCGTTCTTCTCGAAGAATTCTCGTACACTTGCCAATCAAGGCTTCTTTTCAGTTCTCAAAGCTCTCAATAGTTTGCTGAAGTTGGGTTTTCGCAATTTCTTTTATGTGTGCATTTGCTTGGTGAAGCACTTATTGTGTTCGCCCACACACGCACACAAACACATACATGCATTTCTGCGGAGCTTTCATTATTTAGAAAAGAGTAGAAAAAATAAACGGAAAACCAAAGCCAAACGCAAAAAGTTTATGCATTTAACGTTCGAATGCAATTTTCTACGTGTTGCCGGAGTTGCTTTGTTTGCTCAGTTAACGGTCCAGTTGACCGCTGCGACATAAAATGAATGCTTTACTCTTTCATTATTAAACTGGTGGTTGTTGTGCGTGTGGGGATGGGAAACATATTTTAACGGTTAAGTTGTTTTGACAAACGGTAATGTGCGAAATATAAGTACTTGGATCGCTAAAGTTCAACAAAAAGTAAATTTCGAAATCTTCCATAGAGCTTTCATTAAAAGTTTTGTAGATGTTTAAAAGAGTTGTAGTGCGTTAACTGCTCTTCTGGTCTGAGCAATGACCTGAGAAGAAAATATACCAGCCCTGAGAGTGTACATGAAAACCGTGGAGAGTCGATTCGGCGCCGTTCGTAGCAACTGGGACTGATGTATGAAACGACTTGGCGCATTTTATATGGAGCTCTTAAATTGAAAGCGAACAAAATACACCTTGTGCAAGAACTAAAGCCACTCGACCTTCCCAAGCGACATTGCTTCGCTCCAAGTTCCAAGAAGATCCGACGTTTTCGAGCTAAATCTTTTTGAGCGATGAGGCCCATTTCTGGGCCTTATTTCTTCAAAAATGATGCCGGTTGGAACGTAACCGTCATGGCGATTGTTATCGCGCCATGATAACCGACTTTTTGATACTTGAAACTGAAGCTCGTGATCTCGGATACATTTGGTTTCAAGTAAACGGCGCCACTTTTCACTTATCGCAACAATTAATGGATTTATTGAGAGATCACTGCAGTGAGCAGATAATTTCACATTTGTGCCCGTTCGATAGATTTACAGCTTATCGCCTAAACTTCAGCCATTTAAACGCGACAATGACTATTCTCAACAAACCATAAAGATATTGGAACCTTTTATTTTATCTTCGGAGCTTGAGCAGGAGTAGTTGGAACATCTCTTAGAATTTTAGTTCGAGCTGAACTAGGATCATGTGATATCACAACGTTAGATTTTTTCCTGTGGGGATATGTAAAGTCATTGTTTTAAAATTTAGTAGTATTCCATTATACTAGGCTGTGAGCCAGCGGTTAAATACTTCTGGTAGAATTTTTCAAATTATTTGTCGTCTTTAATGCGGTATTAAACCTATTAAAAGGGATCTCCCGAGATAAAAATGAAAACGCAATTATATTTATTATTATAAAAATATCTAAAGTGGGGACGAAAAAGTAGTTTGGTCGGAGGGATTTCGTAAACTTCTTTGCAGTGCTGTCATAAATTTAAAGTATTTAGTACATAGCTTCAAAACTGAATTTATGTTGAAAATCACTTAAAGCAGAAAAGATCAATAAATAAATGCATTAAAGTTATTCAGTTTTACAACCGGGATGAGATAAAAGGTTTTCATGGAAAATTTGCGTGGTAAACAAAGGTCAACTATAGGTACTGGAGTTCTTTTATTCGGCACCTTGGGACTTGAATAGTTTTTTTTCGATTGGTAAAAGTTTTGGTTATAAGATGGCATATTCAAAGGTATTATTCATGCAATGCATTTAGTGGATATCGATAGAATTGATATAAGTTGTTGATTTCACCTAACTGTGGAGGGTATCACGCTCAATGTCCACACTTGACACCGGCTCCGTTGAAGCCTCCTTGTACCATCTCAAGTGAAAAATTTTATGTCCCTGACACATTTAGTTATTGATTTATTGTACCTTTAGTAGTTTTTAAGAAAACTGTTATATGGGGGGTGAGCCGGAAATCATCCGGAGATGATAATATTATCCCAAAAATGCTAATTTAGTTACCACATCATGTTATAGAGGTGCTCTCTTTGCTCTTTAATGCAATTCTTAGTTTTGGATACTATCCAATTTCACGGGAAAAGTCGCAGATTAGCCTGATAGATAAACCTGGGAAAGACTGAACACTGCCGTCTTCAATCAGACCAATCAGTCTTCTATCCTGTCTTTCCAAAATATGTGAAACTATCAAAAATGTCTCCTTTCCTCCACGAGAATAATGTAATACCAACACACCAATTTTGTTTTCGTGAAAAACAAAGCACGATGGAGCAAGTAAATAGAATTGTCACCGAAAATTAGAAAAGCATTTGAGCACAGGGAGTACTGTTCAACAATATTTCTAGATGTAGCTCAGGCCTTTGATAAGGTGTGGCATGAAGGCCTAATAAAATAATATTAAAAACATCCTACCTTTAGAATTGTATGAAACATTGGAGTTTTATTTAAAAAATAGACAAATAATGGTTAAAGTAGGAGATTTAATATTTGCTGAACGACAGATAAGCGTTGGTTTGCCACAGGACAGTGTCTATACATCATATATACAGCAAATCTTTCAACAGTTAATAATGTATTGACATCCGTTTTTGCGGATCACACAGCTTTAAAAAGCCGTAACAAATACCACATTATATGTAGCATCAAGAAGGATAGGCGGAGCACTTAACTTCGGTCGAAGAGAGGCTAGTCAATTGACATATAGTATAAATGTGAATGAACAAAAGTGTAAGCACGTTACATTTTCGCTAAGACCAAAAATGTGTCTGGCAGTAAAAATGAACAATATACGAGTAGCGAACGAAGTAACTTATCTTGATATTCACCTCAGGCTAAGGTAGAGAAAACATATATTGGGTAGGTATAGGGAAAAATTCTGTTCGTATTTTGTGAATAGATGTCGTTGCAGTCGTATATCTCCAGTGCTATCAATCACGTGGTATCATACCATATAGTGTTGGAAAGGTGAGATTTTAAGCTTCATTTAACCAAAAAAAAAATTTAATACTGGGAAGTTGAAAAAAAATTACAGTTGTTCAAAAATGAGTGAAAATAATGAAGCAATTCGTTATATTTTGGATTTTTTGTATAAAAAAGGGAAGAATGCCATGCAAGCCACCAATGAAGTTTGTGAAGTTTACGGAGATGAAACTGTATCAGTTCGTGTAGCACAAAAATGGCTCGCTACCTTCCGTCCCGGAAGGAAGTTTTGAGGCGAAAGATGTACTTCGCTCTGGTCGAACTATCGTTGAAAAATTCGATGAAATTATGGAAAAGATTGACCAGGACCGTCACGTAAGCAGCCTTGACATCGCTAAGGAACTTAACGTTCATCAACAAACGGTTTTGAACCATTTAAAAAAGGCCGGCTACAAAAAAATGCATGATGTTTCGATACCACATGAATTGTCAGTGAAAAATTTAATGGACCGAATTAATATCTGCGATGCTTTGCTGAAACGAAATGAAATCGAACTATTTCTGAAGCGAATGGTAAGACGAGACAAAAAGTGGATCAAATACGACAATAATTTGGGAAAAGGATCAGGGCGTGAAGCGTAGTGAAGCTCCAAAAATGGTCGCGAAGTCTGGATTGACGCCTTGGAAGGTTATGCTGAGTGTTTTGTGGGATTGGAAAGGTATTATCCACTAAGAGCTTTAGCCTGGTCGAACGATTGATTCTACATTTTACTGCCAGTAACTAATGAGATTGAAGCAAGCAATCGAAAACGGCCAAAACTGATCAACATAAAGCGCTTCATCTTCTATCAGGACAACGCTAGACTACGCACATCTTTGATGACTCGGCAAAAACTGCGAGATCTTGGCTGGGAAGTTTTGATGTATTCACCATATTGTCCTGACCTTGCATCATTGGACTACTGTTTGTTTCGTTCAATGCAGAACTCCCTTATTGGAGTAAAGTCGGCTTTAGGAGAAGCCAGTGAAAATTACGAAAAGACTTTTTCGACTACCCAATATCTAGTAAAATAATAACTCTAAACTTATTCTGGTCTAAGTTAATGTTATCATAACTGGAAGGTGTTTGAAAGAAATTTAAATCATCATCATGAAAGCAGCTTCCAAAATGGAAATGAAAACATATGATCTTATAAGTTTGAAACCGGTTCGGATATCAAATGGAACTCATGCTATGAAGTCCAATTATTTAGTCTAGGTTATATACATAAGTATGTAAATTGCAAAAATACACGATTTAAGCATTGCCAATCCTGCCTGGTTACATGTTTAAGTGATTGCAATAATTTAAAAAGTCTAATAGCGACTAATTTTCCATTGGGACATAATGAGACACTTTAATATATGTTCTGTACGTATGAGAGAGTGTTCTGCTTTTACGCTTTAAAAAACGAACGAGCCATTTACTGAGCAATCCATTAGATAATTAAATGTTAATGCAGTATATAATGTGGCGCTTTCAAAACTTTACTCTCTATTAACGTCGCTCTGGACCTTCGCGCCGTTAATTAAAGTGTCAAAGCAAATTATTGCAACATTCGTGCAATTGAAATTACTTATTATGGAAAAGCGCTTAAATTAATTTAAAAAGCAAACACACACAAACGCTTATATATGTATGTATACATAAAGTGGAAATGGCGGTTAATTATATTTAGCTATGTGTTTACTACCGTTAACCGCCACTGTCATTGCCATTAAAGGACAATGTCAATAAATATAAGAACCATTAGTCCGACACAGAAATGCCCACATGTGGTAGCACAAACGTATGTGTGTGTGTGTTCACAGTTGAAGTACTTTAAGTAGTGCAAAGTATTTGACCCAAATTGAAGCTCCAAACAGAACCCATAAAGGGTGAACGGTTAGTAAAAACAGGTGCACAGTTGTGACAACTGTCAAAGTCAGCAAAGACATTCAGCTGTCAGAATATTGACGAAGGTTTGACACTTAATATTGAAGTATTAAATATATTTGAGTTGGCTAAACTTGAAGCCGTTGCTTATATGAAACAATAATGGGTCTTAAGCAGTTCAACCAGACCAGCTTGGTTTTACCCTAGAATAAACGCTTACTTCGCTTACCCTACACAGACTCAAGTTTATCTTACCAGAAATTGATTTTAATGAAAACTATGTGTTATATATTCCGATCTGAACAAAATGTTTATAAGATGTTGTTGCCAAATGAAAAAGTTTCCCATAAAAGTGCTTGGTTTTGGTGGCTCAGTTTGTATGGCAGCTATATGCTTTAGTGACTTGATGTCGGCGGTTACCATAAAGGAGTAGTAGAGGTGGTGAAAACGCTTTTCCCAACACAAGAGCCCCAATCGAGCAGAAATATATCAGCCAAGCTGGAGGCCTCAACAGTCGACGAAAAGGAGGTAATGGAAGTGGTGGAGAGATTTGGTAATGCACAGGCAACGGAATTTGATGGTAACCCAAACAAGGCACTGAAAATCGTCATCAAACATATCAAGAGGGTTTTCGCCCAACTTTATGTAGGATTTTTCGGGAAATTTTGGAAGAAGAGATGCTGATTCTTCGTCAAAAGCCAAATAAACCTGGTGGAGAGCCTAGACACGGTCCAACAAAAACTGATCGCTATAACTTTGTAAAACAAAATTAATTGAGTTACCTCGGCATATTGATCGATGCGAGTTTGAATTTCAAGGCTCATATAGAAAAAGCCTGTGGTAGGGCGGCTACAGTGACTGCGGTCCTGTCGAGAATAATGGTATACGAGTACATTGGTGTCCGAAGCCAAAGGGAGAGTTCTTTTAGCTAAAGTTAGCCAGTCAATAATTATATACGCAGATATGAAATGGGGAACAGCCCTGTGTCAAAAAAAACACCTCAATAAGGCAAATGCAGTGTCCAGGTTATGCGTCGTTAGAGTTGCCTGCGCGTTTCGATTGGCACCGCACAAAGCGATTGGTATCATATCTGGTCCTATGCTACCGGATATAATGGCCTCAGAGTTAAGTAGAGCCTTTCGTTAAGCAAAAGCCAATAATAGACGCCTATGGGCCGAAGAGCGCAAAAACGAGCGACAAGTAAGTCTGGATGAGTAGTAAAAGTCATGAGATACGGAAGATAAAGGATAGACTTACGGGCTAATTAAAAGTGTATCAGCCTGGATTGGCAGACAACATGGTGAGACAAACTTCTATTTACCACAGTTTTTGTCTACGAATGACGAAACACAATGTTCCTTCTGCGAAAACAACACAGACAACGCAGACCACATCTTTTTTCCTACTCCACGTATGTAGTGAAGATAACCTCGATAGAAGCTCTAACCAACGAAATGATGACACCTGACAACATAGTGAGTCACATGCTACGATCAGAGTTGGTGTGGGCGAAATTGAAAGAGCGCTCCTAGAACTAAGATTGAAAGAACAACAGCGGAGAAGCATTAGGCCACATGAAAAACCCTTGAAGAAGGGTGTGAAGAAGTATTATCGCCCAGCTTGGCCCTGCAAAGTAGTGCTTAACGGCGCAGGTCCAAATACAAGCTACAGCAGCCGAAATTAAGTGTTTAGTATATACTTGTATATGCATACTGTCCGCATGTCCAGCATATTTTTTTAATTCTGTCTGGGCGTATACCCGTACTGTACAGTGGACAATATGAATCATGCATGCTGCCAGTTCCCCTTGGAGAATCTTTGGAAGTTTGCCCTTTCGGAAGATAGAACACGCTGTTCAGTTTATAAAAATAAACGCTTCATAACCGTTTACAATATTTACAATATTCGTAAATATCCTCTCGGTCCAGATCAGCTGACTTTGACAGCATAAAAAAATTTATGAAACTATATACGCCTAAAACTTTTTAGGGACCTTAGGGAAATTGGAAGATTGGAAGTGATTTCAAAAGATAGATTTTCTCTTCGGAGTATAAAGTGTCTGAAGTTTATTTAGTTTCTTAGCTCTGGATTATGCGAGTCTTTAAGCAAACGATATGAACAAAATAAAGAAAAAGTTAAAATATTTTAGCCTTGCATAAATCTGCTTAGAATCTATTAGGATAATACTATATTGTCAGGTTAAGAAGTCGATCCTAACTGAGATCTCTCTTGGACAGCCAAGAACGCCGATTTGTTGTGGCAACGTATCAAAATAAAAATCTATTAACTGGATGATGAGACTATTACATATCGACCAAGCGCTTTGAGCCTCGCATACATTTTTTTCGGAGTCTTTTAATATTTTTATTAAAGAATGATACAAAAGTCATTAGACCTTCATAATTTCGAAAGGAGTTTTTATATTAATTATTATCGAATATTTTCTTAGGTTTTATTAATTCAATTGAAGTGGAGCAGAGGGCTTTAGTGATGTAGAGGCTCAACACGAGTTCTACGTTTATATATACTTGTATGAATCGGACAATGTAAAAATTCTGAAACTTGGTCTAAAAGTTTTCTCATCAGTGACCATAAAAATTTACGATAAAAAATGGTATGTTGTAGACCTAATGACTATAATGTCTACTAGATACAAGATTGAATCTGATTTTATACAATTTTCTTCGTTAATTTTATATAATTTCGTGACTCAAGTTTGACAAGATTGAGAGAAGAATTATGTCAAATTTTTGGATCGTGCTTTCATCTGAGAAATGATTGTTAGACATGATGTAGTAATCATCAATACAGCTTTTTGTTCCACAATGAGGAATTGTTCTTCTGTTTTCATCAAAGACCTTCAGCAGGAAGCATTGTTCATTGTTATTTGTCAGCTCTAAAAAAAAAATATTTTTTTGAATCTTTAATGTTACTCGCCGTACAAGCAACGTAAGGAGTCCGACGTGTGATTTGTTTCACACCGCGTTTAGTGCAAGGATTACAGTTAAGCTTTAAAGGCTTTTTTTATCAAGCGGCTCAATAGACAGTGATTTTTGTCATGGCAGTTAATGTGTAGACTGAGTTATACTTGCTTAGTCGAGCCTAACAATATATATGTTTTTGTTTTTACTTGTAGACAATAACTAAAGTACGACGGAAGGAGTACAAGAATGATACTTCCAGGTTTTATAAAAATACGCCGACCAATCAAATATTGCTATTTAATTCAAGCTGATATTCTTGGAAGAAATAAATTTTTATCTGGCCCTCCTGAGCTATATGCTTCTATTATACTATGTATAAAGTATTATTGTTTATGTGCCTGATACTATAAATGACTTTGGTATTTTGTAAGTCTGTTCAGCTGCATACCACAAATATATATATATACATAGGTATATGTACATATGTATGTATATGTAATTAATAGGTACTTACCTGCGTCGGCAGCACTATAAGTGCTACGCAAATCATAATCACCATATAAAGCTGTGAGGGCCATATATCGGGCACGAAATCGCCATAACCGACTGTTGAGAATGTCACAACCACATAATACGTGCTCTGGAACAAATTCAAATGACGATGGCCGGCGCGTTGAAAATGCTGTATGCCACAGACGCTGCAAATGAGAAGCCAATAGAAAAGTACAGTGTATGTGTGTGTATGAGAATAAGAGCGGATGAAAATGTGGTAATAAGTACTGACAACAAGTTAATAAGTGTCGTAAAGGACCAAAGGTCAAACGAGTTGGAAGGGGAAAACATGAAAATCTACAAATGACTTCAAGAGCCATCAGCGTATATGAAAATGTATGCACATACATACACATGTATGAGTTATGTATGTACGTTAGGGTGTGCGTTATTTCCAAAATTTATGGTTTTTTACAAACGCTTGCTGAAGTTTCAGTTTATAGATCCGACTCACATGTAGTGTATAATATGTAACTTTTCGACATTTTGCGTTGCTCATACGCCATGGTGTACCAGTCATGTGAGTGCAGTACATTTGAGACATAACTTTAACTGCGTATAACTTCTAAAGTAGTATATTTATGAAAAAACTATTCAGACCAATTTTTTAGAGCAGAAAATTTTGTATTAGACTATTACTCTTGCAAAGTTATATAATTATTAGCTTTCGCGAAAAAAAATTTAATACAATAATTTAAAAAAAAAATCGCATAAAAAATCTGTATTTGGGAAAATAGAAATATATTATGGTTCATCTCTATATGGGAAAATTTAACGATTTTTATGCAAAGACTGAAACTTCATTGGCGTTTTCAAAGAAATAACGGACACGCTAATGTACATATACATATACATACATATAGTGTGTTTTGACTGAGTTGGAAGGTTGTGTTGAGCATACTTATGAGCTAAGAGCACCTAAAATTAGATTGCCGAAAATTTGCAATGGACACTTTCTAAGTTGAACGCTGCTAAGTGCTGTCAACAATTTTATGCATGTGTGTCTGTTTGTAATAGTGTATGCTTATATTAGTGTATGTTTGTAAAGAGCCATAGTAACTACAGCGTTAGTTTCGCTTAATTGTAGCCGCTTCTTGTGATTGCATAAATGCCGCTTCAAACGTGCCATTAGCTCGCTCAACATTCTTTATGAGTTAATTTATAGTTTTTGAAAGACTTCTAAATTACCTTGTGAACACCAGACATAGCAGCGTCGCGGAGAGTATAGTGAGTTGCTGCGAGAGTGCGGATTGTGACTTTTGCATGGCGCGATGCAGATCGTTCTGCGAAGAAAATAATTAAAATATACAAATATATATATATTACACATTATATATATTATAAATATATATATTTTAAAGAAAATATTAGTTTTTATGTTAATACTTGGTTTTTGGCTTATTTTTCAATAAATTACTTACGAACATATTCTCCAACGATCGCTTCGCCAGCCAGCAATTGAGGAAAATGGGTATGAATAAGTTTCTTAAAGGCGACCATAGTATCTGGAAAATGAAGTGTTGTTTGTTATATAGTAATCGATAAATATCGATCAAGTTTTATTTAATATTTTAGATTTATCGATAT